>CM060585.1:3600000-3907834 GCA_030625065.1 Alectoris magna
TTCTCCCACTGCAGACACCGGTAAGTGTGGTCAATAGAAGCCCATTATGTGACGGAGACTCAAAAAGTTCAGGGACAAATTAGACCAGATGTTTCGGTCCTGACTTCGGTCCCAACTTTGGCCAATACTCATTAATCCTTGAGGATGTAACTATGAAACTTTGCCTTCGTGAACAGATAATTCAGTGACACTGCAGGCTACCCTGGAAACTCGAGAAGCAGGCCTCTGCTTTAGCCGCATTTAACAAATGTCATTTTTAATTGGTGACACACTTCATACACTTTAATGAGTGACACTAACAATTGAGACTCACGTCATCAGGAGCACTTATTTGATTATAGAAATGGCAGGGCTCACAACAAGCTGTCACGAGGAATATAACAAAGAGCATCTGATGTCCACGGAGGCTACGAGAATGTATGAGAAGGTGAGAACACCGCTAACAGGGCCTGGCCTGTCTGTGTTAGCAGACAATGCATTTCCACTCACCTGAGACTGAATTTAACGGGGTGGTGAAGGCAGTGCCTATGGGAAATGAACGGGTAACTTATGGTAACACCAAGCAAACGTTTGATCCCTGTTTTTCCAGGGATCTTATTCTCGGAGAAGACAAACACATTCACTTTCATTTGCTTGGAGAAATAGGGTCTGGTCCTCTTAAACAGACTTTGTGGTTCAGCCTGGTGCTCCAGTCCATCCGTATCCTCAGCATCCAAACTGTACTGAATTACCCGACCAGATATCATAAAGTGGGTTTCCAGACTTGCATCTCAGTAAGTCCTGTGGTTTCAAATCACTGCAGAATTTGGCTTCTTGCCTGAGCTCCTGCTTGCGTTTTTATCATTTACTACGTTGATAAGGCTTTTCCATATCTCCCCACTTTGTAAAATCAGAAACAAATAAATACATCTTACTGTGCAAACGATTTAAATGACATTTGTTAAAATCCAGTGGGATCTTATTTGCCAACTCCTCATATTTTCTGCAAGTAAGTGCCCATTCACACTGCACGGTGACTTACAGTATTGCTGGTTTAGATTCCACCTGTGCAACACCGTGACCTATTTGTGAGACCAGGAACACAGCAAAGCATACCAGGGGCCTCCATCAACAGTGGAACAAGTTTGAATATCTCTCTTCCATCATCTCGGGGCACAATAACACTGCGTCACGATGAAGGTCTCACAAAGAAACCCACCCAAACAACAACAAAACAACACACTTCCCACAAACTCGTCATCTTTTCCTTAGTCACAGCCGAACATTTTAGAATCCCGGATTTATTCTCATTGGAAATAGCGAGCTCTCTCCTTTCACTGACACGAGAGGAAAGGTCTTAGTCACAAAGGGCTGTGCTGACCATTGTTTCTGTTGTCCCTGGGCAGGTATAAAAGAAGGTGAAAGGCACTCACTGTCATTGCGACTGGAACATCACGAGAGACTGGCAAGGAGAGGCAGCTGTGCAGACAGAGACTTCAGTGCCATCTCTACGAGACCACCGGTGAGTAGGTGATGCCACCCCTGTAACTCAGAGGTGCTTTTTAGTTCTTACATGACTTTCTGTTCATCGCGATACGTAAGCGCAGCTTAACCGCCGTGTGTGAGCAGATCTACGCTTGCATAGGCTAAGATATCATGCAGGATGTAAGCACGTTTGTATCTCTGTATCTATCTTTATGTACACATCGGTATTTAATGCAGATATTTTTAATTGGAAATAGTGTGTTCTTCTTTCATGCCTAGTTTAATTTGAACATATCGTCCAAGGAAATCACTCAGAAAGTAATTCTCTCCGATGAGAATCATCTCTGTACTGTTTCCAGTTGCTCCTCTTAAGCCAGAAGTCCACTTCCTTACAGAAGAAATACCCGCTATCATCTAATCCGATCCTCGTGTGCAATGGCTGATTTGGACGTCCATAGCAGCACTTGTATTGCTCATGCAAGAGGCTGTATTATTCAGGTCCAAACGCCAGGGCTGTGTCTGCATTCTCACTTGATTTGCACGGTCCAGACTTAAAACTCTTTTTGAGTTTTATGTCATAAAATCCTGATCGTTTTGTCACATTTCTGCTAGGTTTTTATCTTGCCAGTTCCAAAAGAAATAATCTCCCGTGCCTGCAAATGCACAAGAGTTGGAAGCAGTACATTGAAACGTGTGAGAGAGAAAGGAGATTTAGGATTCTCAGCAAAGAAATGCATAAATTTACCCGGAAATCTCCTCATCTTTTACTGGTATACAAGCCCACACGTCTGATGTTGTGGGAGGTTCTGGGGTGATGTATCAGCATATTGCTCCACTTTTACTCATGCTTGAAGGCTGAAATTCATTTTACCAGGTGAACGAATGACAAGAGAAGGAAAGACTTCTGGTCATACCTTCAGCTTCTTGTCCTGTTGATCAGACTTAAAGAAGAGAGAAAATGTTCCTGCCCCACAGATCTCTGCAGACGGTTACAGTTTTGGTGATCTTTTTTCTTGCCTGTTTTGCAACATGTCAAGACACTGAAAAGTAAGCAAGATCACCCTTTTACTTAATATCATAAGCTGGCTTCTTGCTTTTATTTTAAGAGGCTGTATTCTTCACTGTCATTTACTCCAGTCATAGCAGAAGAAAAAATGTATGCATTTTACTGCCTTTTATGCAGTACAGGATCATACCAATTGCATTTTTAGATGCATGGATTATACTATATTCAGTGCCTTTCTGCCGATGCTTTTGAGAACAGTGTAGCAAAGCATGCAAAGGTGTTCAAGGCAAGCCATGGAAATGGCACATACTGAAATTCCAGAGTTAGGATCCCACTCGGATCCAAATCTGTAGCAGAAGCCTATAGCTGCAGTGGTTGATCTGGATGTCGGTAACAGCACTAGTATTGTTCATGGAAAAGGTTTTATTAATAAAGGTCCAATTCCCACCTTCAGGAACTGAGTGCCTGCTGCCTTGCGCTGTCTGAGCAGGCTCTGCATGGGTCAGGCTGCTGACCCTCAGTGTGGCATCAGGGTTGTCCTCCATATCCTATGTAGACCAGACCTCCTTCCTCAGCACAGAGAATCTCAGATTGATGGATGGAAATCAGTGATTTTGAAATAGGGACATAGAACCGGCTGTGCTTGTTTGCTAACTGAACCCTTTTTGCTGTTGCAGTAGAAGAGCAGTGACAGAGCACCAGCTCATGCATGATAAGGGGAGGGCATTTCAAGGGCTGAAGCGCCTGATGTGGCTCCACAACGCCCTAGGTAGTGTGCACACAGCCAGCAGGAGGGATATTTCCCTTTCAAATGCCATTTGGGATCCGCAGAAGACCAGAGATCCCTCAGATCTCTACAACAGCATCAGCAGAGATGAGACGTCAAACCCGCCAAAGCAGCTCCTGGAACCGATGGAAGATGAGCAAGGCTTTCCCCCACTGAAGAAGCAGTATCTGCTGCAGAATCCAAAGACCCCAGAGGGTAACTGGAACCCACAAGACGTTTTTGGTCTCCTTCAAATCAAAGAGTTTGGCAGAAAGAGAAATCCTAGCAGCCAGCCACAGAACTTTTCCCACTAGCTTCCATCCAGCTCAGCCTGCGCGCTGCTTTAGATACATGATGTTGTAAGGAAAAGCACTCATGCAAAGGTGAACTGCAAAAGAAAAGCAGTGTCTATTCGTTCCATTACCTGTTTGTGAGCGTCGAACAGGGAGTCTTTTAAGGACCCGGGTTCCCTCCCTAGCAGGCAGTCTGAGCATCATGACTGTGAGATGCAGCGATTTACAAGAGGCCAGAAATCTTGCTTTTCATGGCACGGCCCTCCCTGTCCGTCAGTACATCGCAGGGCTGCGGCAGATCCCTGCAGCCCAGGCAAAGCAGGAAGTTTGGTTCATTGATCTGCACGCTCGCAGGCTCACCTGAAGTTTTGTTTCATTTCCTAAGAAAGCCATTACCTCCTAGTAACATTTTCTTCTGTCTCACACCTGCCTGCAGCTCTGCCCCTGCTCTGCAGTACTCACGATTCTCCTTATACTTTATGTCCAAAGGTGTGTGGTTGTTGGTTGCTTTTTTTTAACCTATCTCACCTTTCATGTTTTCCTTCAGAGTAGCAAACTTCTGCAATGCCTCAGAGGCAGCAGATCCACCACTGCCCACCTAAGCACAAAGCGTTACCCTTCTGCTGGTGATAAGATGAGCATCACCCCCCAGACTCCACATTCGAGCCTGTTATTCCCAGGATTTCTACCTTCCCCGTGTTCCCGTGAGCCAACGCAGTGCACTGCATTTCCTGAGCAGAAAACCACCTTCAAGAAGCCAGTTGTGTTTCCTCAAACAGAAACAGATCGCTCATGATTCAGTTTTGTTGTTCACCTTAAAGCTGATCGGCCCTGGGCAAAGCAACTGTGGGATTTTACTGCAAAATCGGCCCATCCGAAATGCAGTCTGTCAGTTGTGATGCAAATATATCTGCATTTCCGTCACGTAGGGACCACGCATGGCGTTTTACATCCTCACATTCCTCTGCCGCCGACAGATTTCAACCTGCATGCACAGTGTGCTCTTCAGTGTTCGACCCCCAGCAACTCGGTGTTGTAATAAAAACCTTTCCACTCCCTGAACCGCTTCGCGTTCCTTTGTAGAAATGCAAATGAAGTCATTAATTTGCCGATCTCCGTGCAATCCGGGGTGAACACGGCATCACCCTTCTGTCGTAACGCCGTTCCCCCGAGGTCGGTCGCTAACACGGACCGTCCCCGCTATTCCGCACCACCTCTGGGGAGATGGGGAAAAAAAAACAACCATCCCTGTACGGCGCAGCGCCGGGAAACCACGCAGCGCCATCTTGGAGAGGTGAGGAGGACGGAGCTCCCCGTGGCTGCCCGAGCACTGCAGACAGCTCGCACTTGTAGCTCTAACGCCAATGCCTGAGCCTAGAAGAGAGCCAGGTTAATTTCAAACGGAGTTCGTGCACGTTATCGTTACGAACAGCAAAACCAACTAACGGCACACAACCCCGCACCACCGCCCGCAGGCGAACTCGCCTCGCACCGCGGCCTCCCACCAAACCTCCCGGTGGCAGCGCGCATGCGCCGCCTCAAGCAGGGCGGGACCATGGCTAACCCCGCCCCTCGGGCCACGGGGGCGAGGCCGGGAGGATGGTGGCGCATGCGCGGTGCAGCGGCGGCTCCTAGGGCGCTCGGCCCGTGCGGGGGGCGGTGGGTGCGGTGCGGGGCTCCGCCGGCTCTTGAGGGGGCGCGCCTTCTGTTCGGCCTCGCTGACGTCCCCGCCCCCCGCCCGTCGGGTCCCTCCGCCGTGATCCCAGCGCTGCGGTCCGCTCTTCACCGCTCCCTTCCCGAGGGGGGGGCTCCGGTAAGCGCCGCCGCCGCTTCCGTGCCCCTCTGGGGGGGGTGGGGGTAGCAGCGGGGGCCGCTCCTCGCGCCGGGCGGGGCCCTTTGTCCGCTCCGCGATGCGGGAGCACCTGGCGGCACTTCTTTCTCCTCCTTTATTTTTACCTTCCCTCCCACTCCCTCCACCCCCCACCTGCGGCTCTTGAATCGCTCCCACTTTGCTCCGTGGGAAACGAAACCAAACGGCGCTCCGCTGGTGGGGAGGGAGGGGGGTCACAAAGAGCGCAGCCCCGCACTCGTGGGCGCCTTCGGAGCAGCGCCCGCAGCGCTCCGCAAAGGCTGAGCTCTCGCTTTTTGCCTCCGATCTCCGCGTTTTGGTGCGTTTCGGTGAGCAAAACGACGCCGCCAGGTGTGCCCGCACCTGCACTGCCCGCCGTGCGCTCCGGGATGGTCCCCCAAAGGGTCCCGGCTGCGGCTGTTGGGTGTGAAGCGAAAGTGCTGTGGGTGTTCAGCCCTCTGGATCGGGGGGGATTTCAGTGTAAAGGGAGAGTTCTTCAAAGCATCAGCGCCCCTCTCCTTCCTTGTTTGCTCTGCTGGCTTTTGGGAGTTGGGTGAGATCACTGTGAGGGGACAGGAGCTCCTGGGTCGGGTGTAGCGGTGCTGTTAGCAGGGAAACGCTGAGATAACTCATTGGGAACAATGACTGCTTTCAGTGCTGCCTGAAATTGTGGTTTCTGGGGCACCGTGTTTCTTAAGTTTCCTTCCCTCTTATTCTCAGGTTGAAAATGTGCAAAACAGGAAGCTTGACTTTACCTTTATTTTGTAAGACTTTTTCCCCGCTCCGTCTGAGCTCCGGCAGCTCTGCTGTTTATGTCTCATTAATGTCCTCCCCGGGCCCCGCGATCCAGCATCTCCCTTCTGAACACCTCTCTGGTTTGAGGGTTGTGTGCTGCTCCTGTCACCTGTTTCCTCCTGTCCTCACAGCCATGGCCATGACGGGCCCGACGCCGTGCTCCTCTATGAGCAACCACACCAAGGAGCGGGTGACGATGACGAAGGTGACGTTGGAGAACTTCTACAGCAATCTCATAGCGCAGCACGAAGAGCGGGAGATGAGGTAACAGCACGCGGGGTAGGGCTGCGAGCAAGCTTCAAGTAAAGCGTGTCATCTTAGGACTGTTGAGTTGGAAGGAATCTTCAGCGGTCATCTGGTCCTGCTCCCTGCAGTGGACAGGGATGCACACCTCAGGTCCATCGGGTCAGGTTATGGGACTGAGTAGAAGACGTGCTTGGGTTGGTTCCAGTGCAGTTTGCAGGTGGAAAGCCCACGTTTTTCTGCTGTTTCTTTGCAGAGGGGGCTGTGAGGCTGCGGCACAGGCAGCTGTGCTGGGACTGCACCACCATCGCCTGTCACTGCTGTCACCCAGTGCTGCTGTTGTGTGTGGGTTAACTGAACCTATCGCACCCCCTTAAGCTGGTTGGCCGTATTATCCCAAGCCATTGCACTGACAAGTGTTATCTTTGTTTTCCTTCGGCCAGAAGCCTCTAATTTGCTGGGTACCCTCGAGTTGTAGCACAGGGATGTCTGCAGTGCTCCCAGCTTGCCGTGCAGTCTATAATCAGAGTTTTCTGAGAGGTTCAGTGTTTATTTGCCTGCAGGCTCGCTGCCAAAAACTGAGCTCGATCCAAGGGGATTGCTTGGTAACGACAACAACTGCAGGAACGTGGACGTGATTTAGACATAAATATTGTCTTGTGTACGTGTTTTCTTCTAAGCTTCACATTGAAGAGAGATGGAGGTCTAATCCAAACAGAAAATATCACTGACTGAATTCCTGGCTTTCTATTACAAGCGCTGTTGTCTGCTTCCAAAGCCAAAACGAGGCTTTTTTTTTCTGTTTAAGATAAAAACTTTGTAAAAGCATCGTTCAGAAGTTCTGCGTTTGCTTTTCTTTCCACAACTGACGCGTGTGTGGATGTGCAGTTTGGAGCTGAAGTGCAGCTGGGATCTGCTGAGGTGCTTGGGGTGATTTCAGCATCACTCGGTTGTGCTGAGCCTTCTTTTATTGAGTGTGAGATGAGATGTCTGGGCACTGCAGTGAGGGCGAAGCAGTTGAGATGTGCCTGATGGTGGAAGTGATAGCCCAACTTATTATCGCATCGCAGCAGCTGTGCAGTGGCACAGGGACCGGAAGGGGATCTTGCCAAGAATGACTTGCACGAAGTCAGGGAATTCAGCAGACTTGTTGTGTTGCACCGAAGGAAAACGCGCAGGGCAGGGGAAAACAAACCAAAGAAAACCCCCAAACTCACAACCCCAGTTCAGCCAGCTGTGAACGCGCTCAGTGTTGGGAAGGAGTTCCCGTAGATAATCACAGCGAATGTTCTCTGAACCCCTCCTCCTCTCTGAAATCTTGCTTCCTTCTTTGCTCCCAGCTGCTATCTGATTATTTTTTTCTTAGATACATTCCGGCACCTTTCCTTTTCTCAAATATTTGCAGTATCAGGAAATAGAGAGTGCCTTCTGGCATTGATGCATCCGAGATGCAGAGAAACTGCGCTACAGATCCACAGATGTGTCCCTGGAAGAAGCGAGACTTTGATGCTGAACTGTTTGTGTGGCTTCGGCCTCAGGGCACACGTCCAGCTGCTGAAGATAGGGGCAGGAACTGGCCTCACATCTCCTCGGTCTGTGTTCCATACAGTGAAAATGTGCACCTCAATCAGACATGTGAAACTCAAGCAGGTTTGGATGATCAGCAGTAGAGATGTAAATTGCTGAAGCATGGTAAAGCAGCAGCAGGAGGTTCCTCAGAATGAATTCTGTCTCTCCCTTATGTATCATATGCGTTTGTTACTCCTTTCACAGCAGGCACAGACCAGAGTGCATGGGATGGAGAGAAAATGTTCAAGAATTCAACTTCTTTCTTCTGACGTTTGTCTTTCCTTCAGACAAAAGAAGCTCGAACAGATGATGGAGGAAGAAGGCTTGAAAGATGAGGAGGTAATTAATACGGGAAAATCATTTTAACGGTTAAGTACTAGGAGTGAATTTTGTACAAATGGCAATCTAGCATCTTTACGTGGAATTGCTGCGGCTGCTATGGAGCACAACTGCAGAGCTGTGTTTTCTTCTCCCTGAACTCTAGAAAAGGATCCGGAGGTCAGCGCATGCACAGAAAGAAACGGAGTTCCTTCGCCTGAAGAGAACAAGGCTCGGCCTGGAGGACTTTGAGTCTTTGAAAGTAATAGGCAGAGGAGCATTTGGAGAGGTGGGTCCAGGAAAGATGCCTACAAGTATCTTCACGTGACGCTGCTGTTTGCTGGAGGCTTACGTAGTTTACACAAGTTAAAGTCTGTTAAAATGATTTAATCTCTTGGAATTGACAGAGCTTCCTTTCCATTGCCGTGCCCTGTATAATGACTTGGGTTTGTGTAGTCTGATACAACTGAATGAAATAGGAGCTGAGGGGCAGATTTGTGGAGAGGTGTGGTGGCCGTGCTGGGTCTGACTCGAGCTGTACGTGCTTTCCAGGTGCGGCTCGTCCAGAAGAAAGACACGGGGCACGTTTATGCCATGAAAATACTGCGTAAAGCTGATATGCTGGAGAAAGAGCAGGTGAATAGCTGCCTTAACTGGCAGTGCCACGTCTGTGCCTTGGGTGACTTTGGGAGGTAGTTGTGATGTGTGTGTAGAGGGCAGTGATGGGCATCTTAGGGTTACTAGCTAAAGCAGCGATGTGGCTTTTTCTTCCCTATTTTGTATGGAGGAAATGGGAATGTTGTCAGGCAATCATTTCTTGTTCAGCACTGCGATGAATCTGGGAGGTGCTGTGTGTGTGTGGTCGTAAAATCCAGAAAGAACTGGATTCCGTGCCTGAACACACTTGTACCAAACCCAAGCAGCACTGTGCTCGCTTGGTGCAGCGCTGCCAAAGGGGTGCTTTGCTCTCAGGCTGTTGGAAGGAGCTGAAGCAAGGGCCTGAAGGACACACTGGCTGCTTAGTGAAGAGCTGGTTCTCAAAGCACCCAATTGTGAGAGATCTTCATAAAAATGGAGGCATTTCTGTACGTACGGTTCAGTTGCTTTTATAATCAACCATATGTTTCCCCTTCTGAATCTTCCCACGGCAATACGTTGTGTTTTGGAGTGGTCTGTTATTGAAGTAGTTCTAAGATGAAGTGTTTTTAATAGTATCCTTTATTGCATGTGCGCTTCTGACTTGAAGGCAACCCAAATCCTTTGAGACTTGAAATGTTACAAAGTAGTGTCCCTTTCTATACGGGACACTATGGGTTGGTTTACATTCCTTTTGCTTGTATCCTTGCTTAAAATAATGGGCTTAGTGCTGTCTTGCCCTCCTACGTGTACTTTAATGTGTGGCAGCAATTCAGGTACAAGTGTCCAAAGGCAGAAGTCCATGGAAGCTTTCCAATGGGAACTTCTTTGAATATTAAAGGGCCTTTCACATCTTCCTGCTGATGTGGAGTTGGTGCTCAATAGGATTTCCCAGACTGGGGAAGAACATCCCAGAAAATACAGCAGCATTGATGTAATACTTGAATTTCCCATGTCGTTAAAGCATTAATAAAACACAGGCTTGTAATTAATGAAATGCATATATATTTCCAGGTTGGCCACATTCGTGCTGAGCGGGACATCCTTGTGGAAGCAGACAGCTTGTGGGTTGTGAAGATGTTCTATAGCTTTCAGGATAAGCTGAACCTCTACCTCATCATGGAGTTCCTGCCTGGAGGTACCTGCACGAAGTCAAAAGGCTGCCCTCCTTCCCTCGGAGGGTTTCTAATCTCTTAATTACAAGTGTGATTAGGGACTGGGGTGGGTGGATTCGTTTGATTTTTACCTTTGCTGTTTGGGGGGGGGTTGCTTCTAGGTGATATGATGACACTCTTGATGAAAAAAGACACGCTAACAGAAGAAGAGACACAGTTCTATATAGCTGAGACTGTGCTCGCCATTGATTCTATTCATCAGCTGGGCTTTATCCATCGAGATATCAAACCAGACAACCTTCTTTTGGACAGCAAGGTATGCACTGACAGCTTGCCAGGGGCTTGGTGGTAGGAGTGTTGCTTCTTCCATAGCCTGGCCTTTACCATGTTGCTGGGGGGAGGAAAAGCCACTAAATCCATCCTCTGTTGTATTCATACCTCACTTAGGAGCTGTCTTGTGACTGTTGTTCAGCTATTCTTGGTTATTTCAGCTGCCATTTGAAATGCACAGTTTCAGTTCTTCACTCTTGGTCAAAGATGTTTCCTTTCTGTCTTGCATCTGTTACGCACACCCTTGCCAGCTATTGGGCAGATGATCATATCAAATGCGAAGCATCTAACTGCTCTGTTAGTGAGACTGAAAGTAGAGATATTATCTCCCTCAGAATCAGGATGTCTTTCTGAAGGCTTGTCCTGTTATCTGTTTGCCTCTAAGTGGTTACTGCAGGTACTCTGCAGAAAGCTTGCTTGTCTTGCTGCCCTATTGCCTGCTGCAAGTTAGCTTAAGGTTTAGCTTGTTTAGGAAAGTGTGCCAACAGTAAGCTATATTTTGCCACCAGCCAGCTGATAGCTGCTGGAATTAGTGCTGTGATCCAGTATGTCCACATCTAGACACAGATAAACGCAGGACTTTGAAAAAGGATTTGCAGTTTAGTTACAGAAAGGAATAATTGCACCCAGTGAGCGTGGTGGTGTTATGTGCTGGGGTGGATCCAAGGAGCCTTTCCAATCCAGCAGTCACTGCACTGTGCAGGAGTTGCAGCTCCCCCTGGGGATGTTTGCTCTTGCTCTGAAGCAGAGGGCTTGCAGGAGCAGAGGGTTCTTGAGCTAAATTGCTGCTAGAAAAAGGGCTTTCTCTGGATAGTAGTGATGAAAACTGTACATGCGTACAGTTCTGTGTACGCATCCAGTCTGAGGCTAAAACAAGGAGTGTACAAAGAGCACATCTGTTTCTTACTAAAATAAAGGGACTCTAAGTAGTGTACAACTTCACTTGCCATGATAATTCTCACACTGTTGTTGTACTTTGGGCGTTTTCCTTTCTAGGGCCACGTGAAACTCTCAGATTTTGGTCTGTGCACCGGACTGAAGAAAGCCCATAGAACAGAGTTCTATAGGAACTTGAACCATAGCCTTCCCAGTGACTTCAGTAAGTGATTTGGCTTCAGGGTGGTATCTGTTGAGTGGCTCTTGGTGCCCAATGGCACGTTTCGGTGTGAACATAGAGAGCTGCCGTTTGGGTCTAATAATCAACGCTGCATCTCAAAGTGTGGTTTTGAATTTCTGCAAAACTACTTCATAAAAAACAGTGTCAGTTACTTTAATATCCATCTTCATTTCCGGAAGTCTGTGTTTCAGGTAGGCACTGCTGTCGTCTTCCTTAGCATGTGCAGTAAAACGAATGAGAGCTCAGTGTAACTTGCAGGTGCCAGCTGTTATCTCAAATTAATGCATGTGCACACAGTCTCCTTGAGCATTTAATCACTTGCTGAGGCAGGCTGACTGCTTCATGGCCCGTGTGGCTTATCTTGTGTGAGCTGAGTTCAGGTGTGCACCCACCAGTAACTTGGTGGTAATCTTTGGCCAGAGGGGACAGTGGTGAGCAGGTGGGGATGGTAGGAACCTCTGAGGGCACAGCTGAATGCAAGCAGCTGGGCCTTGTGGTATTGGAAAGGAGACTTTGAGTGTCATGGTTTTGGAGTAAAAACTGTCTGTTGGGTGATCGGTAGGATTGAAACATTCCAATCCCCTTCAGCTTTCCAGAACATGAATTCCAAACGGAAAGCAGAGACGTGGAAGAGAAACAGACGGCAGTTGGTGAGTACAGCGCTGCACCAGTTTGGAGGTGTTCTCTTTTGAGCTGTTGCTCTCCAATAGCACGTCCTTGTACATGGCAGGCATTAATCCACGGCTGTTCTGAACAGCTGGGAGTCGAGATTCATGGTGTTTCTTTTACAAAGGATTGATTCCTCTTTGTCCTTCATCCAGCTGCCAAGCAGTTGTTCCTGAGATAGCACTGCTCTGATAGCTGGTGCCCGCTGGCTAAAAACCATTTTCAAGCAAACAAAGGGCTAATGAGTACGTGTAGACAAAGGTACCTTTCCAGTTCCCCCAATGGTATTTTAAGATTCCTTCACATAAACAATTCAGGTTTTTTTTCTTTGCACATCTTGATAGAAAGCCTTTAAACAACTTTGCTGAAGGGTCTTTTAGTCAATCTCCCTTGAAATCACTGTTGTTGCTCAAGTTCCATATCAGCAAGTTTTATCTAATGACATGTAACCCGTGGTATCCGTTTCAGGCTTTTTCTACTGTGGGGACTCCAGATTACATTGCTCCTGAAGTTTTCATGCAGACAGGCTACAACAAGCTCTGTGACTGGTGGTCGCTGGGGGTCATCATGTATGAGATGCTGATTGGTAAGAAATGAGCACTGCTTGCATTCCCAGGAGTTGTGGTGCAGGACATCAGCTGTGTCTGCGTGCTTGGGGTCAGGCTCTCAAAGCATCTCCCCTTTGCCTGGTTTCTCAGATGTGTTTTGGTGCAGTGTAGACTTCGGTAACTGAAGGAATTATTTTTGCTTTATACAAGATGTTTTTCCCCCCCTCAGGTTATCCACCTTTCTGTTCTGAGACTCCTCAAGAAACGTACAAGAAAGTAATGAATTGGAAAGAGACCCTCACGTTTCCTCCAGAAGTCCCAATATCTGACAAAGCCAAGGACCTTATTTTAAGGTGCTCACTGCATGGTTTGCCAGTTCATACAGTACTGACTTGTAAATTGTACTACACAGCTTCCATAGCCAGCTTCACATGGGGGGAAAAAGCCCTCATAATTTTGACTGCTGCGCAGTTTGTGCCCATGTATCAAATGCTGAACTCCCTCATGAAATACATCTGTCTTTTGGAGCTCTCATTGGAGCGCTGACTGCACTGTGCTTAAAAAGCACTGCACCGTGTTCCCATGGAAGCAGAGCTGGTCTGGCAAAGTGGCAGTGTTTCTACTTCCTATTTTGTTTGGAAGTGACTTAATCTTTTGGCCAGAACTAGCTACTGAACATAGCGAGAGCAGTGACATGGTACGTGCTGGAGCATGCAGCATCCCAACGCATGCTGACTCTTCCATTTTTATGTAAACACCTGATATTTTCAAGCACTTACCCATTTTCAGGACAAAAAACAAATATCAGCGTGTCTGTTTTAGGCTTTGTATGTTCTCTTGCTCTTCACTTCTGTTGTGGAAGAGTACCACATCCGAACTGCAGCATCTGACGTGATGTTGCTAAGCGTAACTTCATGTGTCATCTTTGGAATGGGAGTTTATTTATATGCTGGGGAAACTGTGGTGCTGTCAGTTTGGAAAGCCATTCCATTTCCGGATGGAATGCTTTCATTGTCCCTTCATTTTCATTCTTCCTTCCATCCCAGATTTTGCTGTGAATGGGAGCACAGAATTGGTGCATCTGGTGTGGAGGAAATAAAGAGTAATCCATTCTTTGAAGGGGTTGATTGGGAGCATATAAGGTAAGATGCTTTACAGAAGAACTCACGGCTAGTCCTGCTGAGCATCACCGAGCAGCTTGGCTGGCATTTTTCATGCCTAGGTGTGGGTGAGAGTATTCTGGGCTGTATGTGAAGCTTGCTAAGGTCTTGGTGCCTTTGGTCCTTGAGTTAAGTAATGGTTAATGTCTGAATCCTGCTTTCTTCTGCCTTTGAAACCTTAATGCTCAATCTGTTCTTCTTGGCAGGGAGAGACCTGCTGCAATTTCAATAGAAATTAAAAGCATTGACGATACCTCAAACTTTGATGAATTTCCAGAGTCTGATATCCTTAAGCCAACAGGTAAACGCTTTGATTGTGCGTGTAAATGATTTGTTCCACGTGACTGCAGTTGTTGATTCGGAACGAAGAATGACACAGAATGCTTAGATCTGTATCTCCTTAGAAGCCTCCTCTCCTACCTGCAGTGTTTGGTGTGTGCTGGGGGGGGAAACATCGCAGTTTCTAAATGATAACTTGTTTTTTCTCTTGTCTGATCAGTGGCAACAAGCAACCACCCGGAGACGGACTACAAGAACAAGGACTGGGTTTTCATCAATTACACCTATAAGCGTTTTGAGGGCCTGACAGCCCGAGGAGCAATACCATCCTATATGAAAACAGGAAAGTGATTCACCTTTACCTGGGGACAGCTTCTGAGCCGTGGATTTCTCTTTTTGTACCTTGGGGTTTTTACCCATAAATGAACTGTTTTGTTTGTTTTTTTTTTTAAAAAAAAAAGATAATAAAATACTTTTTAATTTTTTAAAGAAAACTTGAGGGCTGTTACCTCTTGGAGAAGACTTCAGGATGCTGTTTTTGTTACACGCTCTGGCTGTTACTAAGGATTTGTTCTTTTCTGCACCATCGCAAACTTCCACGAGCCGTATGCCATCGCTGCTGCAAGCACGTTTTGCTGCTCCGGGAGCAAAAGTTACAGTGTTCTTTCTAAACTCTTCACCAGATTTGTACAATCCTTCGGGAGGTCAAAGCAGGCCTTCGTGGGACATTGCAGAGCGCGTGATGTTCGTGTAGGCCCTCCGCCAGTCCTGCGTTGTTAAGTGATAAACTCAACCTGCCAATTCTATCAGCGCGGTGTTTTCCTGGTGGCAGAGGACTTCAGTACAGAGGAGACAAAGCAATAATTAAAGCTTGAGGCAGACAACTGTGTGGTAAACTATCTGGGAGGAGACAACTTGTATTGCCTTAACTTTACTTTGTAGTGGTAGGTTTTCTTTTCTTTATGTGATGCTACTTGGAAGCCTCTTCAGCAGCATTTCTCAGCTCCGTAGCAGTGGCCTCAAGTTGCAGTGCACTTTACTTTTGGTACTAAAGCAGCGACCCCTCAAAGCCATTTAATATTGTTTTGGTTTTTTTTTTTTCTTTTTCTAAATTAAAAGCAATTGCACAACGCTTTTCCAGGCAGCGCTAAGAGGAAATGGGATGCTTTTTTCCACCAGGCACCACCAGTTCTCGGTTCCTATGTGAAAGGACACACCTGTAAGCAATGCGGACAATGAAGACTACAGCTGGATCCGGAGTTAGTGCAGAGAGATGGGAGGAAAAACTCATTTCAGCTCATCAGTGGTGGGTGTGTGGGTCCAGCTGGGTCGGCCGTGGGCTTCCTGCTGCTGCCATCTGTTGGCCATTTTGAGACGGGCATCTTCATCGGTTGTAGGAAAAAAGCCCCATCTTCTGTGGCTTTCTTGCTCTTGGTTTGGAGCAGAAGCAGCTGTCCCTGTGGTCTCCAAAAGACGCAGTGCCTCACGGGGTCAGTTTGGGGTGGTTGGACCCACAGCCTACTCTACGTTCTTGCCTTGTGTCATTTATACGAGTTCTGATCAGGCTGCTCTCTGGGAGAGCCCCAAAGTGCCTTTCCTTGTCTGAACATCTGTGGGGCCACAGCTGCATTTAGGGAGGGAGGATTCTGCTTCGGCTGAGCTTTTGGGAATTTCTTTTTAGCAATCACCAGCTCCACTTTACCCCTGTTCTGTAGTTAGCTCTGCACTTCCAGTGGCAGGAGGCATTACCCTTTGGGCTTGCTTGGTACCAGCCTTGTAATTTGCAATTAGATGCTTCTGAAATCGTAATGAGGTCTCTAAAAGCATTGATCAGTTAGAACCGTCTTCAGGTTGTTAAACCTTTATTGGTGCTGAACACTAATGGCATAGTATGGCCAGAAAAGCTATTTAGAAACAAAGAGAGCAGTGTTTCAAAGTAATAGGAAGGTTCTGTTACACTTAGTCCTTACTTTCTAGATTAGGATATAAAAGAAAATAGGGTTTGTTGTGAATTTTTTTTTTTAATAGGTGCTTTTAAGGACTTTTCACCTTGATGTCTTTTGAATCGAGTGCCATCGTGAGGGCCTGATTGGGGGGCTGGAAGTTGTCTGTATGTAGCTAAGACTGGGTGGTGAGTCGCTGCATCCTCTCCCCAACCACCCCTTGTGCTTTTGGGATGTGTCCCAGGAGTTGAACTATTTGCCATAAGCAGCTTAGATACCAGCTGGATCCTAGAATAAGCTGAAATGTGAAGACAGCCTTAAATAGAAGCACCAGGAGCACCGCAGTCAGTAGAAATTACTTGTGAATAAGGGCTAACTGAAGAAACGATTACAGGATCCAGGTTTCTGTCACCTCTTCATTTTCAGTGGAGGGCTGATAGCTGCTTCTCCTATTGTCCTGCCCTCGTCCTGCGGTGTATTTTGAACCATTGGAAAATGTTGCCTTATAAACCACTATGAAAGTGAGAGGTATTAATACTTAAATATTTCCCAACAGCTTAGTTAATGCCTTAACACTTCAGAAAGCAAAACCCTTTGAAGCTGCAGTGGATGAGGATAAAGGATTCGGGGGCAGCAGTGGCATTGTTAGCCCTTTACTAAAGGGACAGATGGACATTTTATGTATAAATACCAAAGATAAGAGAAGCTGTACCACTCTAAGTTGTGACAACTTGCTGTGAGAATCTCTCTAGTAACACACATTGTGCATTTTAGCGCATGTGTTTTTAAAGCCTGAAACCTCAGTTTTGACTTAAAGCTTTTATAAGGCATAAGGAACAGTTGGGTACCTCATTTCTGTGCCTTTCAGTAGGAGCCACAGGGCTGCATATAATCCTCTGAAAGCCTTGGACATCCCTTTCCACTGGTAGGTTTTGTATCACAGTCGTACCTGCTTCCTGTTACAGTGCTAAGCAACCACCTGTTGTTTAAGATTTGTGTATGATGATTCCCTCCCTCCATGTTAGCCAAACCTTTGTATTAGCTGCTGGTTTGTCTTGAGCTCCTGTGCATCTCAGCTCTTTTCAAGCTGCTAAGCAGGACTGTGTTTGTTGATTGCATTTTTCTTTTTTACCCAGCTGGACATGTAGGAAGGATCCTAATCTGAATTTCCAATGAATCTGAACTTGAATTGTGCTGCCACTTCCTCTTTCTATCATGCCTAGCATTAAACCTGCACCAAGTGTTTCTTATCGCTGTGCCCTGACTCTGCCTTAAGCTGTAATCTGAAGAAGTGTTTTCTGTAAATACTTATAAGCTGTTACTGAACTGCACTGTAAAATTTGGCAGATGTATTGTGCAGGGGCAGGGGAGCCAACTTTGTATGGAACAATCTTTGCATTGGGGTATGTAAATAAAATCCTCTTAGTAAACACACATTTGTCAGCCTATTCATTAAATGCCATTTGGGCTGCTTATTCACCTTATTCATAGAATGGGGTGGAGTGGAAGGGACCTCAATGACCTTCAAGGTAGAAGCAGGGAGCATCTTTTAGAGCACTGCATCCCCCTACCTATTCTACTCCACATTTAAAAGAGCCCAAAAAGCCACATATAATTTATGCTTTAATACATAAAAGAAACCATACAGCTGCAGGAGTTCATGGACACCACAGTTAACACTTCAGTATAGCTAGAATAAGACCGAATGCTTGCACCTGAATGGAGGGCAACTATGAGAAAAGGGGGGGAAAAAACAAATGCATTCTTCAACTTGATGCAGTGTTCCAACAGAACTCACTCTACTAAAAATATATCCCAAATGCAGCTCCAGCTACTTGGGAAAGCCGCTAAAGCAGAGTGTCATCTCAGTGTCTGCAAAATAGGGCAGGTACAGCATGGGAGCCAGGCCCCCCATCCTGTGCTGAAGGTCCCATTGGTTACACAGCACCAGAAAGTTAACAAGGCAGTGACGTTCTGAGCCCTCAAGTGGGCCTGTTTGACCCACGTGCCTGTGGAATGCGTAAACCCCAATCCCAACTCAGCACCAGCACATGTTTGCTTCAAACTTACGCTGCTATCAAAATAAATACGGACACCAAAAATCCATTGGGCCCGGAGCCAAGCTCCATCACTGCCAGGGGCAGCCTCACCACTGACTCTGGGAGCTGCTCAGTCCTTAGGCAGGTAATGGGCTTGGCCTGGCCCTCTGCTGGAAGATCAATGTGCCATAGCTTTTGTTCTCTTAATACAAGAATAGAAATTCATCTACAACAGTAATGGAAAGTGATTGCACACGACTGACACTGCCTCTGCGCAGACACTGAAGGACACTTCTTCTCTGCTGATCCACAAACACAGGGAAAGGACTTTTCAGAAGTCAGGTGGACAGACCTGAACCCTTAAGATTCACAGGAGGGCCTGAAGCACTTCTGGAAATCTTCCCATAGGCACTTATAAAAGAAGAGATATATTTGCTGCGCTTAGGGAAAAGAAACACTGCCCCATACAAATGGGAACGAAACGCATCAGCACGTACAGCATCGGCAGAGATGGTGGTGGTAACTCTTAACCAGAAAGGCATTCGTGTTCCTTACACAGGAAATAAACACAATACACCCATAGCAGCAAAACAGTAACAGCAAACTTCGATACCAAGCCTACCTTACAGTTTGCAGACAGATAGATAGAAAATAATGAATTTGCTGGATGCAACCCTGATGACAAAAGGATTAAAGCTTCTAGGGGCAGACTAACACCTACCTCTACTTTGTATGGCCAAGTAACTTACATACCAAGCAGCACAAGTTTCAACACCAGTCAATTACAAGAGCAGAACTGACCTGAACTTACAGGAGCTGTTTTCCTCTCATGCTTTTTGAGTCTGTTTCAGCTTTTCTTTGTACCAGCACAATGTCAAAGTCAGTTACAGCGTCGCTTTGGTCTCTCTGCGGCCCTCAGAAATGCTGGCTATGTAAGGCAGGCCTGTGCTTGCTCACCTGCCTGCTTGGCTCTGGCTGTACTGAATGCACTGCGTGCTCTTCAGTGGGTTAAACAGTCTGTAGGAAACTGCATACAGCAGGAACAGGACGGCTACACTCCAACACAAGCGAGTGAAGCAGCCCAGCGTGTGTCTACACCTACAGTCACAGCTTTGTTGACCCTGAATCCAAAATGAGCAGAACCTTAAATACAGAATACTGTACTTAGAGCAGCAGAGGGCAATTGTTCCCAGGAATGTGCATTATTTTCCTGCTGAAGTCTCATTTCCTATCGATATCTCTTATCAGCCTGACTGTCACAGAGTCCAGTCAGTTCCAAACTGGAAGGGAAGTAACTGGCCTTCAGAAGCTGAAACGGGTCCTGTGAGTGCAAAGCTCCTCG
This sequence comes from Alectoris magna, assembly GCA_030625065.1. NCBI lineage: Eukaryota > Metazoa > Chordata > Aves > Galliformes > Phasianidae > Alectoris > Alectoris magna. The sequence continues at coordinate 3,619,479 of CM060585.1, forward strand.
GACAGTCTATGGAAATCTTCACTGATGAAGGTTGACGCAAACAGCGATTGTGCTCAGCTCCAGCATTATTATTATTATTATTTTTTCCTTAGAAAGGATGAGGAGAAAAATTGTTTAACATGCACAGCCACCTTTAGAAAGCTGCTCACATCTTCTATGCTACCGAACAGACTGACTGTGTTGCTAAAAATCAACTAGTCTTCTTTCTGGCTTTTTCGTCCAGCACAAACCTGCCCATTTTAATGAGCTTCACAATCTCTCTGAACAGTCATTTCATCTTAGGCAGAAGTATATACAGGGAGCTCCTGGGAAGAGTCTCATCCTTCCTATTATCACAGAAGGCCTTGGGTTGGAAGAGACCTTACAGCCCATCCAGTTCCAGCCCATGTCAGGCTGCCCCATCCAACCCAGCCTTGCACACCTCTGTGAGGTGCTCTCTAGAACAGCTGTACGCACTGGATGCAAAGCCAGGTGGCAGTGTAAACAGAATCCCTCACGCAGCACTCTGCTGTCATTTCCCCACTCTCAGTATTCCGCTGCTACAACCGTGCTATGTTTCTGCTGGCTGATGAAAGAGCATCACCTGTCTTGCTTTGATGTCTGGTGAAGATTATCACAAAAGCAAACCTAAGTGCCTAATGGTAAATAGAAGCTTTGTCTTGACAGGCCCACAATTTCCTCTCTCATGTCATTTCTAAATACTTCTTGCTCTTCTTTCAGAAGTTTACGTAAAATATTCAGCACCCATCAGTCTGGAAGCCTTTGTAGTGGAAACAAGCAACACTTTCTTTTTGTTTGAGATGTTGCTTTTGATTGCACAATTAGGCTAGGGAGTGTGGCTCTTTATTAACATGCTAGAAATACGACAACACAGTAAGAGGATGAACGAGGACAAAGCACCTTGCAAGGAGTCTGTGTTCCATTACTAGGATGAAAGTATGCTGAGATGTTCCCACATCAAGCCGGAGCCACGACTAATCTGGTAGATCATTAACAGCCATCTGAGAGAACGGTGCATTTAGCCTATCCAGTTCATCTACCTGTGGGGGGTGATGCATTATAACCTCATGGTCCTCTGAAACGTCATCACCCACAGTGACCAGGTTTGTTAGAGATTTGCTCCGGACGCACTGGAAGTCAACGTGACGGCTTTTCCCCTCCTCCTTTTCCCAGGACATCTGGATGAAGGGCCGCTGAACGTAGTTGTAGATCACTTCTGAGCGACCACCAGGCCTCCTCTTCACTTTCTCTTTACAGGTGGGATATCCTGAAAACACAGACAGTCAGTTGCACCACACACCTTCAACAGCATTAACCACATTGCAGGCACACGTGACTGGTATTCCTTGCTTCCAAACCCCGATAATATGCTTAGCATAACCAATGGTATGGCAAACATCCATAACTTTTAAGTACTCATTTATCACCTCCTCTCTCTTCCCTTCCTGGTGTCAGGATGTGGGGACAGGGTAATTAATCCATTAGCATTATCAGAGTCCAGGTGCTGGGGTGCCTGGATGCGGTGATGCAGGAAAGCACAACAGCACGTGAGATAGCCAACATAAGCCCTCCTCTGATGCAAATTCAGTAGAAAACAGGCCTTACACACTATGGAGTCATTTGTTTTGGCATTTTCCTTGTTAAGGAGATAATTTTACCTTCGATGCCAATGCGAATATTCTTCAGACCCCGCTCCTTTAGCACAGCTTTTGCAACGTCGCGGTTCTCGATGTACTTGAAGAATCTGTACAGCTTGGAACTGTAAAGGACTGGAGAAATACACAGTGATGAGAATCCACAAGGAGAGACCTCCTCCCTGCTTTTGACATACTCAGCTGTGGGAGTGCCAAAGAAGCAGGCTTGGTTTCCAGGAACTGCTCACATATCTGTTCTCACAAGTAGGATGAGCTCTGGTTCCTTGGTGGCAGTGTAGCCATACATACAATAGCATGGATAGAAGGGTGGCAATGGGTGTGTAAAGCAAGAAGTATTCAGACACCAGAAAAAGGCTGAGGCAGTAAACATATGGAAAAGATGCAGCGAATGCTCTCCATTACCACTGCAGGAAGTCAAAACAAAGCTGTAACAAGACAAGTATCCTGCCTCTAGCAGCAGCCAATTCAGAAGGAATGTACAAAACAGAACACGATGTGCCAGCCTCCCTTCCTGGAGGAAGGCTGCTGTTTGGACAGTGGGTCCTTTCCTAGCAGCCAGAAGCCTGGGAGTGTGCAGAACATGGAGCCAGGAGTCCCCTTACTTTGGGAGTACTCCTCGCCCATTGGAGGAGGGTGATCTTCATCCCAGTCCACGGTGTCCTCATCTGTCAGCACCACAATATGGCATTCACGCTCCCCTTTCCGGGCACTATCCACCATTATGGGCAGAATTAGCTCCTCCAGGTAGCTGTCAAACTGCTTGTGAGCACCATCATTGGAGAGCTCATGTAAAAGAGCACCTAAAGGGACACAACCACATGATGAGTTTTAAAACATAAAAATACATGTATACATGTATTAAGATACCATATGAAAATACATCCCAGCTCTACGCTTTTAAGATATTCAAGCTATTCATTCATCTTTAGACAAACCCCTCAATATACGTTCAGTTGCACCAACAGTCTCCAGTTCTAAAACTAGAAAATAATCAAATGAATGCATTTCAAATGGGATGAAAATTACACCCCAGAACCACTGCATTACCATTAAAAAAAAAATCCAAGGTCGACTCAATACAGCAAAATGAGAGAATAATTCATTCATCATGATCCCTGAACTTCCAGCAACTGTCTCTGGACTTGAAAGCACGTTCTGATGGGCAGGCAGGTAGCAGAGAAGACAGCAGGAATTCCACCCAAGGTCTGTCCTATGGTATCACAAGTCCCATTTCAGCACAGTGCCCTTCATAGATTTGCTTATGTGAGAAGTTCTTTTCTTTGCCAGCATACCCATCAAAAAGCTGCTCCCAGTCAGTTTCCTTCACTGCCAGGAACTCTACTACTTCACAACCCTGGTGTCTTCAATACCCACTCTGCTTGTTCATCTCTCTGTTTCAATTACTCTCACTTCTCTGGTACGTTTTAGACAGGGGATGCAAACCTGCTTTTAGCCTCCATTTTGTCTGGCTGCAGCACCAAACTCTTCCAGTTCCCCCTCGAAACAGAGACTTAGACTTTTTACAATTTCACTTAGCTTTTCTGAGCAGGATGTCTTTCTTTTGCAGGATTCAAGCAGTGCGCTTACAGCTGAAGCAGCAAAAAAAAAAAAAAAGGAAGCTGCCTAAATGCAACACACCCATCAGTCCTAGTGGAGTCCATACCCTCACACTTAACCTAAAGCACGTAAGAACTGCACCAAATCAGGATGAGTGCTCAACACCACAGGCATGATTTTCCTAAGAGCTGATTTATCTTCATACTTACTTAAATCTTGACATTTGATTGTGTTGAAGTCAAAGTTTATGCAGAGGTAATCACAGGTGTCTCGAAGGTCTGGGATGGAAATCCCATCAGGACAGTTTATTATTCCAGTCTTGTAGTAATCCTGCAAACAAAAAGAAACAATTGGGAGGGAAAATCAAGAATAGTTTGGACTCTGATCGTGTTTCTATTTAGCCTTTTGTTTTGTTGACAAGCACTTGAATTTCAGGAACTATAAATATGTCCGTGAATAGCAGAAACACCCACCTGCCTGAGAACCTACAGTTCTTTGCATACCCCTCTTGGGTCTGATAAACTGTAAGCCCCAGTCAAACCCTTCCCGTGGCACTGGGGTTTCCTAACACACGCAACAGTCGATTATGTGCAGGCACAAAGTCAGAACAAAGCTCACAGGAAAGGTAAAAGGCAACGTGAGTAAATATCTGATATACTGACTCACATCAAAATCAAATATACACGTACATACATACATATTTATTTTTATATAAAAACGCAATGCAAAACAGTAATAAAAGAACATGTCCCAGGGGCACAGAGCTGCCTGGAGATGACTCAGATTTGCACATGTGACAAAACAACTGCTTCCCCCCTCCAAGTCTGCAAACATCATCTTACCAGCACAGTCCGGAACACAGCTGAGCTAATTCCTTCTGCAATTTCATATTCTCCCTTTTCATTTGGCCTGGTGAAGTTATATTCTCTTCCTGGCCCAAACATTCTGAACAGATTAAAAAAAAACACACAAGTATATTTAAATTCATTATTTCTAGAGAGCAATAGCTGCACTGAGGTTGCAGAAAACCAGCAGTGACACCTGTACACAACAACCTGAAACCAATACTCACATCTTCCCCATAGTAAATAAGCACAAGAGCTGTCTCAAGTCCTGCTAGAGCTGGATTCCATTGCTACAGCTACTGTATTGCATGCAGCAAGTCCCAGCTCAATGAAACAGACCAGTCAAGCCTGAGTCAGAAAACTCCCAGTCGACAAAGCCCTTTCACTGAAGCTATGCAAGGTAAGGATCACGTGCCTTGAGATCACTTGCTTTACACAACAACCTGTGCAATGTCAGCAGCCCAACAGAAGCAGGCTCTCCTTGGTCACAGACAGGCACGTAGGTGCTGGCAATACAGAAAATGAATGTTTCTTGTGGCATCAACAGAGACTGACCTCTAACCCATGTTACAGGGAGCTGAGTGACTTCTCTTGGGAGAGTATCAAAAGATAACAGCATGACAGGGAAGAAGTATTATCATTTTTTTTCCCATTTTGTAAGGGATGAAGTTATCAGCTGCCAACAGACGCAGCACTCACAACCAAGGCAAACACTCTGAGAGAACACCAAAGCAAACTATGTCTAGCTAGAAGCGTACGCTGTTTGAAGGAAGCAGACCATAGAGAGAATGTTATCTAGAGAATTACTAAGTCTCTCTCTACATCTAGTCACGTATTCAAGGCCTTACTAACAGCCCAGATCTGAATGAGGTCAACATTGCTCTGCATGTGTGCACAGATGAGATCACAGCACAAACATTACATGCTTATTCCATTCCAGAAAACATCTCACTCTCTTGAGGTACATTGAAAATGGGGGAAATCACTCACCTTCCCAGCATAGTATCAGGGTGAGCAGTGAAAATCTGTGGATTCACTGCAAATCGAGTGCCATCTACCACAAGTGTCACTTTCTCTGGAGCCACTGTCTGTGAATTGATGCTTGAAGACAAAGCATGGCGCTCCTGGGTGTTAAAATATTCTGTCTGTCTTTTATTTCCATCTTGGAAATGACAACTGTGTGTGTCCTCCGAAGCAGACAACATGCTGCTGAACTGGGGGCTGGCTGGGCAAGCAGTGTGTCTGTAGTCAGAATCTAAACCTGAGAGACACACAAAGGGAAGATACAGCTTACTGAGAAACATCATTTGGCAGTAATACTTCTTACTGCAATGAGAAAAACGAGTCAGACAATAACAAAGGATGTCAATATACATCACTGTCAGAATAATGCCAACTGACCTGAGGCCAAGTCTGCATTTTCAAATTTAGAAAGAATCTGCTTTTCAGAGAAAAAAATTCCCCCATGCTTAACAGTGCTTGTTAAAGCAAGACAGATTCCATAGTTAAAAGAGCAGGAGCACAGAAATTAAACACTTCTTACACCACCTCCCTCCACAAAACCTCCCTTAAAGATCAGTGCAAGGTAAAGACTTTATCCACACCCTCGCTCTTGAGGCCTGCAGAGGGGCTGTGACCTCCGAGCACCACATTACCTTCTTCTGTCTCATGCACTGCTACGGTTCCATTCTGGACAGAGCAAGTGGACTCCGGATTTCTCTTCCCACCAGCACAGTTAACATTCATGCTGGGCCTCCGTGATGCAAGGTGTTGGTTGCGTTTCCTAAGAGAAGAGCTGGGAGAGAGAGAACAGCAGGTTGTTAGTTTTGGAAGAAGCTCTCAAGCAGTGAAGAATTAAGGCAAACAAGGAAGGACACCTTAATGCCTGGATCTGGCTTGTATAACAAACAGCCCAACCGTTCAACATGACAAACGTACTGCAGTCATGCACACAGCCCAGGAGGCAAACCAGTGCATGAAGACTTCAGAAGGCTACACTTGAGGCTGACCAGCTGACAAATGTCCTGCTTTCCTTTCATGCCTATGATCAAGGTGAACCACCTGGAGTGAGACCTGAATACCTATAAATAATAATTAGCACTGTTTACCTTCAAAGCTTTTTACATGTATTAACAGCTCATTCCTCTTGTCAGCCCTGGGAAACACTGCAAGGCAGCCTTATTAGAGAAAACAGGGACAAGAGAGAGAATTTTGGGAGCAACTGCAGCCCCAACGCTGACCGACACGTCCACCCCTCCTGCACATAGGCAGCTATCTCAAGAAGAGGCCAATGTTGAGAATCCTTAATTCTTAAAATGAAAGAAGAGTGCTGTAACAAAAAAGGGCTGGGACCATTTCTAACTGGAGACTGAACTCTCATCCAAACCCGCTTTCCACCATATACAGCTTTTCAGGACTGAAATGTTTCATTCCAAATAGCCCAACTTGCTCATACCAACACAAAGAGCATAGAGGTGGTGGGCAAGGAAGGAATGCAAATAGCATAACCAGCAAAGCAAATCCAGTACAGATGCAAAACATTTAATCAAGCAAAAGATAATAAAATTAGCTGTGCAGACTTGCTGGTTTCTAATGTCTAGCATTAGTTGTTCCTTACAATTACCCTCGTGTTCTTTGTCTTTTCTTAGCACTTATTTTTAAAAGCAATTCTAAAACAGCTGAGGAGCCCAGGTTTGCAGAACTCCATAGAAACGCCAAAGAAAAAGCAGTGCTGTCAGATGTTCAGGAGCAGAGCCCTTCCCTGTAACATCCAACAGCTCCAGCACCGCTTCAGCATCACCCAGCACAACGAGCAGCAACTCAGGAAGCAGCAGAAACAGCAAAATGATCTCGATTCATCCCATGGTTTAAAAACAGCAAAGAGTGACAACCAGACTGAGCAACTGAATGGGGCAGCTGGCAATCCCCTGCTCTTCCTACATCACAGCGTCACGATGACTTCAGTACAACTCCCAACAACTCGTTTGTAGGTGACGACGCTCCTTTAAATCCACAAAAACATTCCCACGTACAATTCTCAGAAACATGAGCGAGCAGGAAATGTGCATATTCAGGGTGTGCCTGACCTAATTCTGCAGTCTACCAGTTTAGAACAAGACGTATTTGTAATATAATTGCACGCCTTTCAGAAAAGTTGAGCCTCGCTTTAATTTCTGGAAGCACATCCTTGGAACACGTCCAGAGTTCCCTCAAACAAAAGCAGAATAACACGTTAGTGATGACCGACTCCTCTCCTGCAGAACAAAAGGGAAATCTCACTTAATTATGATAAATAATGAGAAGCATTTCCTGCGTGTAAGGATGCTAGATTGAGGTAGCTATGGCACCCCAAGCCAGGGCCCTGCTGGCCCACCTCACTGTGCTGCTGCAGCACTCCACGGGGCTGTGCAGAGCACAACCCAGCTGCTCAGGAAGGCTACACATGTAGCTTCTGCCCTGGCTGCGAGCAGCTCACTGAAAACAGCAGGGTTGAATCTACATGAATGAGATTGGAATCCAACTGTATGAGTTTTAGCCCCAGCTTCTGTTCATTCCCACACCCTTAAGCTGGGGATCTCTTCAGATTTAAAAAATAAAGTACGAAAAGGAAACAGCATAGAAGGGCATAGGAAAAAAAACAAACAAACCTGCTTGCCTGCTGTAGCCTTGACCAAGCTTCCCTTCTGCTCTGCTTTGTTCCCTTCCGCATCCCCAGCAAGCAACAATTACAGCATCATCAACAAATTGTAACTGAAAACTCCCTATTTAAGCACCCTTCATGCAGATCCATGGTGTGTGACCAACGCTCAGCTGGACTTTAAATTGTCACGTACAAATCAGGATCCTTACTTGCTACCTCACTTTGAAGCACAGGACTTCTTTATGAGGTCACTTCTGCTCTTTCAGAAGGTGAAGTGTCACATGTGAAATGTCACATAGCAAGGGAGGAAGCCAGGGTCACAGGGCTGCCCTGGGCACAGAGCACTGTAGCCTCACATCACCCCTGGCATGCAGGGTTCACTTACAGAGCAGGAGAGATGAGTGCTGAGCCCCAGGTACTGCCCTGTGGGGCTGAATCATACAAAGGATGCTCAAGGCCAAGCGAAACTTGGTGGGTTTGGTGCTGCCCACCTGCAGATGGGTCTGAACCATAGGAGAACAGCATAGAAGTGCATTCATCCACACTGCATCACAAAGAAGATCTACCCGGAGCCTTCAACATGCTCATCTCATACCTATTAATAATCCTCACCTCATTTTCTGTTACAGACACAAATGTAACCAGGCAATCCAAGAGTGCTTTATAGGCTCAGCTCACACAGACACACTGCAAAGGCTTTTCCCTTGTTATGAAATAGCTCTATCAATATACAGTGCATTCATTTTCCATCTGGTTTCAAATTATAGATGGAAAATAATGTCCAGCAGGACTGATGCAACACAGAGCAGCCTGCAAATTCTGGCCAGAGACAGCAAGAAGGCTGATGAAATGCTTGATTGTTTTCTCCTATTCTGTGCATAGTGCTTCACTGTTAGCAAAGTTTACAGACCTACTCACTTACTTCAGTCTTAACAACAACCTACTGTTTCCACAAGTGCAATTCAGAGCTACAGCCTGCAGCACGGCTTTAATAGCTTTGCACTGATCATCTACTCCTGGATGTAAGCCTCATGGTCTGCCAGGTTCTTCCATAACTGACAGGGACCGGTTCACACATTGAGAGCTCCATCACCACGGATGGCACTGAGTCACCGCAGCACCCCACGCTGACACCGTCAGCAGTAGGACTAACACACATAGGAAACTTGCTGAGATTTATTAACTTGCAGTAACATACGATGGCCTTTCCCAAAATAGGAAAGTTACACCAAAGCAGATTCAGCAGGGAGAGATGAGGAGCACCCAATGCAGCCTTGCTGCTGGGTTTATCAGAAGGAAACAGCGTTTTCTGAGTAAGGCAACAGGTTTGTTTTTCCTAGAGCTCTTGCCCTCCCCAAGAGGCTCAACGAGCACAGCCAGGTGGCCTTTAGGAACCACTGCTGCTATCCACACTCGTGGGTTAAATGCAGCTATCTGAAAAACTCTATAGCTGATCCTCATGAAGAGCTTCCCAGCACTACAGTCGCAGCAGCTTCGCTGGTGCTGCTCAACTGCATTCAGTCAAAACCTGGTGAAAGATGGTCCAATGCAAACATCAGCAGGGTCTTCAGTCTCAGGAGAAACAAAGGGTCCCTTTTTCACACACAGAAGACCAAGCCAGCTGAAGTTTTAAGCCAAATGACACCTACGAGTTAAATTTGTCTTCAGTTGTGGCAGATAAAGCTACAAAGCACACGGCAAAAACCTCCAACAGGAACAACAGCAATAAACAAGAGTTCTGATTTGTATTTGGTTCCACCATTCTCAGCAGAGGTACTTAGAAAAGCTTCAAAAAAACCCAGTTTAAACAAAACTAAAAGACCACCTTCCTTATCCCTTTAGATTTTAAAACATCGTTTCTTCCTAGGCAAGTAAACATGACTTTGTTTCACATTCACACTCCAGAAATCGAAGCCTCTCATTATAAGCTGTCCCATAAAGGCTTGTGAGAATCCTGACACACCTGCAGCAACCAGAACTGAACAGAAATCACCTCCTTTCCTGCTGCAACCCCCGAGCAAACCCTCCACCAACACTCACACAACACAGCTTACTCACTGGCGGCTCATATGTCCTCAGTGCTACCAGCTCCAGTCCCCCAAATCCTTCTTTAACAGAGGGAAGCACCGAAGCACAGCGGAGCTTCAGAGTTTAAACTGTTTGCACCCCACTGGTCACTCCCCCGAAGCCCAGCTGTCTGATTCATGTAAATATTTCAGTTTAAAAGTCCTCCCCCCCCCCAGCTGACTCATGAAAGGCTCAACACAAAACCCACAGAGCAACAAACAGCTTTCTTTTTTTCTTTAAGCCTCCTATTTCCAGGGGAAAAACAAACCAACAAACCTCACCATCCTGAGTCTCTCCCTCCAGGCTCCTGGCTCAGCCTCCTTACATTTGACACAGGCAACATTTTTAACACAAGTGGATTGCTTCCTTGGTAGAGAGAATAATCCGAATTCAAACTCCTCACTCGTAGCTTGCTGCAGTTATTTGATGTTTCACACAGCCCCTGTTTGCCACGGCTCTTATTTTGGAAATGCTGTGAGCGGCACAGAACTCCACCTTCCTTCTCTGGAAGGGATCCCAGCAAGTGACTGCTAACTCATCCCCAGCTCATCTGCTACAACTCCAACTGCCATTCATTTTTAACCAATTGCATGGCAGCAGCTTGAGCCAACTAATAACAGAGGGAAGAGTTTTGAAAGCAGTTACAGTAACTGTTAACCAATGAGAGGTCAGAAAAACAGAGCACACAGCACTAAAAAAAAAAACAACGAAACAACTAAAGACAATCCAGACCCACGACAGGAAAACTATTTAATGAAATGCAATTAAATATCAAAGCGTCCTGCCTTGAGAAAGCGGTTAACCCTGCAGTGCAGTGCGGAGGAACTCAGGGGTTACTGATGTGCCTGGATAAGCTCTGATCTGCCTACGCAGCCCTGCTGGTACAGAAGGGCTGGCAGAGCTCACGACCCAGCACCTCCAGCACAGGCACTGACAGCGACCAGAGGGACGGTTTGCATCCAGAAGAGCTGCAGCCAACAGAGCATGAGGGCAGTGCTGAGGACGTGGCAGAGCTCACATCAGAGCCCAGCACAGGAGGGGTTTCGTACCAAAGCTGGGCAGAACACAGGATCTCAGTCGGGGCGGTTATCTAGCAGCCCCAGCAGCACTGCCTATCTCACCGTGGCAGAAAGCAGCTGGAAGTGGCTCAGATGAATCCACAGAGCCATGGGGACGCTCCTGCCAAGCAGAGGCACCAGGGCAGCGTGCTCTGAGGGAACAAGAAAGTGGGGTTTTTTTAATACACGTTAAGATACAGACAACAGAAAGCAAAACAAACCCTTCTGACTGCGGTCACGTTAGTAATGCTAAAGCAACCCTACAGCCAAACAAACAGAAGAGATTTATTTAGCACAATTGCAGCTCTTTGAGAAAGCTCATCTTGATTTATTTTGGGGATGTGAGGAGCGGGGGGGGCTAAGAGTTCTGTTGGGTAAAGCCAATCATCAGCACTCTGTCAGTTCATGTCAGCAGAGGACACCATACCTTACTTCCAAGAGCTGGAAAACATCTTGCTCAATGTGTGATGGTACACCAGCATGGCATTCCTTGCTGTGTTTACATGTCTGGGTAAATATTTTACACGTCAAGCACAGTTATAACACTTTCTAAGAATACTCCTTTGCATTCTTTCTTATGTGACTAATAAGGCTCTCAGAAAAATATTTGGCTAGTGTTGTGTTTCAGCAAAATTAGCCAGGAACTGGAGCCGTGTTTGGTGGGATTAGAAAGGAAAACAACCACACACACACAAAATTGAATAGGCAGAGATGATGCCTATTTCAACACACATAATGAGGTGTTGGAGCAGAGGAAAGGTACCCATTTGGGCACTGAGCTGAGGCTGCTCTTGAAAGTGGAAAGGTCTAAAATGGCACTCTGCTCCACAGCAGTCCACTGCGGCCCATTTTTAATTTGGCAAGCATGCAACCAAAGGGACAGCTGGCTTCCAGAGCACGAATCTCAAAGGCAACAAGGAAAACAAATGCTCTGGTTTTTTTTATTGTCATTTATTTTAAGGAAACCCTTCCAAGTCTGTCCTTGTGTGGGATTCTTCTCTCCCGCTGAATAATCCACGAGATTCACAAATCAACTCCCCTATTTCAGTAGAATGGCTTTAATAAGCCTTGAACACGTCTTAGTGCAGAGCCTGCTAATTAAAGGGCCTATTAATGTGCAACCCAAGGATTTCATCTCAGCCCACAAGTGACCAAAACCTTGAGACTTTAGAGCTCATAATGCAGACTGTGTGAAATGAGCTCGTTGTTTCCAATCTGGCTGCCAGCTTTCTAGAAAGCACCACCACCACCAAAGTGACCCTTTGGGTGGTAAAAGCAGGGCTCAACTCAGAAGCGACGGGCAGAAATCCCAGCACACACAGCACAGGTCCACGGGATGTCGCTGGGGCAGCGTGAGGTGCTGCTGTGTCCATCACTGCTCCAATGCTCTGGGGATAAGCAAAGCCTGTAAGCCTCAGGGCTGTCAATCTGGCTGCCCTGAGTTCACATCAGGTTTTGTTTGGAATTGTTATTTTTCATTCCGTCGTTAACAGCCTGCAACACACACACAGTGAATGACCAAAGATCCTATCTGCTGCACGAATAATAGCTTCATCTTTCAGAAATGCAACAATTTCACTCTACAAGTGGAGAAATGCCATTTCCTATAGCTTGTCTGCAATGCCCTCGAAACAGCACTGCAGTGACTTAACAGCGCAAAGCAAAGACAGACACGGATGCCAGGACATGTCAGACAGCTCTCCGAAGGCAACTGGGAGCTTCAAAAACAGCTTCTAAGAGGAGAGAGAAGCTCACCCCGTGATCTTATCAAAGTACATTTTGTAATAGGGACAGACAGACAGATGGGGGACTATTTAAATATAGCACAGCCCTAATGCACTAAGCTCCCTGCAGCTTTATAATTAACAGTAAACAGAAATCCAGTTTCCCCCTTGCTCACCCAATACTAGGTAAGAGGAGTCATCAGCCTGCTGTCACTGCACTACATTGCACAGTGCATTCAAAGGGAACCGTCTCAAACCCAGCTGTTTATCACTGCTCCTCGAGTCTGACGGCATGCCTGCATGTAAACACATCTCACTGCCAAATACATTCACTTGGGCCTTGTTCAAGCCTTGAGCAGAGCTTATGAACAGGAAGGAGTTGGGCTTTTCACAGGGTCTGATAGCGATAGGACAAGGGGGAAAGGCTTTAAACTAAAAGAGGGGGACTTGCATTGGATGTTAGGTGGAAATTCTTTACTCAGAGGGCAGTGAGGCCCCAGTTCTGCTGTCCAGAGCGGTGTCCACTCCTGGAGTGGATGGGGCACTCCACAGATATGGGGCCCTGGGAAGCCTGAGCTGGTGTGTACCCAGCCCACAGCAAGGGGAGTGCTGGGCATCTTTAAGGTCCCTTTCAGCCTAAACCATCCTCTAATTCTACAGCACGTGCAGCAGGCTGAGAGCTGACGCAGAGCTGAGTCACAGCAACCTTCTTGCTCTGCAGCAGCCATAGCAGCACGTCTGACTTGTGCTGACATTTGGAAATGGCCAGGTTGCTGCAGAGACAGGGGTAGGTGCATGCCCAGTGCCCTTCATGGGATCTGAAACGAGGGCTATTCCAGGAAGGGATGCTGCAAAAGCTCCTGTCCCACCTGCTGCTCACATGCACCCAAGGAATCTGCAGGATCAATATCTTCCCTCCATTAGTGAAGCAATCAAATCAATGGCTTTCGGTCATATCCCAAAAGAAGGTTTAAACTGCTGTGCTGTACAGCTTAAACCAGAGATAAGCAGCATTAAGGGCATGAGATAAAACCTGTCTAGTCCAAAATTACTCAGATAGTACCTAATTAGCACACTGCAAGAACAGGTCTCATTGAAACTGTGGAGATTAGCAAAAAACCTGAACTTCTGTGCTTTATTTTAACACTACACCAGCACGACCTGATTTGAAGATCACTGAATAACCCCATTTCTCACACAGAATGGCTTCTCTGAAAGAGATGCTGCAGAAAACAGCCCATGGAAGAAAAAAAACACCCCACTGTGCCCATACATGTTAGAGAATCTCTACAGATGCAGCAAACTAAACTGTAAGAAGAAATCAGTGCCTATTGAAATCTAAGTAATCTCTGCATTTCTTTTCTGTTCCTTAGTTGGTCTGGTCAACAAAGTCACAACGAATAAAGTCAGGTTTTCAAAACCTCCCAAAGATTCCTCCTTGACAAATGCTATACTCCAATCCATATTGGTAGGGAAGGCTCGTGCCATTGTGAAGTTCCACCTGCTGAGCCCATCCCAGTCACTATCACCCAGTGAAGGGCAGTCTTATCCCAAAGCTTTAGACTGTACGGAGGTTTGCAAGTCCCTGCCAGAACATTTATGTCAATGGATTGGGGGGACTCATTCATAACTACCAACTGCTGCAGCAGATAACGTTCCAGGCAGACGTAACCTTTTCCAAAGCCAGTGATTATGTACAGCCATGATTTTTAATCCTCTCATCCAGGGCAAGAAGAAATTAGCCAGCTTACACAAAGGCTAAAGCGCCCTTATTCAGTTTTCCTCCTTCATTTGTTCCAGTTACGTTGATCCAGTGGATGGCATTCACTATAAGCAAACTGGGAGAGACTTGTGAAACTCACCCAGCTGAGTTAAATCCCAGTCCTCCATGGAATACCTTCAAAAATACTGCAGCTGTGGTAACAGAACAAACGCCAAGGGCGTTCCTCCTCCTGCTTTTTCCCTGCTCCCCCTCCTTTGTGGATCTTTCACTTCAGTTTTCACGACACACTGAGTGAGAACTGCAGTCATTCCAGTGGCAAAACAGATAACTGACAAAACACGAACGCCATCAGTTACTGAGCTGAGCACAGTGCTGTAGTTGGTGTGTGTGCTCAGTCAGGACAGCTGACAGGACATCCTAACGCACAGCGGGGATACACAGATTAATGTCAGGAAACACAATCACCTGCTGTCCCTGCAGGCTGAGTCAAGGGGGTGGAATCCCACCAGCGTTAGTGATGAGAGCAGGCTGACACTGGGCTCGCGCACTGCTGCGGCATACAGCACAGCATTAGGCACAAGGTTCACTCCTGTTACTCTCATGGCTGCCAAGCTGTACTTCCTTCCTGAAACCCTCTGCCCCAATGGACTAGATCACTGCACCCAAACACCCAGCTCAGGATCACAGCACTGTCTTATGAGAGGCTGCTGGTAACTGCTTTCATTTTTTTTGTAATACATGTTTTTGGCACCAGAAGTAAGATTCATCAATTTTAACCTGTATTATTTGTCCACAGGCTGCAAATGCAGAACTGACACACAACTGCACGCTCCTTTGTGTTGTTATTTGATTTCCTTCACCACCACCACCACCCCTTCCCTACAAGTCCCAGCTTCTCTAAACAGGCACCGCTAGGACAGAAGCCCTGCAAAGCAATTCAGCTTGTCAGAACACAGATGGGATCAAACCAGGCCATGGGACAGAGGCAAAAATTCAGGAGTGTTTCCAAGCTAGGAGACTGCTGACTGGGAATCGATGATCTGAACAACAAGACAATCCAAAAGGTGTAAAACTGTACTAACCTTGGTGAAAGATGGCCCGCAGACTCTATCCAACTGTCATGGCACAATCAGAGAGGATGCTGGAATCAGAAACCTGAAATCAATGAGGCTTTTCAAGTCGTCCCCCCCTCCCCCCCAGAAGAGATACTACAACTACACTGCTGCTGTAGAGCATTTCTGAACTCATAATTAGCTCTAATTGTGCAATTTATGAATGAACTACATTGCTTGTGTGTGTATAGGTTAAACCAGCCAGTAATGAACTTATTTTCTAGCTAATTTTCCTTTCTATTAAGCAATTCATCTAAAAAAATCAGGAGACTCCTTGGACAGCTGAAATAGCTGCTATCAGCAGGCACCAATTCAGCATTTCCCCTGGGAAGAAGGAGTTCATTATCACTCCGCTCCCCACGCTCTTTGGGACACCGCAGTCCCACAGCCTGCTTCCAAGCAAACACTTTAGGGAGGTTCACTTGGCATTATTTTCTGCAAGGAGGAAGGGCAGCGTTGAAGTCCTACAGCAAATTCACTACAGAGGTTGTGTCAGTCAATAAAGCCAGGCATTGCTGATCCTTCCCTACCCAAAAACACCCATCACAACATCCCTAACAGGAAGCTCAAAGCAGGCGATGACAAAACCTCTCGGAGTCTGAGGAGGCGAGACTGAACACGCCAGGATGCGAAGGCACAGCAGAAAAGACCGCAGTGAGCTGGGATTCGTGATCAGATCAGCTGAAATAATGAGGTTTCTCAATCCTGAGGGTTATTTCATACTCCAGGTATCCGACAAGCCTGTCACATTCACACCATCTCAGATTCTTAGATGACAGTGCAATTAAAGCCAATAATGGCTTCCCCCCCCTTCTTGCCTTCCATTCAAAGAACTGTCACAGAACTGTGTGAGGAACTCCCAGCAGAAAGATGACTCTTAAGCTCCAATCAAACAGGACTCAACGCCTCCAAAACACAACCCAAAACAACAGCACAGCAACAAACCAATCCATGGGCAGCAAATAAGATAAGTCTGGTTTGAAATGAACACCAACTGAGCTAACTCAGTGCACACCTATTTGCATCAAAGCACAACTTACTTCATCCTGCTCTTAATTACTTGGAGACAACGTGAGATAAGCCTGACATAGCCTTGTGCACAGGCTTCACTTACAAGCCTACAGACACTGCTCCATTTCAGCCATGGGATCAGATCACTGAAGACCCTTTTATGTGGCCGTTACTACAGAAAATAAAGGCAACTGCACGACAGCAAGCAACTGCTCTACAGACTGGAGAAGAGAATTTTTTAGTGATTTGAGTACCTACAAGAGGTACTTCGCCATCAGTCCATTCATTTTACACTGCTTCCCTAAAGAAAATTGGTCCACTGCAATCAAGATATGCATAAACCCAGAATAACTACTAACAACTGCAAGAACCTTTGCTTACGCATTGACCGGCTGGTTTTGAGCCTCATAACTCACTATTTGGTTGCCCACGTGACTAAAAACACCTCCACAAACCAAGGGTGTAAGTATTTACAACCCATAAGCGTAAGTGACACTCAGTCAGAGCATGGGGTAAATAAGGACACACCTCAAAAGGGACAACTGTGCTTTTCCGTTAACTGCCCTTCCTGTAACTGATGTGTGACTGCTGGGAACAGCAGCAGGAAGGACTGTGACTTTGTGCTGAGGATAAGGCCATGGAGAGCGCAGGTGAACTTTCTTCTTTAGGGGTATAACCTACTGCTACAACAGAATCTGGGTGTGTAGCTACCCTGGCAAAGTAATTTAGTAATATTCAGCCTACAGATGTGTGCTCTCAGCCTCCCACAGGCAGACGCTCAGAATTATTACCCCCTTCCTGAACAGCTTAAGGTCACCAAGAAGGCAGTACAGAGCAAGTAGGATTAAGGACAGGGGGAAATCACAACAGCGACAAGGTGAGCTCTCACCCTCTGCTCCTCTTTACAAGAAAATCCCTCACTCCAGCTCTCTTTCAAAGCACCATAGGGCCAGAAAGGAGGGAGGAAAGGATGACTGACTTAACCTACAGACACACTTGGGGACAAGCTGGTACATGCACAGCATGGCACTGTGAGCAGGCAGCCGTGGGGCACAGCAGAACCCTCACCCAAGGGCACCGAGGCCTCCTGCTGAGCAACGGAGGAACGGATGATGCACTGGAGATGCACAGCTCGGGAAAAACAGCCCCTGCCTGCCCGGCCCTGAGCTGACGAAGCCCCACAGGCACTGAGGTGGGCACCCACAGTCTCACGGCGCAAACTGACACCACGGGGAGGCCCTGGTGAGGCCCTCACAGCCCCACGGGCCTCCTTAGGGCTCCCAGAGAACACCGGGGCCCGCCTAACCCCAAACCGCCCTCAGCCTCCCCGGGGAACAAACGAGGCCCGCCCCGACCCCACAGAGCGCAGCGGCCCCCACAGAACAGAACAGAACAGAGCAGAGCAGAATGGGCCCCTCGGGCCTGTAGAAGGCTGAGAAAGCCCCTCAACAGCCCCAAACTTCACGGAAACCCGGGAAGGACCCCTGCAACCCGTTCCCCAGGCAGACGGAGGGTCAGGAGAGCCCACGGAGAACGGAAAGGACCGCGCAGGCCGCACTCACCGCCATCCCCACCGAGGCCGCTCCTTCAGGCGCCGGGAGGGCGGGACTTGGAAATGAGGCCGCGCCCCGCCCCCGCCACTCACTGATTGGTTCCGAGAGTGGAGGCGGCGGGCCAATGAGAAGGAAGGGGCAAGGTGAGACGGATGGGGCGTGGCTCAACGGGAGGGGCGGGGCCTAACGGAAGGGGGCGGGGCTCAGGCAGTGGCGCGCGGCGGCGGTGCACGTGGGTCGGTGCGCGCCCGCTTTGCCCCCCGCTCCCCGCAGCGCTGCCCCATCTCGGCTGTGCCCGGTGGAGACCGGACCCGGTCCCGGGGGGCAGAAAAAGTTAAAACCAACCGCTGGGGCTGTAAGCCGATAGCCGTGTTCCGGGAGGGGACTTCGGTACTGGCAGTGGGCGGGGTCAGAAAGTAAGCGGGAAATCCCGGGGGCAGCGGGGACACGGCCCGATATATATAAGTGTGTGTGTGTGTGTGTGTGTGTGTGTTGGGGGGGGGGGGGGGGTTACACGGCCCTGGGCACTCCCCCCGTCCCTCCCGGCTCTCCGATCGTTTCGATTTCGTTTCCCGGAAGGATCGTGCCGGAGCCGCGGTGGGGCAGCGCCGAGCGGCGGGGGGCGGCGGCGATGCAGGTAAGAGCCGCCCACCCCCTGCTGGGGCACCCGGGGAGCCCTTTCCCAGCGGACCCCTCTCGGAGCGGAGCAGTGGGGCCGGTCGTGCTCAGCACCGGGCTCTGCGCTGCCCCTTTTCGCAGCTCTCCTCCCGGGTTGCGGCTCCGGACCGTCCGGGGCGAACCGAGCAAAGGCCGTCTCAGAAAAACGCCCGAAAATAGCAAAGGAGGAAACAAAACAACGCCAAATCGACTGTGATAAAATAGGGGCGAAGTTACCGAAGTTAAGAGTGTGTCGTTATGCCCTAGAAACCTCTAGGAGGGAGAGGAGAATTAAGCATTCAAAGTTTGTACACAAATTCTCTCGTAATTAGCCACACCAGTGGGAGAACACGACAGCAGCTTCATTCGAGGAGTTCTAGGCAGAATGCACTGCTGATTCCCTTTGCCCTTATATTCCTGTAGCTTATGGCATAGAATGGATCCAAAACACCGTTTGCATTGCTGCAAAGCCTCTATAAAGACTTTATCCTGCTGGATTTGCTCTGGTTTCCTCTTACGATCCCATGCAGCTGCTTGCTTTGCTAAAACCAAAGCCTGCACGCAACAGCTAAGCCATGATATCGCTGCCAGCAGAAAACTTGCTAACATTTGTCCTTCGGGTGAGGAAAACCCTTTGAGATGAAGTCTGAGAGTGATTCAGCTCTTTCTGATCTTTCTCATCAACAGCTACGGCTACCGCTCGTAGCAGTAGTTCCTCATTGTCATCCATCAACAATGCTGGACTATGAAGCACGTCACCAACTCTGATGGCCTTCAGCCTTCCCACACGCTTTGGGTGAATGCTGCCTGCAGCAGCTCCCCCTGCCCTGGGGCTCAGTTTATGTCCCCCATGCTCCATCTTCAGGATCATAAGCTTTAGGGTCACCACCTTCAGTGCCACCACCTTTCAGATGAGGCCATAGCCAGGCTCTGCTGTCTGCTCTCAATGCACGCTGTGATTTTCTCCACCCCTGGTTCTCTTTAGGGCTCAGCTCCCCTCATACCCCATTAAGGGGGCTGTGTTACCCCTCTCCCCCCCAGAAATCATCCCAAGGGCCTATGGAACTGCTTGGAGTTAACTGCTTCAGAAAACACCACCTGCAGGCAAAACTTAATTTTCCAGAGAACGAAGCCAAGCAATTGCCAGGGTTTATATTAACAGATTTTTAAGGGGAACCATTATCCACTTGGCTGCTGGTAGTATTTCAGGATGTGGGCGATGCTGCAAGCAGGACCTGAGCTCCACACTGGCTCGTGTCCAGGGGTGATGCTGGGGGAGAGCTCCTGCTGATGGGGGCAGGAAGGAAGGGGGAGAAAGAAAATGGGGCTCTCTGGCTCCTGTCTGGGGCAATCTGGGGCTGGTGAGGATTTAGAGCAAGAGCACAGACAGCGCAACACAGCACGGGGAAGTCAGCTCACCCTGGTGCAGGTGTCTCCAATGCAAGGGCAGGGCAGCCCGGAATTTCCATCCATTGATGCATTTAATCTCTTTTCCCCAGGGTGAAGTGATGCTCGGCTCTTCCAGCCCAGTGGCTGCAGCTTTGATCCCACCCCGGGGCAGACGCACACACAGTGATGAGGGGCAGGGCCTGGCACTGCCTGGCAGGCTGAGTGAGTGGGGTGGGTGCTGCTCTGTTGGGCTCCTGCAGCTGGGATGGGGGTGGGGGCAGGGGGCCATTCCCTGCATGAAGGTGTAAGGTGGGTTGGTCACCATGGCTCGTATTCTTTGTGGCGTTTTGGTCCCCGTAGAGGGGAAGGGTGATGATGGAGACCACTGTCCCTTTACATTGAATTTGGGGATGCAGACCGAGCTGTTTCAGGGGCTGCCACCACTTTCAGGAATCCAGCCCTCGTTGTGGAGTAAGGACGATGTCATCCACTGGCTCAGGTGGGCAGAGAGAGAGTATTCCCTACAGCAAACGGATGAAAGCAAGTTTGAAATGAATGGCAAAGCGCTGTGCATCCTCACCAAGGACGACTTCAGGTTCCGTGCTCCTGGCTCAGGTTTGGTGAGGCAGAAGGACCAGGTCTGTCCCAGGCTGTGGTCTGCTGTGGGAGGGATGGGTGGGTGCTGAAGACCAGGAAAACCCTCTTGCAGACCCCACATTCTTAGGGATGGGGAGTGAGGTCTTGCTCTGTGAGCACTGCAGCAATACAAGCAACAAAACCACCTGAGCTCGCTTTCCTTCCCCACAGGTGATGTGTTGTATGAATTACTCCAGTACATTAAGACTCAAAGAAGAGCTCTGATGTACAGCCCTTTGCTGGATTTGCCCTTCCGAGAGGCCAAGGGCACAGGGGAAGGTATGGTGGGCACAGTGCCTGTATGGTGGCCATGGTGCCTGTCCATGCAGCACAGTGCCTGCCCTCAGCTGCAGCATGCAACTGAACCCATCCCACAGTCCCTAAGCAAAGCTTATTTCAGGGCTCTGGAAGATGTCCTGGGACCCACCTCAGTGCAGCACGAGGTTTTCCGTTTCAGGGCTGGACAGTGGTTCAAAGGCTGCCCCTGATGCTCCCTCACCCTGCCTGGAGCACACTGAGCTGCCCCCATCCCACAGCTTCCATGAGCCCCTGAACCTCTCCCATCCCAGCACTGAAGGCAGCTGCAGGGCAGAATCCATCTGCTATTTTCCTACAGCCCCATTGGCACCAGTGGATGGGAAAATCGCAGGTAAATATTATTATTTTCATCCTGGTTCCTTGGGGAAATGAGATTGTTCTTCGTCCCATCTGCCTCCTCCTATTTATTCCGTCAGTGTGTGCTTCTCTGCCTCAGTTTCCCCACCTGAAGAAATGTAGTTCATGCTGACACTTGGAGATGTAGAAATAAAAGTGCTGCACATGAGCTCTGGGCTCTTCTTCCAGTTACACTTCTGACTGATTTGTTTAATATCTATATAATAACTGCTAATGCCCTGACACTCACCGACCTTCACTGGGACCATAGTGGGAGCTCTGTGATGTATCCTGTGTGCTCAGACTGCAGGCTGCTGTGGGATTACATCTACCAGCTCCTGTCTGACAGCCGCTACAAGCCCTACATCAAGTGGGAGGACAAGGAGGCCAAGCTCTTCCGCATCGTTAACCCCCACGGACTCGCCCAGCTCTGGGGGAACCAGAAGGTAAAGAGGGAGGTGTTAGCCCCAGAAACCATGGTTACCCATGGGCCAGAGGCAAATGTGGTCTGCAAAGCTGTGCCAAGGCTTGCAGTGCCCAGGCAGCCACCCTGATGGTCCTGCTGCAGATCCAGGCCAGGGATGGATGCTTGCTTTAGCTCAGCACCCTGAATTGATTTCTCCTTCCAGAACCGGACGAACATGACGTATGAGAAGATGTCCCGAGCACTCAGACATT
The DNA here is from genome assembly GCA_030625065.1 of Alectoris magna. Taxonomy (NCBI): domain Eukaryota; kingdom Metazoa; phylum Chordata; class Aves; order Galliformes; family Phasianidae; genus Alectoris; species Alectoris magna. Next base: position 3,641,438 of record CM060585.1, read on the forward strand.
ACTACAAGCTTAACATCATGAAAAGGGAGCCGGGGCAGAAGCTGCTGTTCAGGTGAGCTGAAGATCAGAGAAGCAGTGTGGACGGGGCATGGGAAGGTGCTGGGCTCCAGGTGTTGGCATCTGGATCTCTGATGGGGCAGAGCTGAAGTTGCAGCATCTTGGCTGCGTGTTTGGTGTAATACATGGGAACGTGGATCTGAAGCCCACCTATGGACAGAACAGATGGAAATAAGTCATGAGCCCACTGTTTCCAGTGCTGGCTGCTTCCCTGGGACTACCCTGGGCTTAAAATACCAGTGCTGGGCTGACGTGTGCCATGCTTTAACACTGAGGGCTCTGTGCATCCTGAGGGCAAAGCAAGAGCTCCAGAGCACAGCTCAAGGCAGGGGCTCCAGCATTCACAGCCTGGTGCTTAGAACAACTAAAAACAACTTGCAGATTTCTGAAGACTCCTGGGGAGATCGTCCAGGAGAAACCCAGCAGGCTGGAGCAGCTGGAGAACGAGGAGCACGAGGAGCTCAGCGAAGAGCTGCTGGAAGTTTCAGTGCAGGACACCACGGAAGACTGCATGTGCAGTGCTGTGCAGGGGGACTTGTGCTGTGCTGGGAAGTGCCAGCACCTCCTGCTCCCTGCACAGAAGGCAGCAGAGGGGGACCTGGATTCCAAAAGTTGCCTTGAGCCAAAGCTGTGATGCCTCAGTTTACCAGAGTTGCTGGTAAAGACTGCTTGGTTGTCACAGTGAGATGAGCACACACACACTGGGTCACGAATTCACTGATGTTGCCTTGACCCAAGATGGGACTCACCCTGCAGATGTGCTGTGCACTGTGATCTGTCTCCTGTGGAGCTGTGATTAAGGGTGGGAAAGTGCTGAAGGATCAGTCTGGATCCTGGCTGGAGCTTCAGGCTCTGCAGATGTGTCCCACTGGGTCTTGTTCTAATTCCTTTTAATCATGCTTTGTGTAACCATATGGCTAAATGATGTGACACGAAACAGGCCAGTAGTGAATGTGATCTCTGTTGAGGTAAAGGAGCGCTGCCTCACAGCCTTGGTGAGGTGCTGGCAGGGAGGGATGCCAACATTTCTGATAGGAGCAAAAGCTGGAGGTCAACCAGCACCAGCTAAGCTGCTCAGGGGTGCTCCCATCCTGGTTGCGTCCCACTCCTGGGATAGATACACACTCATGGGTGCCTTTTTCCTGATTGTTCTCCTAACGTGACATCCCATCTGCTTTCTTGCCATGGAAGCAGCCCTGGTGACTCTTGAGCAGCCCATGGCTCCCCAGGCTGGCACAGCTGGCTTTGTTGGACCTGGTGGTGACCCCAGCTCACACGGGCAGCGTTTGTGTGCGGCCGCCTTCCACCTGTTCCTCCAACAATGACTAAGGATCCCGTTGGACTTGGACGGGGATTTCCTCCTGAGCTTGGGAAGCTGCCAGATGCACTCAGCCCTCCTTGAGCTGCGCTGGGCTCTGGAGCGATCTCAGAAAGCAAAAAAAGCAAAGGGCTCTTTTGTAAGGATGGGCTGTGCAATGATAAATCCTTCCCAGCTCCCAGGATGAGCTCGTGTCTGTCTGTCCCAGGGCAATGCGGTCACTGCTCTTCCCACAGTGTGTGGAGGTGAGACAGCCATAAACACGCTGCTTTCCTGGAACATGACCCATCCCTTTCAGTAAACAGCCCAGCAAATGCCATCTGCACCGGGGAACTCAATGTGTGTGTGTGGGAAGAGGGAGTGAACGGTGCTGGGGATTTCTGCTATGGCTGTGCTCCACGTGGTTGCATGTGGGTAGGGGTCCCATGCTTCCTCCATGTGCCAGTGCCCACCAGCACCTTGGAGCAAAGGTTTCCATTGAAGCCAAGCAGGTGCCATGCATTGGCTGTGCTCTCTTTTCAGCCCATGTTGGGAGGATTGGCTGCCTCCATCTCCTGTGTCTTGGTTCAGGTTTGAACTGCAGACACTTTTGTGCCCAGGGCTCAGAGGGACCTTTGTGCTTGGTGTCCTCACAATTAAAACACAGCATCTGCTTGGGTCAGTCACATACAATCATAGAATCATTAAGGTTGGAAAAGACAACTGAGATCATTTATTCCAACCATTGACCCAACCCCACTGTGCCCACTGACCACATCCCTCAGTGCCACATCTCCACAGTTCTGGAATACCTCCAGGAACAGTGCAAATCACAGAATGGACTCATATAACAGAACCATAGAACAGACCCATAAGGATCACTGTGTCCAACCCCTGGCTCCACACCAGGCCACCCAAAATCAAACCCTGTGCATCAGAGAAGGTTCACAATGGACACAAGGAACAATCTCCTTGCTCTAGGGATGGAGCAGGCCTCCATAGAGGTGGCTGAAGCCCTATGCTTGTCATTGTTCAAGAGGCATTGGACAATACCCTTGATAATGTGCTTTACATTTGGTAATCCCTAAATAAACTGCCTTGGGCAGCCCATCTTCAGGCTACATCCAGGAATGCAGTTACAAAGAGGGAAAGCCTGGAAGAGGCCCTAAATCAGTGTTGATCAACGTTGATCCCCGTGCAGCCATGAGAGCTCCTCCACCAATAGGGGCTGTTTACAGCCTCATCCTGGATGACCTCCAAACAGGAGGTGGCCAAACTGTGCTCCGTTCCCTGAGTGATGTGGCTGTTTGTTTGGGGGATGTTGAAGAGAAAAAGCAGACTAAGTTGGTTGTGAAAGTTCTTATCACTCATTGTGGTCATGTGCTACTTGGTGCCATCGAGCTCCTGCTGGACGGGTTGTTTATCAGCAGCAGGTGGGGATGCTGAAAAACAGAGCTGGGTATTTCCTAATCAATACCAGGCTGACTCACCAGCGTTCAGGAGAGGTGAAGGGAAATGGGCTGTTTCTCTTCAAGCAATAGGAAATTACAGCCCAGAGGAACTGTAGAAAGAGGTTGAAAGGAAATAACTGTGGACACATTGAATGGTAAGATGGACCGGTTATCAGGAAAAGATTATTTCTATCCAGGATGGTTCAGGTCAGCATGTCATCTGGGCTGAAAGCTGGAGAAAACAAAGCATTGCTCACATGGAAACCCCATAGGGCTTTCCAAAATCAGCGTGTCAGTCATTGCACTGGTCACCGCCCAGCAAACGCATCCGTGTCCAGCGCAGTGCAAGGTGCAGTGCGAAATATTGCCATCAGATGGCAAAGTAGCAATGAGGATGGCAGGCAGCAGCCTGCAGGAGGAAGCAGTGGACACAGGTGGATGTGGTGTAAGCGAGGCAGTGGGGGTTGAAACCGGGTGGTCTCTCTGGTCCCTTCCAACCCAAACCGTTCTATGGTTCTGTGATTCCGTGAAGGTCCCGTTTCATGTTTTAGGGTGGGCAAGCAGGCTGCCTGAAGGGCCGCAGTGGGGTTTCGAGGATGTTGCATCCCGACCACGTCATTATGTGTCCCCAATGTCTTGAGTGCCACTGGATTGGCAGTGGGGAGATCACGGCTGTGCTGAGGCTCCATTTCCCTAAGATACTTCGGTTTCTTCTTACAGAAGCAGCATGGCAAAACCTCCACGGGTCATCAGCCCAGAAGAGATAAAAGCAAATAAACAAAAACCACCAAACGTCGGGCTCCGATAGCCGGTTCCAAGGTACACCAGGTGACACTGTATGCTATTTTGCTGCCGGTTATCACAAGGAAATGGTTCTCCTTTCTACTGAAACTCACGCACAGCGGTTCCCATGCGGAAGTGCCGTCCTGAGAGCTAAAAATAGGGCTGAGTCAGTGGCCCCAGAGGGTATAAAGAGGGCGGGTATAAAGCCGGGGGGGCCGGGGCTCCCCTTGCTCAGTGCTGAGGAGTTGGCCTCGACACACGTCCAGAAGAGCAGCAATCCCAATGGAGAGGTAAACAGCAAAAGAGAAAATCAAGAATGATGAGCCCGATGGGTCGGAGTCAATCGGAGGATGGGGTTGTTGCATTGCTGTGATCAGGGTTGTGAACGGCGCTCACACGGGTGGTTGGGTGGATTTGGGGTTGGTTCGGATGGGTGAACGTTGTGTTTTTGATCCAGAAAATGGACAAGCTGTGTTGGGCAGGTGTGTGCTCTGTGCGCCCATCCCTGCGAGCGGTTCTGGGCTCTGCATGGCTCAGCCCGTAGGTTTTGCTGTTGGCTTCCTACGCTCTGCTCAGCAGTGGAAGCAGACTGGTTTGGGTCTGGATCTCTGGAGGGTGCACAGCTGTGGCTGGTTTGGTTTTTGTTCCTATGGTTGGCTTTTTTAGCAGCTTCAAGGGGAGATGATTGAAGATCTGGGGTTACGGACTGTGTAATTTCTCTTTCTGCACGGTGTTGTGTTGTGATGGGAAGACACAGCAAGGCAATATCCCTATTACACCTGTGCAAACCCGGCAGCCCCTTTGGCACTGGATGAGTTCATCCTCTCTGTGCAGTTTCACTTCTTCCATTAGCAGTTTCTTTACCCCATCATAAAACCCTAAGCGTGCAGCCTGCATCCATAAACACTATAAAAGGGGTTGATCATTTACCAAGGACAGATACGCCCTTGGACACCCCAAACACCCTCAGCTTGAAGCCAAAACAGTGGCAGTTTCCATCGTAGCCAACCCACCCACGCTCTGTCCTCAGGAAAGCAAACACTGGGCTGAAAATGTTGTTTTCCCCTGCAGCAAAACGCGGGTTGTGCCCACAGAGCAGCAGCCATGGGACGCAGCATGGCAGCCATCGGGATCCATCCTCTCTCTGGACAGGCGAGGGGCCAAGAAAGTGCTGGAGATCTACGTCAGGCGCTCATTGAGCTGCTGTGAGAACACGCAGGCGGCCAAGGAAAGGCTTCAGGAGAGAGCCAAAGGGCGAGGGAGGAAGGCAGCCGAGCTGCAGAGGTCGGAGAGTGACTTTGGCAAGTATTCGCATGCCAAGCACAGCTCGAAGAAGGAGCAGGAGGAGGCGGCCAAGGAGCTGGGGCTGGAGGAGGCTGTGGTTGAGGAGAGCAAAGCGTCGGCTCCTGGGGAGGATCCTAAAGCGGAGCCAGAGCCCAAGAGGAAAAGCACAAAGAGCTCTCCCCAGGGCAAGGCCCAGCACACCTGGTTCAAAAGCTTCTTAAATCTGCTCTTCAAAAGGAGTCCTGAGGAGCAGAAGGAAAACGCTGGGCAAAAAGCAAAGGAAAAAGATGTCAGAACTCCTTATAGCAGCAAAACAGAAGGGGCCAGGAGACCCAGAGCTGACACCAGCACGTCCCCAACACTGGGCAAAGCCGCCAGGAAGAGACCCAGCCTCAAGAAGGTCTTCTCCTTCAAGAAGAACATGGAGGAGGAGCGTGGTGAGGCAGGGGCCAGGGCCAAGCGCCCCGGCTGCCTGCCCCTGCGGCACGTCCTTGCATCCAGCAGCCCCACAGGTGAGAGCCCTCCGCCAACGGGACCTCACCAGGGGCATGGGAGTGCTGGGTCCTAACCCTACCCAAGCATTGCCCTCTTGTTGCTTTGTGGGGCACTGGGGTTGGTTTGGGAGCTCCAATCTTGATTTGCTGTCCCAGGAAAGGGTCAATTTTGCCTGAGCTGATTGAATCCCCTGGGTGAGGAGCACAAATGCGCATCATTACAGTGACTCGTGATGCAGCAAGTTACTGCACGCTGCTCCGGGGTGATTATCCGTGCACAGAATTTTATGTGCATGGGTTTTCTCCCTGCAGCAAAAACAGTTCACCCTAGTTTAGTTTCAACCTGCATTTGAGACCAGAGATTGAATCTGGAACCACCCAAAGGCCATCCCCTGCTGCTTTTGCTTTGCGGCAGGGAAGGGTGGGAGCTACTGCGGCAGCAGCACCTGTGGGACATCCTCACCCCTTCCTAAATGCTAACAGGAGAGGCAATCCCATGTCCCGGGGTGGGTGCAGGCACCATGCCGATGGGGTCTGCATTGGCCTTTCCATCAGTCCCTGGCTCTGACCACGTGTTCTTCTCCCCACAGAGGCCGAGCAGCCGGAGGGTTACTATGCACGGGTCTCGGAGGAGGTCGGGCTGATCGTGCAGGGCAGTGGGGAGCGCAGGGCTGAGCGGCTGCCAGGGCCGACCTGCACCGATGGGGTCGGTGAGTGCTGCACTTTGGTACTGAAAACACTGTGGTGTGGGATTTGTCCCTGTGCAGAGCCTGTGTGGGACTCATCTCTGCTTCCCAAGGGTGCAACAAAGAGCCATAGGAAACCACTGGGGGGATTTATGGCATCAGGGCTTGGTTTGGGGAGGGACAGACACAAAGGTAGAGGGCAGTTCTTCCAGGCAAAGCACTCAGCCACAGGCTGAAATGGCTTTTATGGGGATGGAGGGTGATGTGTGCTGTTTGGGGGATTCCTAGGGGGGCAAAGCAGCTGTGCTGCCCTGAGAGCACCTGAGTAGGGGGCTTGGGGATGGGGCTGGAGGTGACGTGGGGCTGTGCTCTCTCTGCAGATGAAGCCATCAGAGAAATTGTGGCCCTGCTGCAAGAAGCTGGAGATGAGCTGGACAGGCAGGTGAGAGCTTGTGGTCGGCGGGAATGGGGCCAGGGGAACCTTGGCTCTGACACAGTGCAACACCTCCGGCTGGAGACGTTCAGTGAATTCAAGGAAATGGTGCCCTCGAATTCCCCGCCGGGGTGTGATCCTGTCTGCCTGCCCTCTCCCATCTGCAATCCCCGTGAGATGCGAAGGCTTCAACCCGAGGCTGACGCACCGCATTGTTTGCCCTCGATGAGCCCATTCGTTTGCTTCTCCAACAGGTGAGGGAAGACGCACGGCTGCGGACGTTCTTCAGAGACATGTCCTACAGCTCCTTCAAGAACCTGGCTGATGCCTACGTCTGCCGGGAGATGACGGCCAGCCGACCCAACGTAAACCCCCAGGAGATCCAGTTTGCCTTCACGGTGCACCTCACTGCCAAAGTGGCCGGCATCTGCAACCAGGCTGTGAATAGGATCATGGGATTTGGCACCCGCTACTTGGAAGACTCGTTTGCACCCTTGTCCTACAGCAAGGTCCTCCAGGTAAGGAGGGCTTGGGCAGAGGATGGGGTCAGGGTGTGATGACAGCCAGGGTGGTCAGTCCGGGTCATGTTGGGGGTGATGGCGCATGGGGACACAGCCCCGGAGGGTGCTCTCCAGTGGGAGTGTGGCCATAAGAGAGGAGCCAAGGGCTGGAGAACTGCCCTGGGAGGGCGACCTGAAGGATGTAAGTCTCACTCTGGAGAGCAGAAAGTTCAGGTGGGGGTCACAGCAGCATCAGCTCAAGAGGGGTCATCGCAACGTGCCAGTACTTAAAATGTGGCTACAAAGAGGATGAAGGCTCTTGGCAAGGAGAAAAGGGGCAATGGGTATGAGCTGCACTGTGAGAAGTTTCATCTTGAGATACAGGAATGAAATTCTTCCTTGACCAGTAGGGGAGACCCACAGCACCATCTGGTTTGGGAAGGGCCTCACGGCTGTTTCCTCCCCTCCCAGCAGGACAGAGCAAAGTTCAGCACAGACAACTGCGAGAGCCCGGACTGATGGTGCTGCAGCTGTGGCCCCAATGACGGACATCAGTGACTGGGATGCAGCCTCTGTAGGTGGCCTGGATGTCCTTCGGGTTCATGGATTTCAAATCCACAGAGGAAACCCACAGCAGTCATCGTGGTGGCACGATGGGATGAAACCCCACCTGGCGGGGGGGGCAAAGAGTCTGAGAAGCCCACCTTCCTGAGGCTGCCCTAAATTTCCATTTTGGCCCTCGTCAGATGCACGTGTGGAGCCTCACAGTTCATTTGTGTGTGTGCGCATGTATTTATTGACCAACTTTTCTTACGTGTCTGTGAATGTAGGCAACAATTTCTCCAGCTTCTGCTGTCAGCCAAGGGTCTGGTTCAGAAAAAAACCATAAAACTCAAATCAATGGGTCCCTGTGTGACATCCAGGCTTGTCTGAAGGCAGAGGAAATGTGAATGCATGTTATACATGGAATAAAGTTTGCTTTGCTACCGCTGTTGTGAGCTTCTCCTTTCAAGCCAACTCGAAGTGACACAAAGCGGGTTTTACAGCAGATACACGGCGAGCTCTTGCCCTTCTTGTCTATTTATGGCCATTCCCTTTCCAGAAAAAGGAGATTTATCTATGAAAGCAGCTTGATCTGAAAGCAAGAGCTGGGGGAAGCTTGCTCTGAGTGTCCCCGAAGCTGCAATCTCTTCAGCTCCCTCCAGGACTCAGGGATTTGTAGCTGCCAGGGTCTCACCTATGAGGTCTAAGAAGATGTGAAATGTCAAAGGGATTAAACCCTAATCGGGGGGAATGTTCGCAGCTAATCTTTATCCAGACCCCTAAGCAGGGCCCTGGATTAAAGCAATGTGCTTGGCTCCGGGCCGGAGTGGCCACAGCTCCTTGCTGGGCTCAAACCCAGCCTAGGGCGAAGGGGACAACATTTGGGGCCATCAGCAAGCCAGGGGGCAGCTGCTCCAGGGGGCAAAGGGAATGGCTGTGGTTGGGGTCGGTGCTGTGCCAGGACGTGGTCCTGCATGGGCATCTGCTCCCCCTCATCTCTGTCCCCGTAAAACCCCAACTAGAACAAGCCAGGGAAAGAGCCTTTGCCAGAGGGAACATCCCTATGTGCACGCCTCAGTTCCTCTGTTCACAAAGCCATGAAGGAAACACTTCCAATGCAGGCAAATCCCACTCCTGCCCGGCGGTGCCAGCGCTGGGTTTCCCTTTGGGCAGATCCCAGCCCGTGGTGATATTTACTGCTGGAGAAACCGAAAGCACTCTCTCCTGTTTGCAGAGCAGCACCTGCTCGGCACACAGCGCCCGGGGCGGTGCCAGCTGGGAGAGGGGCTGGGTGGTATCGGGGCAATGGGAGCCACGTACCCCACGTGCTTTGCATCCTCAGGCATGGGTCAGGGTCAGCATGGAGCAGATTTGGGGTTTGTCTCCTCTCTGTCTTCCCAGAGGACCTCACTTCGGCACATGGGATGTGTCCACCAGGCAAAGCACCAGTGAGGAAAATGAGTTTGTTTTCCCATTCCCTTTTCCTGTGCTCTTCCTGATGGCAGCTGAACCAAACCTCCTCCTCCTGCGCTTGGTGCCATGGGGAACAAGGAGCAAAACCCCTGCACAACCATCCTGGGGTCCTAAATAACCCAACCCCAACAGGGACAAGGATTGGAGCGGCTCCCACAGCCCAGATCCCTTCACCCAACCAACCTCAGCATCTTGGCTAAACCCCTCGGTTAGAAATCCAAGACCTCCCTTGCCCGTGGTCACTGAAGATATTAAAGGAGGCATTAAAGCAGGACAAGCTATTAGCCCCGGGGATTTTGAGAGGTTTCCAACTCTATCACCTTCATCCTGCCCTGAAGTCCCCGCTGTGCTTTCCAACAGGCAATCGCCTCTCCCGAAAATCCCTGGGATGGCAGCCATGGGCCATATGGGCGCTGATCTGCCCATGAGGGGCTTCTCCCATCTGCACGCCTGGGACACCGCTTCCCGACTCATCAGTCCCAGCTAATCCCGCTCTGCTGGGTGCCAGGAGGGGGAGGGCAGCTTAGAAAATCAGCCCAGCACTTAAGGAGGCAATTAATGCCCAATTCGCTGTCACTAAGAGGATGATGACAAGGTTTCATCTCACGGGATCCTGGTGCTTGGCCAAGGAGCATTCTGTCCATGGGGATGCTGGCAGCAGGCAAGGGCAGATATTGCTTACCTTCACCCCTCTCCCACCCACTCATTTCACCCCTCTCCCACCTGTAACTCACTGCAGGATGGGGAATTTGTGGGATGTCCCTGCAGGTCTGAGCTGCCAGCTTTTGTGGGGCTGCCTCTGCCCTGTCAGGGTGGGTGTTCCCTGTCCTCATATCCCTTGTCCTCTTGTTCACCCTGCCCGTGTCCCTTGGCCCCTCCTGGTCCAGTCAAGTTGAACAAGGGGCTCTTCTTTTCCATGCTGTGAGCTTTCTCACACTCACTGTGCATCTCCCCATGTCACCATTTGCCTACTTTCTGGCAGGGCTTGCGGCATCCATGATAAACTCCGCATGTTGTATGTATTTGGACAACAGAGACAGCACAGTATTTAGTAATAGTTAATCAATCCATTTAAAATGGCATTATTTATTCTCTGGGTGGGCAGCGGCGGTAGGTTATGAAGGCTGAAATGACACTCAGAATGTGCTCCATCTTTCCTGAGCTGTAATGAGGAGCGGAGCAGCCCAGAGGCAGCAGCACTGCAAGGCACTGGGATGCAGGGAGTGCGGTGCCCTGAAAAGAGCAGAACCCAGCGAAGAGGGAAGGAGATCCGTCCCCTTGTGTTGCTTTTCCCCAAAGAATATCCAAAGCCTCCAACAGGGAGCAATTGCCAGCACTATTTCCAAACCCAGCGGTGCTCTGCGCAACGCCCCGCATCCACCCCTTGTGTAACACCCTCTGGCTTTAAATGCCTTATACAAGCCTTTACTCACCCAGTGCTGAGCTGTGCCTAAGCCAGGATTGAAGGCGAATCCTATTTAGGAAAACACCCTTGATGAAGGAAGCGTGAAGCAAAGGAGAAGAGTTGTGTGGCTGCAGTGAAGATGGGGGCACAGCGGTGTGGGATCCGTCTGCACCGGGTGCTGTGTGGCTGTGGGATCACTCCACGTGAAAGGGAATTCTCCATCCAGCCCTGAGCTGCCGAGCTGCCCATGCTCGAGGACTACACGGACCGTTTAGACAAGGGGAGAACTGTTTTTAGCACAGGCAGCAATTAAAATAGCTGGCGAATGTCCTCAACTCCAGCACTGCCATAAAAAAAGAAGGAGAAACTTCTGGATTCCGCCACAAGCAGGGATGCACCTGGAGATGAGAGCCTGAGCTCTGCTTGGTGAGGAAGGCACCGAGGTGGACGCTTGCCCTGGAGATGGCTGCGGAGGAGCTGCGTGCTCCGGGCACCCCTTTCTCTCTCTCCTTTTCGGGCAGTGGGTTCCTCGCGCTGTATCAGGTTGGGGTGGTGCAGTCCCTCCTGGAGTTGGCCCCCGAGCTGCTCAAATCTGCCTGCAAGGTGTACGGATCGTCTGCCGGATCGCTCATCGCCGCCGCCGTGGTGTGCGGCATCAGCCTGGGTAAGGAGGTGGTAGAGAATGGGCTTGGGGGGATGGAAGAGGAGGATGGCAATGGCTTTGTGCTGGTGGGGTGCCGGGATGTGTTAGCAGAGCAGTTCGTATCCCTGATAAGGCTCAAATGTGCAGGTGATGTCACTTCTGGCAGCTGCCCTGGTGCAATTTTGGGTGGTGTCCCCTGAAAAAGGCAGTCGTTGCTGTCTGAGCCTTATCTCAGATGGTCGGGCGATACCGTGTGGGCAAATCTGGACATACCTGTCTGTCCTATTGGCTCATCCTGCAGAAGGAGAACCTCCTCCCCTCTGCTCCCAGATCTGGGGAGTGCTGAGATGTGACACGAAGCACACGGAGCTGGGCAGGGAGCACAGCCCCCATCCCTATGGATCAGCAACCGCAGCTCTGAGGGGCTGTGAGCAGCAGCCGAGTGGGTGCTGCAGAAATAAACCCCTTTAGCAACAATCTGCCTGCAGAATCAATTCAGAGCAACTAATCTGCATCAGAACAGCTGCATCCTACCGTGTGCAAACGAGCGTGCACAAGGCTTGGCTTTGAAGGCTGACCCAAGTGATGCAGATGGAGGAGTGTCTTGGGGTCAAAATACTGAAGGAGAAAGTAAGGAAGGAACACCCAATACTTGGAACAACCACTGGATGCTGGAGCCATTCAGCTCTAGAAAAAGAATTCAGTGCATTGGCAAATACATTCAGACAAAGCAACAGGTGATGTGCTGCCCTTTCTGCCCAGATGAACTTTCCAAAAGTCAGCACTCAGTGCTTTCCCCTCTGATTCCTGGGGCTGTGGGAAGGGATGGAGCTGGGACGTGGGATGGCTGTGTGTGACCTCACGTGCACGCTTTGTCCCATCTCCAGCCCAGCAGTGTCTGGGTTGTCTGTGGCTCTTTTGGCCGAGGTCCCTGAATGAACCCACCAAGCATTAATCATCGCTCCACGTGGCCCGAACATCCGCTCAAACAGTGATAACCCCTCTTAATACCCACACTGCTCCGGTTGCCCTCAGGACACAGCCTGTCTGCCCCTACAAAAGCTGCTGTGGAGGCCCAGGCACCAGAAGGGCTCTTTGTAGAATGAGCGAGATGGAAAAGCTTCCCAAGGCCACACTTTAACTGCTCAAGGATGGCTATTCCCACTTGCATCCTCCCTGCTTCTGCACACAGTGTGACCCTGGGCTGGACTGATCCTCTGTTCCCCGTTATTTCAAACCCATGATCCCCACTGGGGCCGGGCAGTTCTGCTCTTTAATCCAGCTCCTGGGATGTCCAGACACCTGTAATGCCCATTAATGCTGCCGGGAGGTCAGCGGGTGCTTGGATGAGAGGGAACCTCAGCCCAGGGAAGTCCCCGGTCCTTTGAGGACATTATGGGGATTATATTCCCCGTTCTGCCTCACGTTCCCCATTAGAATGGCACCAAGGGGTCATGCACAGATGCACAAGAACTGTGAGCAGTGTTAACAGGATTGAAAATATAACTCGTAGGGCAGCAGCGATGTTGACTGTCTGTCTGTCTTTACCCACCCCTGTCAGATGACCTGAAAGAAGTGTTCTATGCAAACGCAAGGGAAGCAAGGAAAACCCTGCTGGGCCCCCTGTCCCCCAAGTGCAGCTTGCTGGCCAACATCAGGGCTGTGCTGCAGCGCAGGCTCCCGGAGGACTCCTACCAGGTGGCATCAGGGCGGCTGCACATCTCTCTGACGCGGGTGGTGGATGGCCAGAACGTCATGGTGTCTGAGTTCAGCTCGAAGGAGGAGCTCATTCAGGTAAAGGGATCATCCCTTGGTGTCCATAGGAAGACTTCTACCCACCCACCGGGGTGGAGGCACGGAAGCATTGATGATGCTCTATAGAGGGGTGTAAGGAAGAATGGGACTGACTGTTCAGCAGGGTTTGCTGTATAAGACAAATGGAAATGGCTTCAAACTAAAAGAGGGGAGATTTAGATTGGACATAAAGAAGTTTTGCCCAATAGGGGCAGTGAGGCATTGCACAGGTTGCCCAGGGGGGTGGTGGTGTTCCATCCCTGCAGACCCTCAAGGTGAGGGGGAGGGGCTCTGAGCACTGCTGGAGCTGTGGGCGTCCCTGTGCACTGCAGGGAGTGCGACAGGATGGCCTTAAGGTCCCTTCCAACTCAAACCATTCTGTGATTCTATAACCTTAACTGTGCCGTTTCCTCCCCAAGATGGGAGGGGGTCAGGAAGGTCTCTTGCAGCCGTGGTCCCACCACCATCAGCTCCACCAGGAGGATGCCGTGAGGTCCAGAGCCAGGCAAGAATAAACCATGCTAAAAGAGTGGGTTTGTTCCCAGGCTCAAGAAGCCCATGTTGGTGTGTTGGTTGTCTATGAGCAGCAATGGCCCTTTGCAAAGAGCGGTGGCAATGCTAACAAGCCCTCTCCACTTCCTGGTGAGGTCTCTCCTTGGCCAAATCCTGTTGGCAGCAATTTTTCCTCATTCCCTTCAGCACTTCTCTGGGAGGAAAGGCCCAGGCAAAGTGGCCTTGTTACCAAACCTCAGATTGCTGATTAACCCCCAAACTGGGGGCAGGAATCCCAGGGTCACTGAGCTCAGCCCACAAAGCTGCGTTGGCTGAACCCACAGCCCCGAATGCTCATTCTCGGCTGATGAGATGGGTGAGAAGTGGTTCTGTGACCAGCAGGGTGGCTTTGCCTTTGCAAAACCCCCACAGAATGAAAATGCATTGTGAGGATGTCTTGGGTTTAAAAAAAAATAAATAAATAACCTCCAAGTTTCACCTTTTAGCAGCAGCTGTGCTTGGACTGTGACATATGGACGTCCAGCTCTGATGGTGCTGGCAGCCATACAACAAAAATGAAGCGCTGTGCCCCTACCCAGAGAGGCTTTGTTGAAACTGGACGTTTTGTCCTTCTTGAAACCTTTCTTCTCAACACAGCCACACACACCAGGAGGGACAGAGCCTGGCTCAGACATCTGTCATGCCTGAAGGTGTAGGCACCCCGCGGAGCAGCCTGTGCTCAGCACAGCCTTGACAGGAACACTGACTTCTGCCACCTTTCTCCTCCCCCAGGCTCTCCTCTGCAGCTGCTTCCTTCCTATCTACTGCGGGTTCATCCCTCCGTCCTACCGTGGTGTGGTGAGTGATGTTCCCAATAAAATGTACCCTTAGAGCAGCAGGTTCCTGGCCTTAAACCTTATGTCCCCCTGAGCAGGGAGGGATATAGGCGTCCAGACATCTTCTTCGGTTAATGGAGGATGATAAAGCCTTTTAGCTCCTCTTCATCCCGTTACAGCTGGGGTGAACAGCCAGCTGGAGAGCCCTCTGCTGCTTTGCCTATGGCAGAGCCTTCCCATGGCCATCTCCAAGCCGTCACCTGGGCAGGATCTGTCTGCAGCACAGGCGATGTCTTCACTCACTCAGGTGCAGGCTTGCACGGCTGAAATACCAAAAGTCCGTGGGAGGATCCTCCCCCAGCCATGTGTGCATTGCCACTCTGCAAAGCACTGCACTGAAGGCAAACACATGCAGTCTGGCTCCTTGCTACATCCAAGTGAAGGAGGAGAGCAGCACCTTGCATTTTATATGCAGTCTGAGCAGGACATCGTGATTCATTGGTACTGGTTTGCAGGCAGGGCTTGTCCTGCTTTCGGGTGCCAGCTCAGCTCTGGCTGCACTCAGGCTGCACAGCACAGCCTGCAGCTCACAGGTCCCAGGGCTCAGCAACAGTGCTGCACAAGGCTCCTGTGCACTGGTGTTTCATACACATCTGCTGCAGTGCTTGCAACCTCAGGCCCCACCAAGGTGGGCTGCACATTCAGCTTCCTTTCAGAATACAGCCAACGATGTTTTCCTTGCCCACCGAGTGTTTCTATAGGCGGTTATCCCATGAGGGCACCCTACAGATGGAGCTCACACCAAGAGCAGAGCAAGGCCCAACCTGAAACACAGGACTTGAAATTCACACGACGCCGCTTGAAACAATTTTACAAAGCTTTGTGAATGGAACTAATTATATTTCAGTTTTAATGACCACTGTGTGTTACAGCACCAGGCTGAGACTGGCAGAAATGCAAGGGGTGGGAAGCGTGGCCTTGTGGGGCTGTCACATCCTTGCAGCTTCTTGCTCGCCTCCTGCTGATGCTGCCCATGCATAAACCCAATTTTGTCTGCACTTCCCTCTCAGCGTTACGTTGATGGGGGATTCACAGGCCTGCAGCCCGTCTCCAGCCTGGAGGAAGCTGTGATCACTGTGTCCCCATTCACTGGAGAGCTCGACATCTGCCCACGGGACTGCCCTGCCATCTTCTACTGCTTCCAGATCTTCAATGGCAGCATTCAGATCTCAGTAGAAAACTTGTGCAGGATTAGCTATGCTCTGTTTCCACCCAGCATCATGGTAAGCCAGCCAGGCCCCCTTCCTTTTGCTTTGATAATGCATTGGCTGCCCAGGGAGGTGGGGGGGGGGGGGGGGGGGAGGAAGGGGGGGGTTTATCATCCCTGGAGGGGTTTAAAACCAATGTGGCACTGAGGGACATGCTCAGTGGGCATGGCAGGATGGGGTTGGACTTGGGGATCTTAGAGGCCTTTTCCAGCCTTAATGATTCTCTTCTATTCCAAATCAGTGCTGGATCTGCCTTCCCCAGCGTTAGGGTTCATATTGACCTCCACCATTCATCCAGTGGATTTTAAGGGGAAGGCTCAGACCCTGGGGCAGCCCCTACTCTAATTTTTTGGTGGGCAGTGCCAACGGGACAGCGTTCACCCCGCTCTGAATACCCACAAGGGATCCGTGCTTTGGTAGCTGGAAACCAACGAGAAGCTGACAGTGCCCCCAGACCATCCATCCCAAGGCATACACAGCCAAACAGCCTTGGGTAGATCCACCTCTCCCTTAGATGGAGAGCTCTGCGGTGACCTCTAGTGTTTCTTTTTGCAGGTCCTGAACGACATTTTTTTCCAAGGGTACCAGGACACTGCCCTTTTCCTATGCAGGAACAGTAAGTGTTCCCCCCAGACCCAAAGGGCAGCCTAAAAACACGACCCAAAGTGTGGCCAACCTTTTTGTATCTCACAGATGCCTTCGGCGTGAACTACTTTGATGGCAATTTCCGCTTTGCCAGCATGTGTGGGAAGAATGACTTCCCACAGCCCAACAGGATGCTGAATGGTCTGGGCAAGTGTGTCCCACAGTACCTGGCACCACGCTTCCTCCCAGGTAGAGGACTTGGGGCACTCACTGTGGGTTTTAGGGTGGCTGAGGCTACCGAGGGCTACAGCAGGAGCGGCCGGACAGGAGGAACTGTTGCATTTATTGGGTTATTTCTAATGATGACTCTTTGTTTACTCTTGTGTTGTCCTCCTGGGAGCAGACCTGGCTCGGTGGAAGAAGCAGCAGATGTTTAGACTGCAGGATCCGCTGTCGAAGGTTCTCCTGCAGCCATACAAGCTGCCAGCGTTTGTCTGGAAGGGGTAAGGACATCTTGATAAAGGCACCAAAGCTGAGGCTGATGCGCAATCCACTTGTTGTGCTTTCTGTGAGAGGCTGAAGGGACACGGTGAGAGGCTGGCACTGGGCAGACTGGCATCCCACAGGCAGCACTGGGGCGTGCAGCAGGCTGCAGCATCCTTCAGGCAGCAGCTCCATGGGAAATACTCAGAGCAGCCTCTGAACAGCAATGTTGCTTGGTCACAGCAGGTTGCCGTGAGTCCCTCTTGTACTCTGAGCCCGGAAAAGGTGTGCATCTACTGCCTTTGAAAGATGAGCTTAGCAGCAGCCTCTCCCATTGCAGACCTGAAGACAAGCTCATAGTGAGCAAGTGAAACTGGCACAGGATTGCTTGAACCTAGAAAGGAGCATTACAGTGTACATTTGCTGTTAACACTCTCCCCCTTTTGCTGCAGTTACCAGACCTTAAACCTTCTTACTTTGCACTTGCAGGCTGGAACAACTGTGGGGGCTGCTGGAAGACATCAGCTCCATGGCAAAACAGTTCCAGAAGCTCCTCCGAACAGTGGTGCCTGGTTTGCCTAGGAGAGCTGGGGCCAGAAGGTGAGATGTGGAGCAGAGGGAAGGCAGGGTACAGAGCTGGGAAACCCCAAGAGAGCTCTCACCCATCAGTCACTGATATTGAGCTTGGCTAAAAATTCCAAATCTGTGGCACTCCAACTTTAAAGAGACTATTCTTTTTTTTCCCCCCCTGGAATGTTTTGCAATTTATTCAGTAACATCTGCAAGAAGCTACAAACCAGCCTGGTGCCACTTCCCTACCGCAGTGTATTCCAGAGCAACTACATGCTGGGCTCTGTCCTAGTGGGACACATAAGGATTCTCCACCAAGTGATGTTTTAGCACTAAACTCTCAGCATTGGCACTTAACCTGCCACACAGGGTCCTCAGCCATGCCTACCCAAAGGTTGCTCCACATTACCTTGCACTCAGCTAGCAACAGGACTTGCAGGGAATGATTTTATTCCACAGGCAGCTGTCCCCATGCAATTCCTCAAACATCCCTGGGGTTTCTGGTTTTCTGACTCAATGACCCACATGCTTGGTCCCTTAGGTAACCATCCCAGGTGGGCCCTGGGGTTCTCCAACACCACACGGTTTTGCCATCCCAGGAAGTGGCGGATGACAATGGAGATCATTTCACATGATTGCATGGATGACGTCCTCGTGGAGTTATTCAGGGGTGGTTTTTATTTTTTTTTTCACTTGGAGAAATGGGCTGATTTTGTTTTTAATGCTATTGCACCAGTCTCCTCACCCAGGCCTGACCTGCTTTAACATGATGGCCAAGGAAAAGCACTGCATCTGTAGCCAAGCTGCAGTCTGTGCAGAAGGGATCAGACATCTTGCATGCTCATACAGCCCAACCACTGTTTCCCCTAGCCAATCCACTTGCTGATGACAAGAACCATCCCTGCTCCAAGCCTGCAGAAACATGCTAAGATGTAATTATTTCATGACTCAGCATACATATCAGCTGCCTTACGCTTTATTAAGCCCTCATCTTCCCGAGCAAGCACACCTGATGCTGTCTCTTCTGCACAAGCTTAGGGCTAATGGTACAAAGGAGAAAATGGGTAAAGTTTAGCATTTCTTTGAATCATCTCATGCAGGAGCTTTTTTTTTCACCCTGGGAAGGTAAGCTGGAAAACTCAGCTGCACCCAGCCCAAACCAGCTGCAGTAGATGCTGTATTTCTCCTGAAATAGCTCCATTAAAGGTGGGTGATGGGATTCGTATGTGGCCTCTGGGAATATAAGGAAGGTCGTGGCTCTGACTGTGCTGGTGATGTTCTGTCAGTGTTCTCTTCAGTGCGTCTCAGTGGCTGTCTGCAGGCTGTGTTGTAAGTTGCTCTTTTTTTCTTTAAAACATGAACTGGGGCCAAAAGCAGCAGCTGTGTCAAAAATGTTCTTCTGTAGTTGGCAAGGCCCAAAAGGCAGTAAAACCACATTGGTCAATCCGATAGACTCTGCTGATCCTTCTGTAACAATCCGGATTCGAGCACCTGGTCGGGGCTGCTTCCCTCATTACTGTTATCTACAGCGTAATAAAATAAACAGGCTTTGAAATCCTTAAAATACCGTTCCCATGCTAATGTCTTGCTGCTTGGCCCAGTCTGCATTGAGCCCTGCAGAGCCATGAAGCTCAAGGAGGCTGGGATGGAGGGTTGGACACAGCCCAAGCAGTAGGAGCTTGCTCTGAAGCTACGTCCCTTCCAGTGGATCAGGACCCCAGACTCTCCTCTCCCATGCAACCAAGCCAAAACAAAACAAGCATGTTCTATCCTGTGTGTCTCTGGCTTTTTGATGCAGGTGTTTTGTCCTGAACTGACTCCGTTTACAGGCCAGATAATAAGGACTTGCAAAATGTCTTGCTGGCTAGATGGATAAAGAGGTAATGATCGTGATTAGTCCACCGGTGCCACCTGAGCCTTGCTCCTGTGCAAGCCCTAACAATGTAACAGTCCTTTTGGAGATGTTCTGGCTTAATAAGAAAATGTGTGAGAGTTGTGTGTGGGTTTACACTCTTGCTTGTTTAGTAACATCAGTGATGGTACATCATTCTGCAGACAAACTGTGAAATAGCCTTTTCTTGACCTAGACCAGGACTTTTCCTTCTCAGACAAAAAAAAATCTGAGGTGCTTCTCCTCTAGAGACTGAGTGCTCTGCTTAACCTCTTGGTTGCTCTCTTGGCCTAACAATTAAGTCTTGATTCCTTCTACAGGTGACCTTAGAATCACAGAATCATAGAATCTTTTGTGTTGGAAGGGACCCCTAAAGGCCTTTTGGTCCATCTTAAGTCAGTGAAAAACGTTACCAGCCCAGCTTCTGCCTTGGAAAAAGCTCACTTTCATTCCTACCCTCCAAACAAGAAACCAAACAATTCCTGACTGCCCAGATCCTGCCAAACCTCCAGAGAAACCTGGTTCCTACTCTGCTGTTTTCGAAGGCTACATATAGTTCAGACTGACGAGGCCTTTAGACAAGCAAACATGAATTATTCTGCATTTCCACAGTTGGTCTCTTCCCACTGGTAGAACTGTCAGTGCTTCACAATGGTTTTCAATGGAAATGTCTCGATTTCTTTCGAGTTTTCCAAAGTTTTGGTTTTAGATCTGGAATAGTGAGGAGGGTCTCGTTCTTTTCCCTTATTATTTCTCATTCGGTGTGGTCCTCCTAGATATACAAGAACCATATTTGGGTCTTTTTTTCATCTTCAGTGTATGTGGCAGCATTTTAAATCACCACCACACACTGGAAAGGCTGTGCAATTTTCCTTAGGTGACATATATTGAATTGTTGAAAAACTCAGAAAAACAAAAGAACAAACAAAAGGGAAAGCAACGCTGCACTCCAGCACATACTTTATCATACGCTGCTAGTAACAAAAAGCCAAACTGGCATCTGAAATGCTGACAGCTCACCAGCTTCCAGCATTATTTTGCACAGGATTTAAGAAAGCTAGAAGTTTGGGATTTAAGCCTGCCTTATTTTGCTTAAAACTGAGTCAGCCAGAGGTTTATCTGCAGCTCTAACTTGCTTCTCTTGCACTTAAGCATTCATGTGTGGTTGCACACTGGTAGAAACTTTGGTTTGACTGGCACAGCAAAGCCAGCCACAACGATTGAGACACGCTGCTCCTTCCCTCGCCCTTAATGAAACAATGTGTGGGCAGAGCCTGTCCTTACCTTGCAACATAAGTCACTTCCTGATAAGAGCTGTGTTTCTAAAGGGTGTCTCTGATGCGGCTTCATCTGTGAGGAAATGATAATGTGGGTAGCTGGGAGTTCAGGTGATATTTATCAGAAATCTGCTAGGAACAGGCAGGGGAAACGTGTACCTGCCATCAAACATCATAAAAAGCAAGCTCAGCATGGGGCTTCACTAATGACCACTGATTCAAGAGGGAAATCCTTCTCTTTCCTGATATTTTCACCTACTGGAGCCTGTAAAAACCCCGACAGTCTATGAGCACTGGGCAAGGGTCACAAAGCTAATGAAAACTGATGGGATGCAAAATGCATTGGCTCTGTACCTTTCTGAGGGTTGCAGGAGGTGGAGCATATCTTCTTCCTCCAGTTCATCTGCTACACAAATGCTGTGTTCTCCGTGGTGATGTCCTGAGAGTCTGTTGCTCTGGAGCAAGGTACTCCTGTTATTGGCTTCCTGTGCAGGGGTCCCTTCACCTTTCTGACACGATTCCTTGTGCAACACAAGCGTAAAGTCCTCAGGAAGGTATTTTATACCAAATGCATCTGGGGGAAGAGAAGGCAGTTCTCACAGTCTGTGGATCAACTACCAGGTTCCCGGCAATGTAAGGCATCAGCAGGGTGAACTGGAAAACAAAGGGACTGAGGACCACAGTGCACAGCTAATCCTACTTGGGTTTTTAGGGCCAGAGGCTGCCAAACATCACAGCTTTGTGGATAATGCATCAAACATTACACAAGGCACCAAGCCTACACTGTTGTCCAGGTCACTGAGGCGTACATTCCCTGGAAATCTCTGCCATTCCCAGCAAGCCCTTCCTTCAGAGGGGAAGGGGTGAACAGGGAGCTCCAGTGCTGGCCACAGAGAGAACAGGAAAAAGAATTACCTGACCTACCTGCTCCTCATTCCCAACCACTTACTCAGTCTGTGTAAGAAGGAGACTGCATCCTGGTAGCCATCGTGATAAAGCTGTTCACAAACCTGCAGGAGGGAGGTGGCAGTCAGGACAGGCAGGCCAGCTGTAGGGGCCCCGTGGCTCTGGGTACCTGAGGAAGCAACTCACTTTTGCTGAGGGACACTGGAAAAGGCACTGTATGTGATACAAGTTTTGTTCTGATATCTGTAAAATCCAATCAACTATTTGGAAAGTGAAGAAGGGAACTGGGCAATCTGTGGGACAGATGTCATATTCGCCAGCTAAAGGAGACATGGTGATAGTGGTCTGGGACACGAAGTTGGTCTTCCACATGCCAAATTCCCCATCAATATAACGCTAGAAGAGAAAACAAGGAACCCTGAGCCTTCCTTTTCTCAGAGTGAGCTGTGTCACATGCATGCATGTCGAACTTCTTCCCAACTCAGTCCCAAGTGGGCCTGAAGGGTTGGGGCTAGGGAAATCTTTCAGGGAGCAGCTCTGAGCACCACCCCATGTAGTCCAGGTCTCCACCCACCACCTCCTCCCTCCCCATTGTGGCTGTGGGGCACCCAGGTTCAGTTCCTCCCTCTGCAGACACTGTGTGCACACAGCACAAGCAACTTGGGGTACAAAAATGAGATGATCCTGAGATGAGCCCTTACCCTGACCCAGGACATGCTCTCCTGACCTCAGAAATACTCACCACCCCATGGTACAGAGGAGGGATAAAGCCAAAACACAGAGGGATGAAGCAGCTGCATAAAACAGCCTATGGGAAAGACAGCAAGTGACTCGGAGGGCAAAGCTGCAAAAATCTCGTGCCTTTGTGAGTGCCGACTCCTATGGCTGATGAGATGGGACCCACACCTGGGAGGCTCTCACCTGAATGATATCCTCCTTTGAAGCAAACTCTGAAACCATCAGGCTATTCCAGTCACGCAGATGGGTGAGGATGATGTGCAGCTTCCCAGATGCCAGCTGGTGGGCATTGGCAGGCAGAAATTTATTTAAGGCATCCTTTAAAACACGCAGGACTTTCCCCCGAGCTGTAAGGAGTGTGCTGGAAAAGTGTTTCCCGGCACTGTAGAGGTACTGCTGCATCTCATCTAAAGCCAAAGCAAAGCAATTATTAGTTATGTACTTTCTCAGCTGCATTTCTATCTGGTAGAGGGACATTTTAGCAGGCTGGTAAAGAGCCATCATTTTCAGCAGGGCTGAAGCTCTCAAGAGCAGCTCTAGATTCTCAATGACCGTATTCAATACTTCATTTCCTATATGTTTCAGGAATCTGTGAAAAACCCGAAATGTCTCATTAGGCACTTCTGTTTCTTATATTAGGTAGAGATACCATTAATTCAAATTGATAAGACACGGGGAATTATTCCATAACTACACCTGTGCAGTTAATTTATCCATGTTTTCCACTCCTAAAGAAGTCAACAAAAGGAAATTCAGAGGAATTAACCACTGATTGAGGACAACAGTTAAGAAAGATCTTTTGCAGCTCTGGCACACGTAGATGTTTGATCCTTCCATACACAGAACACCCTTACCTATATCACACTGGCATGCTGCAAATGCAGCCACAATTGAAACTGTAGATATCCCGTAGATCTTGGATGCAGATTTCAGTATCTCAGGTGACAAATACTGCAAAGCCTTTACCACTCCAGCTTCATATACCTGCAGGAAACTGCAGCCTCTAAACATTAAAGAGAAAGATCTCTCATCTCCCTTTATCTTCATAACTTCTGCTAAAACCAAGAGCTCAAGGCACAAGAAAGCAGCTGCGCAGGACAGGTTTGTAGGTGTCTTCCAAAGCAAGCCAACACTTAGCTGTTCCCAATCTGCTCCTGTTTCTGGCCACTCTTGCTGCATTTTATCTCTCTGTTTGACACAGATCTCAAACCCAAATGTCCAATGAAATGACAGCAATGGCAGGAGCATGTGATGTCTTTAATCCTAAGGCTACTCATTAAAACAAATGGACTACACTGCAATACATTCCTAGGCAAGGCATGCACTTAGCTGCTGGGTGAAAGCCCCAGGCTGTGTGGGGGACTGCATGTCTCACTGATGTTGGGGGAGCAGCCTGTATCACAACGGAGAGAAAAGCTGCTTCCCTGAGCTGAGGAACAGGGTGAGCATTAGCACAGGGTTCCATTTGTTTCCAGACTATTGGTAGGTAAGAAGCAGCAATATTCCCTGGTGCACAAGTGTCTTGCAAGATTCTGTTTAAAACTGGTTTGTCTCATTTGTCAGAGGTTAGCAAACCCTGACGTAGGGAGTGGAGAACCTGCAGAAGGTATTTAGACTATTAAAGAAATCAAAATCCAAGTTGTTCACTCAGTTTCACAATTTCAGGCCTTTGAGTTTGCTCACAAAACTGGGTGAGTTTTGGGGTCTGATCTACACAAAGGGGCTGCAAAGTACTCTCATGTCAGCATGGCAGCTGTGCTGGATGTGGTGCTAAAGGCTGCTGTCTCCACTAAACCCCAAACTCTTGTCTGAGCACCACTGCTCACTGATTGACACTGCTAATCCAGCCCCAAGTTTACATGGGAGCAGCATCATGGTTAGCTCCACCCAGCAGCCAAGCCACTAAGCTCCTTGCACACACCTTGCATGAGCATCACAGATCAAACTGTTGAGCTGCAAAGGAGAAAGAGCAAAGAAAAATGGGAAACTCAGGATGATAGGAATAAATATATTCCTTGAATCGTCAAGAGAACAGATACAATGGAAAGAATTTTCCATCTACCCTTAAGTGTTGCCCCTAAAAGTTAACTGCAATAAGAGTCTATTCCAGATGGCGCTGTTTACTAGATGGAAGAGGGATTTAAAGTTTGAAATCCACTGGTCAACCACATGAAGAAAGATCCTGGGATTAAGAAGAAGTGATTTGCAACCCTAGGACAAAGGGGAAAAAGAACTCCTGTTTTGCAGAAGCAACAGTATTGCCATTGCTTCAATCACAGAGTTCAGCCCTATTACTGCACTACTTTCCATACACAACCAGACAACTGCGCTGCTCCAATCACAAACCAAAAGCACAGGTCAGGCTACCCAGGCTATGTTTTGCTCAATTGCATTTCTGCATTACTGAGGAGGTTTGTAAATCCATTTGTATCAGCTCCTCAACCAGTCTTGTGGAAAGAAGTAAATAGTGCTTACAGTTGAAAAGTAGGGATGGTGGTCTGTGCCAGCCTGTGCGGGGGAAAAGCAGTTTCTCCCACTGTGGTGATATGTGCCATGCTCACCCCATGCACCTTGCCTCCTCACAGTCAGCTGGTGTTTTATCAGCACACAACAACCTTTCACAGACCCTTTGCAGCTCATTGTCTAGAAGTGCTTCAGGCCCTCTGTGTCTTTCTTGTAGTGAAGGGCCCAAACTGAACACAGCACTCAACACGTGGCCTCACCAGGGCTGAATACAGAGGGATGATCACCTCCTGCTCCTGCTGGGTGCACTACTGCTGATACAACAAGGATGCCCTTGGCCTTCTTGGCTGCCTGGGCATGCTGCTGGCTCACATTCATTCAGAAGAAAGGAAAAAGAGGTTCATAACCCAGCCTAGAACCTTGCCTCACAGATTGCTATTTCTGTCACTCCAGCAGCTCCCAGAAAGTGTCATATCACGCTATTTTTTTTCTTATAACAGAAATATGACACACAAAATTGCAGCCTGTGCTATATTTAGCATCAGCCACAGAAACCCTTGCCCTGCTCATGTGACAAGCACTCATCCAGGCACGTGGCAAGTTACCGTGTGTGATGTCACCACGTGTGATATCACCGTGCACGATGTCACCAGCTGGGCCCAGTGAACCGTGCTGAAAGCCACAGCCTTTCCATGTGTCCCACAGATGCAGGTAAAGGACGCAGTGCATGCACATAAACAGGCTTCCGTTGTGACAAGGCCTCCTCTGTGCAGGTGCTTTCCTGCTGCGCAGCAAGGGCTTTAAGGACAAGGACAGCAATTCTCTTACTGAGGCATTCGGCATTATTTTTACGACTGAAGAAGCCAAAAGATCCGGACAACGCAGCTCCCCGTAATTCGGGAGTAGCACCGAGGCCTGGCCTCTCACTATGGCAACCTTGAGGGCACCTCAGAGCCAGGCCCAAGGGATGAGGATCCCAGCAGGGCCAAGACCCGCAGCGCATGAGCCAGCAGCACAACCGGGCCGAGGGGGAAGGCCGCCGCTCAGCGCTGGGGACGGGCCGGGCCCAGCATAGACCAGGCCGCACCCGGACCCAAGCAGACCGGAAGCCGCCATCTTCTCGCGCCCCGCCTTATGACGCTACTCGAGCGCCACCCCTCTCCTTCCTTTTTCCACCCTCCTTTCAGCCCGACTTGCGCATGCGCAGGACTGGCATTTCCTCCGGCTCGCCATGTTTGAAAAGGGCAAAAGTGAGGGCACGTGGCCACGCCCACCTCCGGAGGCTATAAAAGGGCCGGGGCTGGACGCGAGCTCTCGCTGGGATGCTCGGCGTGGGGTGTTTTGCTGTTGGTTTTGTGCTTTCTGTTACGCGTTAAAGGTAGCATTCCCGCGGCTTGGTGCCTGTATGTGCTGTAGATGTGTCAGAATCAGGTGTAAAAATGGGGAATAAAACGCCCTGCTGCAGGCTGGGGGGTCAGTTTTGTCTCGGGGCTCCTAGATGCACTGGGGGGCTGAAGGGCCGGGGGGTGGGGAAGAGCCTTTTTCATGCATGGCTGCTTTCACTTTGTGGTGGTGGTTTTCCATGAAGGCAGAGCAGGCTTGCAGGCCTGGAACAGGTTTTTGGAGATATTCCTATGGAAAGAAAGTCCAGGCTGGGGAGGGAGCTCAGGAGGGCAGTGTCCAGCTGTTCTCTGTGGTAGCCAAGGGGCTTGAGATGGGGTCTGGGTGTGCGGGCAAGCTGGGCTTTGAAAAGAAAGCTCGCCTGGCAGAAGGGGCTGATAAACATCAGTCGGTGGGCCTATGTGTCTCAGGGCTCCCCCAAACGTTTGGCAGCGATCGCAGTGTTATGGCATAACAGCTGCGAGGAGAGGCAGCAGCTGCTTTGCACTGGGAGGGGATGGAAACAGTAGGGAGAACTCAAAATATTTCAGCAATAGGGTCTTCAGAAGCCTAAATAATAAAAACCGAGCGTTTTGCCTCTTCCAGGCTGTTCTGGCTGTGTCTTGTAGCACGGTGCCTTAAAGATGCAGCCACGGGAAGGACAGCAGCCCTGCTGATGCTCGTGGGCGTTTGGTGCTTTCCTATTTCAGTTTTGGCTCTCCAGCCAAAGCTGCTCACTCACAGTGACTGCCTGGGAAGAAGACAAGACTAAAGCAATTACATAATAGGGAAGCCTAAGATCAGCTTTCCAGTCTTTAAATGCTTTGCACTTAAATATGGCACTGAGCTCAGAGCAAGCAGATGGTTTGACCTTCATCCTGCCTTGCTTGTCGGAGCGGGTTGGGCTGCGAGGCGCTGAGTGTTTGTCTGGGGGCAGAGCAGGGTGGCAGTGCCATCTGGCTCGTGGCTCTGGCTGCACTGAATTATGCTGATCCTCATTTGTTGGGATGAAGCCGGCATCGATATGAGCAGCACCTGTGGTTCAGAGCCTAACCGATGAAGCGTGGCTCTTGGAAGGAGGAAGACTTGCATGGTGTTGTGCCACTGCATGCAATCAAGCAGTCCAGAATGAAACTACGTCTGAAGGAACATTGTGGCTGTGACACATAATTGGAGGAGACCAAATAGTTTGTTCCTTTTACATCTGTGGCATTTAAAAGCCAATGGGTTGTGCCGTGTCATCTATTGCGTCATCGTGCCAAAGTTGAGTAATTGATGGGACCAGTAACAGGCTATGAGAACATTAAATGTCTTGGGAAGATGAAAGGAGCCCTGGGGAGCTGTTGGCATCTGTCACAGACACGTTTGGGAAGGAGGAGAATACAAATTGCTCTGCTGAGTTTGCCTCAGAGTGGCTTTCATGGCCAGCGTGTGTGGATGAATGTTGTGGTCTCTAATGGGGATGGGGATTTTTGAGTCACAACCCTTTCTGTGCCTCGGTTTCCCTTGTTGTAAAGCAGGGGCAGCTCAGGCTGCGGGCATGGGAGGAGCTGCAGATTCAGGTTTACACTGGGTTGGTGCAAGAAAGCATTTTCTCTGACCGAGAAAATGACTTGTAGATCAGATGGTGGGGCAGTGGGGTTTTGGGTGGATGGAAGCGGGTGTGCTTAGTGTGCACAGCAGGGCAGCAGGCCCCTGCTTCTCTCCATAGTCTGTCTCAATTCCTGGATGAGTCATGTCCCTTCTGTTCATAAATGCTGCCAATGGGAGAGATAAGGGTTTGAAGTGGAAATATGGGCCCTGCTGGTATGGCCCATCCTGGCACAAAAGGTGGATTAGAGCCAATGTTTCCCACTCCTTCTGGACAAAGAAGTGTTTTGTCTTCAGCAAGCAGGAACCTGCAGAGCCCAAGCTGCTCACTGCATCCCTGTTTCCCAGGTTAAACTTGGAGTTAAACCACCAAATATTAGAGATCCATGGAGGCAATGCCCAAAATAAGGTCACAAATAGGGGAGGAAGGGATGAACCCCGCAGTGTGCCATCCAGCGAGCCCAGAAAGCTGTAGGTGATCCAGGAGGCTCCTGGGATGTGTCAAGGATAACTTCCTGAGCCAAGTTATAGGCAGTCCTACCAGGGGCAGTGCAATGCTAGGCCTGTTGCTCACCAACACGAGTGAGCTGTAGATGTCCCTGTTCACTGCAGGGGAGCTGGACTAGATAACCTTTAAGGGTCCCTTTCAACTCAAAAGATTCTGGGCTAGGTTGGATGGAGAGAGTAGGAGTTTGTCCCAGCCAAGGCCAGCAGCACAAGGGGGAGTTAATCTTCTGGCTTGGGGCTTTAAAAAGTGATCATCTGTGGGATAAAATAGCATTGAGCCCAGTGCAGGCTGTTGCAGGGGATCTGGTCTCCCTTTTTTAGGAGAGATGTTGGTCCTTAAATTCTCGTGCTCAGGAACCCCCACCGATGTGGTTTAGGGACAGACCTGGGCTCTTAGATCTCTGCCCTGCAAACAAGCCAGTGTGGGAATATGGGTTTGCAGGAGCTGCAAGTTCTGCTCTAGCCCTGGATTTCTGCAGACCTTCACAAGAGGGCAGAAAACAGCTGCAGAAACGCATGCAGCTCTGGGAGCCTGACAGTGACTTTGATGGGAAACTCCTGGGGACTTTTTGGCCTGCTCTGAGGCGTATCATGGATTTGCTAGGAGGGCTGGTGTAAGCACGCAGCATAGAGCAAAAACGAGCAGCAGTCCTGTGGGCATCCCAGTATGGAAGCTTGTGCATTTTGTAAGAGCAGAGGAACTGCTGCACTCATTCCTCTGTTTCCTGGGGAGGACACTGGGGTCCATCCTCACACGTAAGTGGGGGTTTATTCTAGATATAAGTTGAGGAGGGAGGAGAAGGAGAAATGAAGCTGTGGAAGGAGATGGAAGGGCGTTTGATTGAGATTGTGGGATGTTGGAGAAGAGGTGAGTGCATCAACTGGACTTGGGGTCAGCGTCATCTGTGCTGCAGCAGGAGGGCTTGTGCCAAGATGGGTTTTGTAGCTTGGGCTGGCCCAGGAGCAAAAAGGAATGGGGACCCAGATAGCCTGCACAGGGTGGGGTGGTTTTGATTCCTTGTATGGTATTAAAACTCAGAAGTCTCCATGCGGTCAGTGTTCTACTGGTGTAACCAGCAGGTTCTGTGTTGTAGGGCTGTTCAGGGTCAGGTGGGAGCTGCACATCCTGCAAGGCAAAGCCTGCTCTTGGAAGCCCTATTTATGAGGTGAGGTTTTCTGGTTGTTCTGGCAGCCAGGCTGACTCCCAGGGGGATGCAAAGCCAGAGCTGGGGCTGATGGCAGCTGGGCCTCCAATTTTCCCTTCCAGTTTTCTAGTCTGGAGATGGGACTTGCTCCTGTGCTTCTGTTTTAGCAAATCAGTGCCAGAGAGTTTACAATAATATTCAGACTAGTTTCACTTTTCAGCTTTCTTTTTTTATATATAAAGGAACTAAAAATAAATCTTTAGTTGTAAAGCAAAATAAAAACACTGCCATCTTTCATTCCAGTTATTATACAGTAGCTGGCATTCTTTAGACAAAGCTTAAAATAACCATGAACATACCAGTGAAAATAAACGGGTGAGTCATGTTTGTTAATGCAGGATTAGAAGCATTGCTCTTGGCTCTCTGACTCTGTAACATCGCGTGCTCTCAAGCAGATGTGAGGTTTTGCTGGAAGTGAAGAATTTAGGATCCATCCCTTCCAGGTCTTCTGAGCAGGACCTGTGTGAAATCAGTGAGTGTTCATGCTGTATTTATTTGTGCCATCTCTATCTGTATGGCACTGTGGTGTCCTGAGCGTTGCTGTCTGTAGTCATGAGGCTTGTGCCCCTCGCTCTCTGGATGTGGTTTTGAGGGTTAAATAGGGAAAGTCGCTCGGATATACTTGTATTTCTCATCCAAGTTCGCGTGCATTTCTAGGTAGAAGGAGCCAAAAGCATTGCTGTGTTGTGAACTTCCCTCTGAGGATGGAACCTCTGTGGTTCCATCATTGCTTTGCTTTTGTTCCTGTGGTTCATGAAGGCTGAAAGCACCCTGGGGTGAGCGCTGCCTGTCCTCTCCCAGTGGGCAGCTGCTCTGTCTGCACACAGTGCTGCTGCCCCCTGAGGCTGTCCAGATCCTCTTTACTCCTCCGGAGATGGAATGTGAGTCTAAAATCCTGCTCCCTTCTGGGTCAGATGGGGCAAGATCTTGGCGTTAAAGCCAGCAATGAGGTGGCTTCAGCTGGCACTGGGTAACCCCCACAATAGGTCTGTGAGCTGCTTCCTCAATGATGGAGGGACCTCAAACCAGAACTCCCTTAGTCATTTTCAGCAGCAATGCCTCATGCAACGATTCCTTTCCTCTGCCTCCAGACTTTGCTTTTATCTCTTTGGAGTTCTGCTGGTGTGTGGAAAAAGCTGCAAGAAAAGCAAGGGCAGCCTTGCTTGGCTGGAGGTGTAGCAGAACATCTTGGAATGACCAAATGGCCTTTGTAACATCCCCTCCTTTGTAACATCCCCTCCTTTGTAACGTCCCCTCCTTTGTAACGTCCCCTCCTTTGTAACGTCCCCTCCTTTGTAACGTCCCCTCCTTTGTAACGTCCCCTCCTTTGTAACGTCCCCTCCCTAGCAGAGGAGAGCTTGTCAGCAAGGCCCTGGCTGCCTGGCCACAGCCACCTGGCATCCGTGTCTGCTTGATGTTCAGAGCACATCAGGCTGCTCTGTGTGTGCCACCACCTCGCTGGGATCCATGGCCGGAGGGGTGAGCAGCTCCTGCCTCTGTTTTCCTTTGGCTCCAAAGCAGAAGGGGAGAAACGGGAGGCTGCTCTGCAGTTGCAGTCATTAAGGCTGTTCTCCTCCTTCCTTGACAATGTGTTAATTGCTTGCCTGGCCAGCGGGTCTGCTGTGCTGCTCGCTGCAGAAAACTGCAGGGACTTTTTTTTTTTGTTTCTGTTCCTATTAAAAAGGAGAAATAAATATCTGCGAGGCACCTTGTGTTCTTCCCCATCTCTCCTGGGGTCAGTGAAACATGGCACGTGTCAGACTTGTCCTTCAGATGCTTTAATGTGAACCGCTGAGCCCTTTACGTCCCTTTCGTGTGCAAACAAAACGAGGAGGCCAATTCCCCCTTTGCCACGGCTGAGGATGGATGCTGCCCCCTCCCCACACCTGGGATCCCTTTGCAGGATTCCCTCTCTGCCCTTCCCTTAACCCCTGCCCAATGAACAGGAGCAGCACCTTGCAGAAGGAGGATTTGAAGCCCGCTGAGTGGCTCTCCCTGCAGCCAGCTCCTGCGTGTGCTCACAGCCCTCTGCTGATGCTGCAGCTCAGAAGCCACCGGAGCTGCCTCCTGTCCGCCTCCGCGGGGCTGCACGCTCGCCTTGGGTGGCTGTCACACACAGCAGGCAAGGTTATCATGGGTGACAGCCTTGTCACCCCTCTGATAAATCACACACCGGTGTGGTATCGGTCGTGCTTAAATGCATGGAAGACAGTAAATGAGCCATCTCTCTACTTAGTGTTGTTGTTGTTGTTGTTGTTTTTAACAGAGAAAATGCTTTTGTGTTTAAAACCCCACTTTGGGGCTATCTGGGCTCGGATCCTCACCCAGGCTGGCAGCACACAGAGCAATGGTGGGGCTGGTGGGTGGCTGCAGTGGGATGGCAGAGCCCTGCTTTGCCCGTGGGCAGCTCTGATGGACTTTGGCAGCCCAGAACAGCGGCCTCTGACTCCTTTCCAAACGTTTTCTTTCTACTCCATGCAGTTTGACTGAATTGTAGCCCCCAGAGGTGAGGGCAGGCAGAACGCTCCAGGAGGTGGGAGCATGTGGGTCAGGCTGGTTTTGGTGTCTCCTCTCACTTTTGTGTGTGTCATTTGTCCTCCTGAGGGGGATTTCCTTCTCCTGACCCCCACTGCAGGTGGTGAAAATGCTTGCTATTTATTCCTGATGTTGGGCTTGGGGTCAGGTTCTCATGAACCCTGACAGCCTTAAAAATCCAGGGGAAATGGAAAAGCTGCCTTGGTTACTTGGAGCTCGGAGCTTCTTCAGTGCTTTGACTTCTCCAGTGTACTGACCCCTTTGGGGTTTGCAGGCTGTGGCACCATATGACTGGGAGGTCATGAGCTGGAAGGCTGAGATTGCACCCAAATCCCACAGAACAATCCCATCAGCACTTTTTTTGGCAGAGACTGCAAGATAGGCAGTATACTTTGGTCCCATTTCTAGCAGCATCTGGCAAAGCAAATCCCATGCTGGGAAGCAGAGGTTGG
This sequence comes from Alectoris magna, assembly GCA_030625065.1. Taxonomy (NCBI): domain Eukaryota; kingdom Metazoa; phylum Chordata; class Aves; order Galliformes; family Phasianidae; genus Alectoris; species Alectoris magna. The sequence continues at coordinate 3,673,459 of CM060585.1, forward strand.
GATGCAGGCCTTTTCCCTAGCCAAGGGCTTTGATATTAATCTCTGCTGAGGATGTAGAAGTGTAGCAGCACTCTGCTAAAGGAGATGATGTGGTTTCCTGCCTGGTTCTTTCATCCTGCTGGCCCTATGGATTTTGATAGGGAATGCTTGTATAGCTGCTACTAAAAGGTTAGCATCTGTGAGTGGTTAAAGGGATAGAAGCCGTGAGCTGCCAGCCTGCTGGTAAGTTTGGATATTGGGTGGTGAGTCTGGAGGTGGATCCTATGTAGTCCTTGCACCAGGGTTTACATCAGCCCTCCTGACCATGGAGCGGCTGTATAGAGGGTGACTCTGCCCTGTGCCTTGATGGAGCGATGTGTTCCCATGGCTTGTGGTGCAGCAGCAACAAAACCCTCAGTGGGAGGAGATGCGTCATGGCTTTCACTCGCCAGGATGCTTGGCGCTCATTGACTGGTCTTGTGAGTGCTGGTGTGGGACATGGGGACCTCCCTCCTCCCTCCGCGCCCCTGCAAGCGTGCATGGGAAAGGGTTTCACGGAGGAAATAGAGCAGAAGGAATTGAGCATAGCATGTGTTCCTTCTAAAGATAGCATGCTGGGGCTCACATCAAGGATGTCTCCACACTCAGCATCCACAACATCTTCATCTCCCTCCATCCGCGACGGCTCCGTGAGCGCTGGGAGGACACCAGACATGGCCAGCCTGGGACTGCTGTGCCCTGCTGCAGTGGACTAGAAAACGTATACACAGAGCATTACACTGCAAGTGGCAGTGGCAGCCCATGCTGCAGGTGTGGTTTGGGCTCTGCAGCTCTCTGCTGTGGAGCACAGTGTTGTGAGGTCCCTATGCAGCTGTGTATCCCAGTGCTGGCACGCAGCCTTTGCTGGAAGAGAGCAGCCCAGCCCCAGGGTATGGCCGTGGTGCTGGCTGGTGGCCCCAGGTGTTGCTGACTCAGCTGCAGGGCTACAACAGCATGTCCTCAGGGTGCTCTTCTGGGAACAGTGGGATTTCCGTGCCCCAGCCCTCTTTTCCTTCGCCACCCAGGGTGTTGGTGTCATGCTGGGATTCCCTTCATGCAGGGAGCCCCGCGGAGGCTGGCTGCAGATGCCAGCGGGCTACCAGAGCAGATGGAGGATTCAGGCCCAGGATTTCTGTGGGATTGCTCAGTGCATTAAACCTAACCATGCTGACTTGCCTGGAGGCCTCCATCTGGCACACCAAGCCCGGGCTTACTGCTGAGAGGGGACAGGGTGAAGGAGATGGGAGGTGGGACTGGCATTTGTGGTCAGTGTCCTCAGGGACAGGATGGGAGCAGGTGCCGACCCCCTAGTTGTAATCAAAGAGAAGGAAAACGGCATCTTATTCCTCTCACAGCCCCCCTGCGTGCCTTTGTGCATCGCTGCCCTCCGCAAGCAGCTGTGATGGCCCTGCTGTGGCGCAGGACAAGTCTGACAGCTTGGCAGCACTCAAGGAACCAGAAAGAGAGAGGAGCAGACAGACAGTGTACCTGGGAAAAAATCACGTCAAGTCACGTTAAAGTGAGAGAATCGCTTGCTGAAGGCTTGAATGGAAAGCGCTGTCTGGGCTTTGAAATGCAGCCAGCCATGCCTGTAGAGGGAATTTGTATTTGTGGTGTGGCCACAGTCACACAGGGCTCACTGCGCTTTGAGAGCCCCAGTGCTGGGATGGGGAAGGGGCATTTCTTGCTGTGGCTTTGATTAGCGAGGGGTGGCACAGGGTGGGGTACAGCAGAGAGCAGGGTGTGCTGGAGCCTGTTGTGGGGGTCAGGGACATCCCTGGCATCTGGTCCATCAGCCAGGTTGCTCTCTGCCACACCAGGGGCTCTGGGCATTGCTATTGTTCCCCATTGAAGCGTGCCATAAAGTTCCTCTTTATGGAAGTTTATGGTTCCATAAAGGGAAGTTTTTAAAGGGGAAGTACCTCGTTGGCTGTGTCTGTGCAGCAGCCCCACCTGAGCACATTTCTGGTGGACTCCGGGTCCAGTCCAAGCTGCAGGTGAAGCCCTCCATCCCATTTCTCTTGTTTTATGAGAGTTGCAGAGTATTAGACACACAACCTGGTGTAATGGCAGGACCCTGAAAGCTGCCTCTGTCTACCACTCAGTTTTGAGTTGGATGCCAGATCTTTGTGTTTATTATCACCAGCTCGCCTGGCCTCTCCCTGGATCTGCACCTCCAGTTTTTGTCCTGGATTTTATGCCTGGTTGTTTTCTGAATCCAAGCACGGTGCAATAAAACTGCATTTACCAGGGATTAGCTGAGCTAATCCCATAAATGTGCTTTTACTTCATTATCAGATGCTTCATACAGGGCTTTCTCCTTAGCTGTACTGGGTCTGCGAGAGGGTTAGTGGATCACCCTGCAAATGAAAGGGTGGGATGCTGGAGAGACAAGCTTCTCCTTGTGTTTAGGATTATGTTGATCAGGAGAAGGAAAACAGCAGCGCTCCCTGCCTGGGCTCCAAGGTTCAATGTCCCCTTTTTTAACTTTTCTGCCTTCTCAACCCCCAGTCAGTGCAAATTTAATGGAAGACTTAATATTAAAATAAACACAACCATGCTAAACAGAGCGGGCTTAACCAAGGCTGGGCTGAAGTCCCAGGATGGTTGGGAAGAAGGATTTCTAAGTTTCCTGAACCAACATGTGCTGTGAGTGTAGCACTGTGGGTTTATTGTCTGCTTATTTTTACTTCTGCTTTACCAACCTTCCCAAATTCCTGTAGACAAATAACTGCTGGGCGGGAGGGAGCTCAGCACAATGAGCCTTCTCACTGCAGGGCTGGTGGGCTGGGAGCTCAGCCCTGTGCTGGGTGCAAGTTGGGATGGGCAGAAAGAAAACTGAAGGTTCTGGAAGGGGGAGGGGGAAGGAAGGGAGCATCGCAGAGGTGGGCACTGAGAGCTGCTCTTGCAGTTTGGGTTCATACAATCATGGAATATCCCGAGCTGGAAAGGACCCACAAGGATCACAGCTCCCTCTCTGTGGGGCTCACACCACCCATGCTGCATGTATATGTTGGGTTGCACCATCCCCAGTGCAGGATCCAACCCTTGGGGTTGGTCTCCTCAGGATAGAACAGGCTGAAGGCAGTGGTCTCTAGGATAGGAGTTAAAGATGCAGCTGAGTACCTGGCTGTGCCCTGAAGAGGTGGCTGTCTCCTCCACCTTCTCCTGATGCTGTGTTCACAGCACTGAAGGTTTGGGACAAGAAAAACACCTCTGCAAACAGTAACACAGCAGTGCCTGAAAATAGAGGTGTGCTGGTGTGTCACACATCCCCCATCGCATCCCTCCTGGGGACACGGTGCTGGCCAGGAGCCTGGGGTGGGAGCAGATCCTGCTGCAGCACAACTGGTGGAAATGGGCAGGATTCAGCCATCCTTGGGCAAAGGCAACAAAACGAGCAGCTGTGTGTGCCTCGCCAGGCCAGGAACTGCCTGAGTTTCGGTAGCAGGGAGGCTGGGGTGCAAGGCAAGAGATCTGCTGGTTGTTCTGCAGATGAGGTTGTGGGAGGAGAGCTCGTGCCCCAGTTTCCTCTCTCTAGAATAGGGTGATTGATGTCGACTGTGGTTTTCCGGAACAAAAATGGTGTTTCAGTTGATGTGTAGGCAAGACTGACATAGTGGGTGGCAGAACATGGTGGAGGGCTTTTGGGTATTGGGTAAGAGTGGAGGCACTCCAGCTGTGTTGGGGCCACCAGCAGCAGCCCACGTGAGAAGACGTTGCCCCATTGCTCGCAGGACTGCGGAAAGGTGAAGAAACGCCTCCTTACCACTTTAGCTGCCCTGTTGGGTATTGCTGGTGATGCAGGGCTGGACCTAAGGCTCGGTCCCAGGCTTCTGTGTTGGGGCTCTCCGTCTGGGTTGCTGATCTTTTCAGAAGTGATATCTCTCCAAGCCAGTGCTCGGCTTTCTCAGGCTCTGGGAGCTCGAGGGCACTGGGGCTGGCAGTCAACAGTGCCAGCTTCGCTTCTTCTTGACTTGCTGAATGGAATTTGTAATTCATTTTCTAACAGCCTTGCGTCTGAACAGCTTCTTAAGGACTCGAATGCTGGAAATGCCTATTCTCTGAGCATCCCAGGAAGAACAAAGGCTTGTCATTCTCCAGCAGCTTCCTTTGCAAAGTGAAAAACAAGCTGCCTTCTCCCAGCTGTGACTCAAAAAACGAACAAGAAGCAAGGTGCAAAACATTTTGTCCCAAATCTTCTCATTAATGATGCTGGGAGAAATGACAGACTCGGAATAGATCTGAAAAGGAGCTGTTAGGGCTTGGAAGGATGCAGCTGGCAACTTGCACAATGGAAAATGAGCAGGCTGGCAGCAGGCTGGCCGTGGGGTTATTGATGAGAAATGAAAGATTCTATCTGCTTCCTTCAGTGCTTCCCTATCAGCTGCTGCAGATGGACACGTGGGGTTCAACCACCTCCAGATAGCACAGAGGTTAAACAGGCATTTCTCTTAGAGAAAAGCATTCCTTAAATTGCAATTATGCCTGGGAAGGAACAAAGGCTTGTATCAGTTGGATATTTCCGTGGCAGGGAGATTTGCATCTGAATTTAATGTGTACGGCTCTGGAGGAGCCTGTGTGGGAGCTGGAGGGGTCGGGGAAGGCTGGGGATGCCCTCTGTGGTGGATGGGCTGGGAATGAACCCTGGTGTGGGTGGGGAGGGTGCATTGAGGAGGTGCCCCAAGCCCTCTGTGTCTGGGAAAACAGGGAGGAAAAAAAAGGAGCAGATGAGATTGTGAGTCTGAAGCCAAATTTGTGACACATCACCTGGGTGTATGCTCAGCTGGCTGAAAAATTTACAAGCCTAATCCCTGGCTTTCCTAGATGGGGAGTATAGGAGTGCCTGTATAGCTGGAGGTCAGCAGAGCAGGATAAAGGGAGCGACACAGAGATTATTAGGTAAAATGGAGAGAGCGGGGATTAATGCAAGAACCAGAGAGGATTTGAACACTGCTGAGCTTGCTCTGCTTCTATAATGCACAGAAGCACTTCCTGGCAAGAGGGATGCTGATCTTCATGGGATGTTTCAAAAGCAGTAGGTGCAGAAATTAAACCAGTGGCTTTGGCCAGCTGCATTGGTTCCATCTTTCCACCCGTTGGGCCCAGCTGGTGCTAAAATAGGACAAGAAGCAAACTCAGGCTCAGGCTGTCATGTCATGGCCGTGTTGCATCTTGCAGACTTTTCCTCCTCAGCAAAATTACATCTTTCATCCAAACTCTGCGCCTCGAGAAGAATGGATGCGAAGCTGGGCTAAGCTGTGTGCCCGAGGCTGTGTCTGGTGGGCTCACCCTGTAATACATGGCAGAGAGACGGTCCTCCTCTTTTCTGCTTTTAAATGATGGCTCCGTTTCTGTGAAGGTCTGAGCTGGAGCCTTAGGATCCTCAGTTCAAAGCCTGTGCGGCCATTAAGGGGCTCCTTATGCCTGTAGGATGCCACTAAGGAAGCTCGGCTGTGGGATAAAGGGGGAATGGGAAAAACAGGGGAAGTTTTGCACTGAGATGTGGTGTGCTGTTAATCCCCAGCTCTTCTCCGTGAGTCAGGCCTGATTTGGGAATTACAGGGCAAGTTGGACATGGAGAGATGCAAGAAGCCTTCCTGCTGGAATGAAATCTGTTCTGTCCTAACGTCAAACCAGATGTGGGAAAGCCCAGCTCAATCCCTTAAACTCATTGTCACATAAGAATGGATTCAGCCTGAGCTCTGGGGATGCAGCCTGGGGGATGTTTCCCAAGAAAGGGCCACACTGAAACTATTGGCATTCCAGAGCAATCCTTTCCCAGGGACAGGAATCGTTAGTAATGCAAAGCTCTTTGGGGATGCTTTAGTAGCAAGTCAGTGTTTTAGGGCAGCTCGCTGCAGTGGTTGGTGCTGTCGTTTTCACCCCTCCTGGATCCCAGTGTGGCTCCATGCCACAGCTGGGTCTCCAAACAGTGTCACCTCCCTGCGTTGCTCCAGAGGGGGGCAGCTGGAAACCAGGTCAGCAGTGGCAGAACGCATCGATCGTGCGGTGGTGGAGGTGGAAAGGTGCTGAGAAGACTCATAGTGAAGTGTTGGTAATTATTGCTCTCACGTGTGCAGCTCCGACCTGACTTCTCTCAGCATTTGGGATCTGGGGATAATTCAGGGTAAATGCAAGAGCTGAAATCTGTCCTGATCATCCCGTAAATTAAAATGAAAGCTGAACAACCCGCATTTTGAGGAGCTGGTGTGCACTGCTGCAATCCATCCTTCCTCTCCTGCCTTTCCAGGCTGCTGAGAGGGACATCCCATAGAGGTGGCTGTGCCAGGACAGCTGGCTGGGGACACCTGGGACAGGAAGCTTAATGAAGCCAGAGAGAGTCAGGCTGGGTTTCCCCACATGTTGGGTTTGGCCCAGATAACCCATCTGCCCACAGACACAGAGCCCTCCACCATAGGAACGCTGCGTCAGCGGGGGAACCCCTGGGGGCAGCGTGTCCTACATAGGCACAGTGTGGCAGGAGGGGATGTGGCAGCTCCAGGATGACCTCAGGAGAGCACCCATCCTCAGCATGGGATGGCCTCCAACCGGTGGCCATGCTTGGTGCTGGGGAAGGCAGAGCCCCAGGGAGCAGCAAAATCCTGATGGAGAAGTGCCATTGGAGCTCAATAATTACTGTCCTTGCTTCCTCTTGCCCTGGTTTCCGGGGAGGGTAAGGGGCTCTGTGGGCGCACTGTATGCACACACAGCTTCCTCTCTGCCTCAGATAACCCAGCTCACAGCTTCCCATCCAAACTCCCCCACCCTCCCAGAGATGGAGATTTGCTGTGAGCTGTGCTCATGCGTTTTGCACGTTTGAAGCACAGACCTCTACGGATTCAGCTGATCCAGTGGGAGATAAGAGCAAACAGGAACCTTAATTTTGCCTCATCCTTATCCTTTGTAGGATAAATTCTGAACCTCTGAGGGCTGAAGCATTAATTAATGATATACATACGTAAAGGCAACCTTAAGGTGAAAGTAGCAACTCCATTTTTCACAGCACACCACAACTTTCCATAAGTATGTTTTGCACAGTGATCAACTGCTCGGAGTTCCCATGTGCTGGTTGGTGCTCCTGCCCATCCCTCCAGAGATGCATTTCAACCCCAATTAACCCCATCCAAACGATGCTGCTGCCTTAAACCTCATGTGTCCTACATTCACGGTGCAAGAGAATAGCATTGGTGCTGCTCCTGTGGGCTTCTGCTGTCCGTTTTGGGAGCGCTGTGTCAGCTTCAGCAGCACTACGAACATGAGATGCTTTTCCTAGTGTGATTTACACTGTGATAGAGGGGCTAAGGGCCGTGCCTGCCTTTCAGAAGCCTAGCAGCCAACTTCCCTTCGTTATCCTCTAACAGCAGCCCTGTCACTGGGAATTGCTGCTGGGGATGGGCTGACGGTTGGACTTGGTGATCTCAGAGGTCTTTTCCAGCCTCAACGATTGGATGATTTACCCACGAATGTGAGGGTGAAGCTGCCTGTTTGGAGACTCAGAAGTAGAAAAGGCTGAAAGCTGCAGCGCCCCAGAAATCCCCAATGATTTGTCCTGGGGATGCAGTAAGCTTGATCAGCAAATATGAAGGGATGGGAGTAATTTTTAGTCGTGGCTGTGTAATTCCTCAAATGCAGGGGGGTAAAGCCTTCACGGGCGGCCACTTGGCAAGCATGCTGCTGGTTCCCCCCATGCAAGAGAGGAAACTGGGTTAGAACTGGGGCTGTTTCTTCAGTAGCAAGAGACAAGGAGATGCAGCGCAGGCAGAGCCACAAGCAGGGACTGCAGACTGACCTCAGAGCTGGACATGAGGTACCCCTGGATCACAGATGCCACCCATGCCATTTGGGTGCAGGATCCCAAGCTCTGGGGCACCAGAAGAACCCCATTACCCCCCAAAGGCCACTCAGGAGGTGAAGGCAGAAGCACTGAGGTTTGCACCATCCTCTGTCCAACAGCTCACCCATGGTAGGCTGCCTCACCGTCCTGCCTTCCCCTGTAATCTCAATATGGAGCCTCGTTATGAATTACTTCAGTCTCAGGTGCTGTTTCAGATGGATTCGTTATGCCATGTACCTGCCAAATGCATTGGGAGGGGCTAAACTGGCCCGCACATAACGAAGCAGCGATTTAATTATTGCTAGCACCCTCATACCAAAGCCTTGGTTGCTGCTGTCACTTGTGTTTTGGGACCTTCACACACACACACACACACACCAAATCTGTCAGAGCCACTTGGAGGCTTCAAGCGTCCATCCCTTTATTTACTATTATTGTTGTTATTATAAGCATTGCTGTTCTCAGCTTCCTCACACGTGAGTGCAGGGCACTGCATCCTACAGCTTTTCATGTTGCTGACAGCTATTGGAACCCAGCCATTCACAAGGTGGGATCCGAAGTGAAGTCAGGGTGGTGTGGTGTCCTGGTATCCGCTGGGATGGAGTTGATTTTCTTTGTGGAGGTTTGTGTGGTGCAGTCGTTTGGGTTTCAGATGGAAGCAGTGGTGATAATACAGCCGTGTTTTCTTTGTTGCTGAGCAGTGCTCACAGAGGTAAGGACTTTTCTGCTTCTTGCCCCAAGGAGGGGATGGGGACACAGCCCAGAGAGCTGACCCCTAATGACCAAAGGGATGTCCCATTCCATGTGGGTCGTGTTAGGGAAAGAAGGAGGAGGATGAGGGGATGTCAGAATCCTTCTCTGAGCTGCAGGGTGCTCCACAAAGTGCTGTCTGTACCCACAGCCCATTTTATGGATGGGGAGTCTGAGACACCACTTGCCCAAGTCCCTGCAGCCCCTCGGTGGCAGTGAGAGAAGGGGACGATGGGGACTTAGGCCTTATTTCCAGAGATTTTACATGTCACCTTTGGGAGTAGTCCTGAAGTTTTGTGTTGAATGGACTGAACCAAATCCAGATGTCGGCACTGGCTTGAGCCCTATAGCTTTTCCCCGACCCTGGGAGCAGAGCACAGGCAATCATTTGTGGTTTAGGTCTCTGTAAGTGTCCAAACAGCCTCCAAAGTACAGGTCTGGGCACTCCTCCTGCCACTGCTCTGTGGATTTCTCCCTGCTTTGTGTCAGCTGGTGGAAGGGATGGCTGCACGTCACCTTCTGGAGCGCTCTTACAAACTCCAGAGCCCCCAAACCCATTCACCTGATGGCTTTGGAGATTCAGATCAGCCTCAGGTGTGACCCAAAGCGCCGCTCAGCCTCTCCTCCGTGCTGGGGAACCATCAGCTTTCCTTCCCAGCTCTCTCATGATGAGCTGCCAGCACAACGGCTGGCAGTAGAACCAGGAGCTACCATGAATCATCCTCATTAAAAAGCAGTTACAATTCAGCTTTGCAGAGAGGCCTCGCACCGTCTTTGCTGGCATAATGGAGCTATTAAAAGCTCCCGTGTCAGGCAGGTGGCAGACAATAGATGTGCACAGGTACAGCCTGGAGTCCCACTGCAGAGGGCATGGGGAGCACCAGTGTGTGCCCTCAGCCCATCTCTGTGCTCGGAGCAGGAGGAACGAGGTGCTGCTCCCATGGAGGGACATGGCCTTACAGCACAAGGGCTCCCATGGATGTTTGCCTGTAGCTGATGGCCATTGCCTGGGGAGAAAGAATGGGTGTCTGAGCCCAGCATGGGAATGGCCATGAGTGTGGGAACAGCCGACACGACAGCAGAGGGGATCCTAGGGGTGTTTAACTGTGGGTGATGGTCAGCACTAAGGGGTGGCTGTGAGCACAGGACAGGAGCATGGCAGGAAGCTCCCATGTGTTGGGGGCACCTCAACAAACTCCTCAAGGTGGACCGAGTGGGTGAAGCCAAAGCAGAAAGAAATGCTGCCCATTCCAAACCCATCACCACCATGTGGGATGTGCCGCCATGGGCGTCTCTGAGCTTTGTTCCCGTGGTGGCATCTCATCTGGGATGTGCTGAGCTCCCATCGCTCTCTGTCCAAAATGACTCCAGAGGGAGGAAAAGCCACGAGAAACGACCACATCTCAGACTTCCTCTCTCCTGGCTGTTCTGGATCTCATTTTGTGCTTCCCCATGAGAAGAGGGGGCACAAAGCAGCGGAGAAAGAGCAAGATTTGCATTAAAAAGGAAAGCGAATTGCAGACAAAGCAATGAGGTCAAAGGCAAAGAGAGAAGCTGAGAGGTTTGCAGTCATTTCTGGGAGAATTCCTCCTTTAAGATGGTCTTCTCAAGCTCCCCCCTCCTTTCTCCATAGACCCAGGCCGTTAATAATTCAGTGCTTTATATTTGCAGCAAAACCTTCCATCTCGGGACTCGTTTCTCTTTGCAATGACCTCAGCGAATTAACGGAGGGCGCTGCCTTTTGAACTGGAACGAGTTCATTCATGCAATTAAACTCGCCCTGGTGTGCACGGGTACTTCTTTTCTTTTATTATTTTTCACGTGCTCATTTATAATTGAGGTTTCTTCAGTGTGTATGGGTTGGGGGGGGGGGGGGGGATTGGGGGGTTGAGGGTGTGCAGAGTGGAAAGGAATAGCAAGACTCTTCCGGCGATGCTTTTTATTAAGGGTGAGCTGCGAACTCGAGGCGGGCAGTGAGTCAGCATCCTCTCCTGCCTCTGTCGGCACGGAGCTGTTGCTGGGGTTACTGGCACAGGTGGCAGCCATCAGCCCTGCTGCCGTCCCCAGGCTGAGCACAGCCCCAGCTTTCAAAATGTACCAAAGAAAGGAAAGGAAATGGCAAAACCCTGACAAGCCTTTTTGCAAAGGAACCCCCGCCCCCACCATCACCGTGTTGGCTGTTTTTGTCATTTGGGGTTTAGAAATGGGGAAAAAAGAAGCAGTCGCTTTTGCTTTTGAATCGGATGTTGCACAAGGAGAATGATTTTGGAGAATCTGTGGGTTTATCACCAGCTGATCCCTTTCATTATTACTCCAATTGCTCGTGCCTTGTCATAATGGTCATTGGCCAACACAAGGAGGGCCACTGTGGCACCCGTGGGGCAGTTTGGTGTCACCCCATCACCCACCAGTGCCACCCCATCACCCTGTGGTGTCCCCTCATCACCCAGCATCGCACCCCTGGGTCCCGATGAGGGGTTTGCTCCCAGTTCATACGCAGTGACTCATCAGCACCCCCTATTTCTGGCATCTTCCTCCTTGCAAACACCCCGTGATGCAGAGGGAATTTCAGAGCGAGTTGCAAGAGCTTCTCAGAAATGGGCTCTGCAAGAAGGGGGATTCCAGGCTTGTGCAGCTACAAAGTAGGAGGCAGAAATCAAATGCAGGGCTCAGCATCAGAGCTTGGGTCATCGAGCCTCTCTATGACACTGCACAGGCTCCTCTGGTCCAAATTTCTGCTGGTTTGGGTTTCCCTGCTGGAAATGCAGACAGAATGGCATTAGGGCAGAAGTGGATTTTCCCTGGATTTGGAACAGTGACAATATTAGCACTTAACTGGGTCCGTCTGGATCCAGGCTCCCCAGTCCTGCTGGGCATAGGGACTGGGATGCCATGGTTCTCCCAGAGCAGTGCTTGCATGGAGGTGAGCTCCTCAAGCAGCCTCCATCCTGACACCACAATTCCTCAACTGTGGCTCTTCATTCGAGACATATTTGATAGGAGTCCCACCCCTCTGAACACAACACAACACATCATTCCCTGTTAATTGCCCCCGGGCTGTGATGATGGCATTCCTACAAGCTCAGAGTCGAGGCAGGAAGGGCAGGGTGGGCTCCCATCACTCCCATCCCTTCCATCTGTCCCATCCCTTCCGTCCCTCCCATCTCTTCCATCCCTCCCATCTCTTCCATCCCTCCCATCTCTCCCATCCCTCCCATCCCAGCTCCCCATCACCCATACCAGGGAAAACCAGACAATTTCCATGACACAATTTATTTTCCTGAGCACGACTGGCTGAGCAATGGGAGAAAGGTGAAGAGCACACGTTCTGAAAATAAACACTTGAGCCTTCACAAGGGCGCTTTGTGGTGCAGCACCGGCTTGTAGATTCTCCAGTATTTCTGTGCAAACCAAATGGAGCTATTGAAGAACAGAACTGTTTGTGCAGCTGAGCGGGGCCGGGCACCGATTCACCCAAATATCCTGAGTTTCCCCTTGAAAAAATCCACTTGAAATATTGTTGTGAAGAGACCGATCCCGTATTTTAGGGCAGATCGCTCCAGCTGTGTTTGGATGGAGGGCAGTGGTTGGGCTTGGCTGTCAGAGGGGCTGCTAGGAGGATTTTTGCAGCTGTTGGCTTCGCTTGGCATAAATAGGCTGAAACGCTGCCGTGTGCCAACTCGGATGGGGACGAGTGCCACCAAAGCCAAGCAGAAGTGACATTCCTGGAATAAATTATTCAGTGAAGCACAAGGAGTGACTTCTGCTGCCCCAAAAGGGGGCTGCTGAGCTCTCATCCAACTGGGCAGTGATGCTGGCCCCGCATCCCTCAAGCACCCACCCCGCATCCCATGGACATCTGCCCATCCCTAATGAAAAGGCAGCGCCGCTGCCACGCTGTCTCCATGGATTTGTGGTTAAGTTACTTTGTGGATGTAATCTTATCACCTAATGACCAAATAATGGCATGCAACAGGAGCTGCGTAAGAAGCCGCTGGATATCATTTTGCTGTCATTGTGAAGGCCTTGGAATGTGATCCCCATTAAAGGGGGAATTTGCATTAACATTGTTTGGCCAACATAATCCCGCCCTTTAATCACATTTTTAGGATATTAAAATAGGCCTGACTCTAGCCTGAATTGTAACCCCTTGGTCCCCAAAGGGTTGGATGGGATTGAGCTCCGGCAGCTCCATCACAGCCAATGGAGCCGCTGTGTGAAGTCAGCGAGCAACGCAGAGGAATCTGGGGGACCTCTTTACCCCCCAAATCCACCCCATTCTGTGATGGCAGAGCGGTGTACTTCTCTTGCTAAATTAATACCTCTGTCCATTCACGGCTACTTGGGGTCAGGGATTCAGTTTTCACTTCCCCCACCCATTGAGAGCAACGACCACTCTCCGAAGGCACGCTGCCTCCGTTCACTCTATTGCAACAGAGATGTCCCCATGTGCCTGCTGCCTGTTGCGTTTGTGCTCAGCTCCCCGTTCAGGGTTTGCCATCCCCACGGAGCTTGCAGCAGTGAGCTTTGCCCGCGTGGTTTGCTGACTGCGAAGCAAACCACAGCAGTCAGAAAGCGCTGAATTTTATTTCCCATCTCGAGTTTCAGTTTCTCTCTCTCTCTTTTTTTTTTTTGCAACCACGAGCTGGGCGAAAGGCTGGCGAGGGATTTAAATAGACTGCAGGTGGGAGGCGAGAAGCGTTCTCCTAATGTACAGAGGAGAAACTGAGGCACGGAGAGGCTTGAGGCTCTGCTCCTACGCAGCCAGACGGCTGTGGGTGCATCTCAGAGCTGCAGCGTGTCTCTGCTATGAGCCCAAAGGCTGCACGGTGGTCACTCTTGGCCCAGAGGCAGCCCTGTGCCGCTTCATCCCTAATTGCAGAGCCAATAACTGTAATTAAATCAGGGCTAAGCTGGCGGGGAAGAACCAGCTGAAGGTTACGGGGAGAGCAAGCAGCTAAACGTGGCTGCAGAAAGAGGAGCAGAGCGCTGGTGCCCGTTTGTTTGCTGTAGCTGTGTGTGACTCTGAGTTAATCATGAGAAGTTGGGTTGATGCTGAAGCCCTATTTACAAGCTTCATCAGTGGGGAGTGACCCGAATGGCACTCTCAGCCTCTAATGTTGGCAGGGAAATAAGGTTCCTATGGATGTGAGTAGCAAAGGTAGGGCAAGGTGAGCTCATGGCTCTGGAACGACAGGAGGAGCCACACGAATGAGTTAATCGTGTCCCCACGGAGCAGCTGGAGCTTTGTGTGTTCCCTGCTGTGAGAGGAGAGACAATACATTTATGGTGCATTAAGGTATTATTGTAACAGCGTTAGCGCTGAAAGGTTTCTGATCCTCAGAAATAAAGAGTAGCAGATTTGTCCCAGATTTATCAATGGAGGCAGGGTTCCCATTCAGACAGGAGGGAGGGCAGGGTTCCAACACGTGCGGGCAGCGAGGCTGCAGGATGCACAGCTCTGAATGGGGCAGGGCAAGCACAAGAGGATGCTTGAGATGGGCAAGGCTTCAAAGCAGGGAACCAAAGGCTGGGAGCTGTGATGGGGTTGGAATGAAGGTTCCATGCGTAGGAGGGGTCCGGAAGGGTTCCCCTGTGGCTGTAGGAGAGGTGAAGCCGTGTGCTCCCTCTGCCTGGAGATCTGCCCCAAGAAGGCCATGAAAGCAAGAAAGGAGCCGTGCTGGCTCTGCTGCTTTGCAGAAGCTGCAGCTGATGCTGCAGGTCAGCCTGTAGATCATTGCACAGGGGAGTTTCCTAAATGGCTGTTAGGAATCAAATTGAATTTGTTGAGTCCAGATTCAAGATCAGAATTGGATGGATAAGCAGAGAGGATCTCGCAGGAGGAGGAGGTGGCCATCCTGCATTGAACAGAAAAGCCACAGCCTGGAGGAGCACATTTGGTGCTGCGCTTTGCAGGAACGTGCTGGGGCACTGCAGAGGTGTCCCTTCCCGTGGACTCCTATCAGCATTGGTGTAACCATGCTCAATCTCACTCTGTGACCGTGCTCATGCCCCCTGGTTTGGGGCACAACCTGCCCTGCTTGACCAGCTGGGGCCAGCAGCAATGGCCCTGCAGCAGCCCTGCCTGAAGCATCCCTGCCTGCAGCGAGCTGCTGGCCTGGCAGAGCTTAATTAGATTTGATGGGATTAGGTGGAAGCAGTGGAGGGGAAAACAGGGCCAGGAGGCCACGCGGTGCCTGGAGCCGATGGGCTGGAGCTGCAATTCTCCAGGCTGATCTAAAGCAGCCGGCAGCTGAGGGGTTAATTCCTGCTGCTGCTGCGCTGAGCTGATGGGGACAGCTCGGTCCTGGTTGCAAGGGAAGGGATTTTCCTCCCTGCATCCCAAAGGTATGCAGCTCTCTGCAGAGCTGGCACTGATTTCCAGTGAGTTTACCCCCGACTGAGAGCCGGAGTAAACTGTTGCAATTATGGAAGTTACGCCTTGTTGCCTCGAGCCTTTTGTCATCAATAAATGTTTACGGTATGAAGCAGCCTTGTTTGTTTGCCTTCGACCAGATGACAGTGATTTACTGGCAGAAATCCTAGCAGAGGAAAGAGAAGAGCCTTAAGTCCTTAAGTAAGCGCTACACACACGTATGGAGGGAGCAGATGATGGCCTGCTGCATGGTCACGAAACCCGTAGAGAGCAGAGCTCAGATTCTGGATGTGAATTGTCATTTCCAGGAGTGTTTTGCAGCCTTTGAGCAGCCCGAGGGCGAATGATGCTTGGTTCTCACTCTGTCCAGGTTGGGATAGGTGGGAGATGCTGTGCTTCGAGTTCTTCTGCTGTTAATTACAGTAGAAATGATGAGAGAGAGAGAGGCTGGATACCTGTTGCCCAACTCCCTCATCCTGGGTGATGTGCAGCCATGAGCAGGATGTGAAGCTGAGGATGGAGGTGACCATAAGGACACAAATCCATGCAGGGCAAGGTGCCATGGCCTGGAGTTGGGTGTCCCCTATTGCTGCTGCAGCAACAAGTGCAGCTGGGGCTGAGGCCACAGCATGGAGCAGTTCTCAGCTGGACGCCTCCTCCAGGGGCACCTCCACCACTTTTGGGGGCAGAAGGTTTGGGGTTATTTTGCCCCCTACCAGCTCTATCAGCAAGATGAGGAAGGGAAGCTGGGCTTGCTCAGATCTGTTCCCATTTACAGTTCAAGCTCGGCTCCTACAGCAATATTTATTGCTGTTTTCCCCCATAGGTTTGTATATTTTGTACAGCTTGTTTCTAAATTAAAGTATAAATAAGTTTGATCTTTTCATCTGCTTTTTTTTTTTTTCTCTCTCCCTACCTTCTGGAGGCTGTGCTGGTTAAAAATAACAGCAGCAAGGAGCTGCAGCGGGGCTGGTGAGGATTTCACCTTCTCTACAGTGGGGCTGTCGGGGTGAGATGGGATTGGGATGCCCTTAACACATCCCCGACCCATGTGGTCAAGCTCCTTCCCCAGCCAGGAACCCCCTGAATTCCCAGAGCCCCTCATGGCACAGGGCTGAGGATAGAAGTGCTCGTGGAGAGCAATCAATGGGGTTTGGGAGCACAGGGACCCATGGCGGGGGGGGGGGGGGGGTGGGTTGCCTTCAGGTTACCCCTCTGTGCAAGCCTTGTGGGGATGGAGTGTTGGCCAGCATTGGGATTCTGCAGGGAAGGCTTTCTGCAGGAAAAATAAATCCCCTTTGACCAAAAGTGAACTATTTGTCTGAAAAGGCTAATTGAGAAAAGCCTTCCAGCTTCCTCGCAGGAAAGACTGCAACTGCCTTTACAGAGGGCTGAGCCAGCTTCTCTTCTCCATTGATTTTGCTGCGGGGTTGCACACGCACACGCAGACACACACATGAACATGAGCATGCATGCACACTCATGCACATGCATATGCACATAGGCATGCACACGCATGCACGCAGGCATGCAGACACACACATGCACATACGCACATGCATGCACATGCATGCACACAAGCATCCACACACGCACACATGCATGCACACATATGAATGTACATGTGCACAGACATAGGCACACATACACATACAAGCACACACATGCACATGTGCGCACACACTTGCATCCACACATGCACACATGCATGCACATAGGCATGCAAACACACACGTATGCGCATACCTACATGCACACACATAGGCACGCACACACACGCACACGCACACACACACACACACGCCCTGCCTTGCAGGACTCCCCCCACCGCTCTCAGTCCTAGCAGCCGCCGGCTGTTCCCCGCCCGCAGCCACATCGCACCCCGGGCACAGCGCGAGCCGCTCCGCGGGGCTCCGGGGGTCCCCGAGCCGGGCGGGGCCGGGGGGGGTTCGGGGAGCGGCGGGGCGAGGCGGTGCCAGCGCTGGGGGCGGACTTTTTGAGCGCAGCCCGGCGCCGCTCAGAGCCGCGGCAGCCGGGAGCGGGGCGGCTGCTTCTCCCTCTCCGCCCCGAGGAGGAGGAAGAGGAGGAAGAAGAGGCTCCGATCGCCGCCTCGCCGTTCCTCTCACCCTTTCCCCCTTCCTCCCCACACCTTTATGGACGAGCGCCGGAGCTTGCTGCACTCTCCGGCAGCCTCCTCCGCCGGCCGGCCCCCCAGCAGCAGCCACCACAACCTGGGCTACACCGAGCAGCCGCCCCCCGGCGCCCCGCAGCCGCTCCCCGGCCACGAGGAGGAAGAGGGCGAGGAGGCGGAGGAAGGCAGCATGACGGTGGTGGGGGGCTCCGGGGACCCTTTGCCGGAGGAGCCGCAGCATCCGCACCCATTGCTGGGGGGGGAACGCTACGAGCACCCCGCGCCGCCCGCCGCCGGCCCCGCAGGGCACCCCGCGGAGGTCAGCGGAGAGCACGAGTGCTGCGAGCGGGTGGTGATCAACATCTCGGGGCTGCGCTTCGAGACTCAGCTCAAAACGTTGGCGCAGTTCCCCGAGACGCTGCTGGGGGACCCCCGCAAAAGGATGCGGTACTTCGACCCCCTGCGCAACGAGTATTTTTTCGACCGTAACCGGCCCAGCTTCGACGCCATCCTCTATTACTACCAGTCGGGAGGGCGCATCCGACGACCCGTCAACGTCCCCATTGATATCTTCTCCGAAGAGATTCGCTTCTACCAGCTGGGGGAGGAGGCCATGGAGAAGTTCCGGGAGGACGAGGGTTTCATTCGGGAGGAGCAGCGGCCGCTCCCCGATAAGGAGTTCCAGCGCCAGGTGTGGCTGCTCTTTGAGTACCCCGAGAGCTCCGGGCCGGCCCGAGGCATCGCCATCGTCTCCGTCCTGGTCATCCTCATCTCTATTGTCATCTTCTGCCTGGAGACCCTGCCTGAGTTCAGGGATGACCACGACTATGAGGGAACCGGGGGGACTTTTGGGACGGGTGGTGGCCCTCTCCCACCTGATGTCTTCACCAATTCCTCGTCCTCAGCTGTTTCCATGGTGTCGTCCTTCACCGACCCTTTCTTTGTGGTGGAGACTTTGTGCATCATCTGGTTCTCCTTTGAGCTGCTGGTGCGTTTCTTTGCCTGCCCCAGCAAGGCCACCTTCTCCAAGAACATCATGAACATCATTGACATTGTGGCCATCATTCCCTACTTCATCACACTGGGCACCGAGTTGGCAGAGAGGCAAGGCAACGGCCAGCAAGCCATGTCCTTGGCCATCCTCCGAGTCATCCGCTTGGTGCGGGTCTTCCGGATCTTCAAGCTGTCCCGGCACTCCAAGGGGCTGCAGATCCTGGGGCAGACCCTCAAGGCCAGCATGCGGGAGCTGGGCTTGCTCATCTTCTTCCTCTTCATCGGCGTCATCCTCTTCTCCAGCGCCGTCTACTTCGCCGAGGCCGACGACCCCAGTTCAGGTTTCAGCAGCATCCCCGACGCCTTCTGGTGGGCGGTGGTGACCATGACCACAGTGGGCTATGGGGACATGCACCCCATCACCATCGGGGGCAAGATTGTGGGGTCTCTGTGTGCTATTGCAGGAGTGCTGACCATCGCCCTGCCCGTGCCTGTCATAGTCTCCAATTTCAACTATTTCTACCACCGGGAGACAGAAGGTGAGGAGCAAGCCCAGTACATGCATGTCGGGAGCTGCCAGCACCTCTCGTCTACTGAAGAGATGAGGAAGGCACGCAGCAATTCCACCCTCAGCAAATCTGAGTACATGGTGATAGAGGAGGGGGGAATCAACCACAGTGCATTCAAACAGGCTGCCTTTAAGACAGGCAACTGCACAACCACAAACAATCCCAACTGTGTGAACATCAAAAAGATCTTTACGGATGTTTAATAAACACAGAGCGGCGGCGAAACCTGGAGGAGGTGGTCAAACAATAACAATAACAATAATGCAAAAGCGACCGTGTGTACTTGGTGTTGTGTGGAACATGCACCATCGTCCGTCTGTGTGCGCCCTCGTTTTTATACGTTTCTTTTTGTAGATCTTTGGGTTTTGGGGTTTTTTTTTTTGGTTTGTTTTTTTTCCTTTCTAAAGATCCGAAAGGGATTTAAAATTCTCCAAAGAAAAGAGGACGGCCGATGGGGACGGAGAAAGAGAACGAAGACAAATGGCACCGCTGGAGCAGGTGTCTGTTCTGCAACGTGTTGAGGGGCTGCCTTTGTTTCCTGGCTTTTGGGGACGTCTCGCTTTGCTCCTGGTTTGCTCCCTTTCCCCTGCAGGCGGTGCGGAGCCCATTTCCCTTCCATCACATAAGCTCACTTGTTGGATTAGCGGCCCCGGATTGGGTGGGGAGATGAGGAAAACATGTTGCCGAGCTCTGGAAGGGGGCTGGGAGGAAACAACCCTTTAATTTCGCACAGTCCCCGTTACCGCCTTGTTGCACAGTGCTGGGAGGCGGTGTGCCCTTGGAGACGCACCGCAGATCCCCTTTTCTCCCCCGATAGATCATCCGTGACATCTTTGTCTGATCAGAAGCCGAGCGCAATCGGTTCAGACTAAAACCCGACCCCCTTTATTTTCTACCCTTCGTTCCCTTCTCCTGCAGCCCTGGGTGTGATTTCACCCAGCTCAGGATCTGTGGGTCCGTGTGCTGCGGGCGGGCGGAGCGGGATGGGGTGGCTGCACCAGGGCTGTGGTTCTGAGCTGCCGGGCTGCAGACAAAGGGATGTTTCCACCTTTTGCACCGCGTCTGGGAGAGATGCAGCTGCTTATGGCAAGGAGATTAAAGTGGTGAGCACGCCTTCCAGCGGAAGTCACTAATTCGGACCGGAGTGATGCAGTTGCTATGGCGACCCTGGTTTCCTGGGAAACCCCAAAAGGTTGTCATGGCATCCCTCCTCCCATCCCCCCTCGGCCCTCACCCTTCCCTCCAAAGCCCTTCCAGATGGTTCCAGCCCCACCACCCCACGGCTCTGCACCGCACAGGGATCCCATCCTGCACCCCCATCCACACCCCATCCTGCAGCCCATCCCCACACCCAAACACCCACCCGTAGGCAATAAGCACTCCCCACATCCCCCTCTCCCTCTCAAAGGACTTCACACCTTGGCGGTGAGATCTGGGAGCCTGCAAACATGAGTGGAGAAAGGACCACATTCACCTCACCCAGAGCAAAACCCCGAAGTGTCCTCCAAGGGCAGAAATGAAAGCTCAGCTGGGAAAGCTCGGCAGCCTTTGGAAACCAGGGGGACAAATGCAGAGCTAGAAAGAGCAAGAATGCAATGTAAGCCCAAAGCTGCCAGGGAAAATGTGCCTCCTTCATCCTTCTGTGCACATCGGGGGCTGCAGGACATCTGATGGGATCAGGTGAGCTTTGCAAGGGCGGAGGGGAGAGGTTTTCTTTTGCATCATTGCTTTTTGGACCAAACCTCGTGTTTCCTTCTGCGTGGTGTTGTTTTCCAGCTCCCCTTGCTGCCCTCGTGTGTCTTCGTGCACTTTGGGTGTAACGGGATGGCAGCATCCTAAGGTTGCTCTGATTCTGTGTGCTTCTCACTTTGCTTTCTGGTGCTGCACACTGAGCCTCCGGGTGAGCAGTGCTGGGGGAAAGCTGTGCTGCTCTGTGCAGGGATCCGTCCAAAACTGTGCAAAAACAGAGAGTTGTGGCAGTGCTTTGGTGCTCTGCGTTGGTCCACAGCGGGGCTGGTGGGGCCTTGCTCTGTCCCAGTTGGTTCTGGGGTAAGAACAAAATGATTTGTCAGGTGAGGAGTGCGTAGGAATGGCAGCAAAGACAAAGGACACCTGGAGCCCAACCTGGCTGAGCCGCGTGTTTGCTGAGGGGATGGAAGGGAGGGTTTTGGCCATGCTGAAACTGGGAATTTTGCTGGGAATTCCCCCAGACTTTAAAAGGATTGGGATGGTTTGTGCCACATCACATTGCCCCTCAGCCCCAGCACCCCAACCAGTGAATAAAACACTCAGAACCAACGGGAAACATCCGAGCAGCTTCTTCACTAATGGCATCTGACGGCTTTATTGGAGCTGCAGCAGTCTCCCCAGCAGAGAATCTGCTCCAACCATGGTGAGGGCGATGCTCTGCAGCCACACGGATCTGACAGCCCTCACCCTGACAGCATCCCAGAGCACGGGGCAGCAGGGAACCCCAAGGCACCTTTGCCAGCAGGCTGAGCTGTCACAGCCGGCTGCGAGCTTTCCCTTCTGATGGCTCTCAAAGCTTTTCTGCATGCCCCATCCTAAAAGGAGGGTTGGAGCTCAGGGCAGTGGGAGCTCTCCCCCCCCCCCCCCTCCTCGCTGAGTTTTGCTGTGATATTTTTGCTGTGGCAGCTGCACGGATGGCACCGGCACGGAAACCACACGTGTGCCTGGAAACAGCAGCGCACAGTTCTCAGTTTCTGTGCCACTTAAATAAGCAGAAACCTCACCGCTCGTTAGTTTGCTTTCCCGGCTGCTCCCCTCCTCATTCAGTGGGGGCAGAATAGCTTCAAACACATTTTGCTGACAGCAAAAAGCGCTTTATCACGGAGGTGCTAAGGAAGCCGGATCATTCGCCGTAGTTTTTCAGCACTGAATGGCACTGCTGAAAGACGTCAAAGCGCTGAAGGCACACACAGAAATGGGAGAGGGAGCAGCAAGCAGCAAAACGGGGATATCCCTGCTGTGCTCTGCCCCATTTCTGTCTGCTCCTTCCCTCCGTGCTGTCAGTCTCGCTGGGTGCCGTTCGGTGCTCGCTCCGTGGTCTGACAGCTCCGCCGGGCGCGTCCTGCCAGGAGCTGCAAAGTGCTGCCAGACTGCTCCGTGGCAGCCTGCAGGGATGGAGCGCCCTGTGCTGCCTTACAGCTTCCATCCGTGTGTGTTCCATTGCTGCCTCGCAGCTCCCATCCGTTGTGTGTTCCTTGGCTGCCTTGCAGTGTGCATCCGCCGTGTGTTGGTGCTGCTTGCAACCATTGCTCTGGGCGCAAGCAGAGCACACTGGGCTGTGAAGCTTGACTCAAAGCAGGGGTTACCCTGGGCTGCTGGTGGCATTTAGGGGACCATAGGGTCTCTGCCTCCCCATGGGTGCATCACCTTTGACACAGGAACCCCCCGTCCTGGCCTTTCTGCTCGATGCTTTTCTCACTTTTTTCTCCTGTTTATTTATTTACACTTTTGTGGCCTGGATTCCTCCAAAAAGGTCCACTGCTCCCCAGCACAGCACGTGCCCTTCAGGTAGATGGGATCTGTCCCACTCTGGGGTCACAGAGCAGGGCTGGGGTGTCCCTTTCCTCCTGCAGAGTCAGATTTCTTTGGGCAATTGTTTCTGTTCCGTCCCTTGACAAAGGGACAAAGGAAGCTGCTGGTTGTTTTTCATCCCCAATTTAGGAACAGTTTAGCGGGGACGAAGGGCAGAGCAGCAGCTTCCCCAGCAGAAGGAAAGGAGCCCTCACCCATTGCTGAGGGGTGCCCTGGCACAGCAGAGCATGGGGTTCCGGTGGTGGTTTGTGTGTGTGGAGGGCATTCTGCATGAAATCTGTTTAATTGTGTAGTTTGGAGCCCTCTTCCTGCCAAGCTTTTAAAATATGCATATCTCTGTGCAAGCACACCCCAGCCCGACATGAGGCAGTGCCTTTCTCTGTATTTGAATGCTTTCACAGGCTGCAAACCTGTGGTGCAAACCAATAGGGTGCGAGAGCACGGGTAGGATTGCACCTGGCAGCGTTCTGCCTTTCGGTCTCATGCACTTTGTGTAGGGGAAGGAAAGCTCAGCAATGGCATCCCTGTGCCAAGGCACGCGTGTGGGCAACGGATGTAGGGGAATAGGTGTTTTGAGGACATTGTGGGATGCCATGGGGAGAGCAAATCCTGTGCATTCTTTCAATGAATGCTGATGTGCTTCTCTGCACCCTTCTCTGCTCTGGGTCTTCCCCCAGTGCATGGCTTTGGGCAGCAATGTGCAGCTGGGGACATTTGAGTGCTGTGGTCCTGGGGACATTTGGGTGCTGGGAATCACTCCCCTGGTAGTGGGGATGTGGGCTTAACAGCATTTGGGTGGGCTCTGATGTAGGCTTTTCTTAGGGTGCGGCATGGAGCTGTGATGCCATTTATTCCACAGGGCACGTTTGCTCCTGGGGGGAGCCCGGTGGAGCTGCCCCACTGAGGGCTCAGCAGCTCATAGGACAGAGCCCCAGGCACAACTGAAAGCTTTTTCTCCCATACTTGGCTTCCCAAGCAGGAAAATGAGTAATGTTGCCTCCGTCAATGCGATATTCATCCCTCCTGACGGGACGCGTGTTTGCTGCTCTGTGCTGGAAGGCGTCAGGGCTGCTGTGCTCCTGCTGTTTGTCAGCAGCAGAGAGCAAACCACATTTTTTGCACATGAGAACCGTCCTCTGTGCGGAAGAGGGATGGGAGCGGGGTCCCACGCTGCCCTTTCAGCTGGAGCCATCAAAACAGCCAAAAAAATGCTCTGAGAAAATCCCCCACGAGCCCCTGCTTGCCTTCCCTCTGTGAACAAGGCGCTGCTTTTTGAGATCCACATGTTTCAGGGACCCATCCGTGTCTCATTACTGGCAGAGTGCTGAGGATGCTCTGCAGGAGGACAGGGAAACCTTCACGCACGGATGTCCCTGCAGGGCACCATCAGTTTTCTCCTTCTTATGAAGCAGGACATGCTCCAGTAAATTAAAACCTGTCTCCTATCTCATTCAGCTTGTCGCTCTGCTCAAATACTTCCCCATGGCTTCTCTTCACCTCTGCACAGAGGGAACCATCTCTTTACATGAAGACCCCCGGATCAGTGATGTTGTGTTGGTTCTGCAGTGATTCATTTCCTCGCGACTCGTAATTCAGATGCTTTTCTGAGCACGGCGAAGCTCCGTCACGTCTGTTGCTCTTCCACATTTGTTGCACTTCATTTTTAGCATCCTTACACGTACTGTGTGGGAAGACTTGGTGCGGATGTGCATGACTGCATCAGCCACTGGCTATCTCTGCTCCCGCTCTCCAGGCAGCAAAGTGCACTTGGAGTTGTGTTGATGCTGACCAGCACCAGCTGTTTGCTCGCCTCTTGCATAGCAGATATGGAAAATCCTTTCGGGTTGTGTCATGGTTTGACCAGCGGTGGCTCAGCCCTGGGGTGCAGGGGGGCTCCTGCAGCGGCGCCTTTGCTCTGGGTTTTGCTCTCATGAGCACCCAAAGGCTTCAGTGAAGCGTGGAAAAGATGAATGCACGCATTGCAAAGCATTTTTGTGTCTGCAGAAAGATGTGTTTTGCTGTTTGCCCCCGTGGTAGCAAAAAAGGAGCTGAGAGCACTGCGGTGTAGCTGGGGATGCTGTGCAGGTTGCAGGCCGTGAAATAGGATTCCCTGTGCTGCAGACATAGGGGATGTGAGTCTTCACACTTGCATTTCCACCCTCATGCCTCATTTCTCCTGAAGCCTCTGTGCATTTGTTGCTCCATTTTCATAAACAAGGTGCTGTGCAGCTCATTTGCAGGAGCGTATTACAACAGCACATACCTCTATCAGCCATACCCGGAGCTCAGTAAGAAGAGCTCATCAAGTTAATGTGATAAAATCTATTTCCCCCAAAGCTGCCTTGTATGTCACCAATTATATCCAGCACTTCAATTCCGTATTCAAAATCTCAGCCATTCCAACATATTTTTGGGGATCAGAGGAAGGCGGACAGACCCATCCTCTTTGTTTATCCCTTATGGAGTTGGCTCAACAGGAGCTGTTTTCCAGTCCCAGATTTCCCCTGGGTCCAGAGCTCAAAGAAGATGCGGTGCACGCGGTCTCTCGAGCCGCTCCGCCAACTCCCACCTCTTGGCCACAAATCCTTTGGCTCCACCAGCTGAACAGCCTCTGATTTCTGCGGCTGCTGCTTCATATCCTCTGCTTCTGTTGGAGGGGGGAGGATTTCATCAACCCCATGTGCTGGGAATACATCTGCATCCCTTCAGGAGCCGGAGCAGCAACATCTCTTGCGTGCTCCTGACCTCACTCCCACTACTGTTCTGGCTGAATTCAGTGGAATAATGACATCATTAAGCTGAGGGTTTGGAGGTTCTGTCTACAAGGACAGGAATACATCTTGGAAGGGCATTGGGGTACCCAGAAGAGCTGGGAAACCTGAGTTGTGTCTGCACTGCTGCCTGTTGCTCTGCATCCGATCTGTCTGTGCTGTGCTGATGTTCCTATCCGGGTGTATGGGATGGCTCCAGGCTCAGCCATTTGGGTAAGACAGGCTCATGTGGGGAAAACTGGCTTATTTTAGGGAAGGGCTTCATGGCCTGGCTGGGAGAAGTGGATCCGGGTTCGTTAGTACTCAGTTCTTTAACATAGATCCTGCCCACTAACAAAGCACCCAGCTCTCATCACCCAATGTGGTGGCAGCGCTCATTAGCACTCACCAGGCTGGTTTTAATACAGTTAACATCAGTTCCATCAGAAGCATTACTAATTCTCACTCAAACATCAGCACCAAGGGGCCAGCACTTGGGATCCGTTCGGTGCTCATCCCCCCAGCTCAGGGCTGTGCCCCACTGTGGATGGGCAGAGCGGTGCTCCATTTCCCAGCTGTGGGATGGAGGGAGGTGTTCGTTTAGGGGGGAAATGGGAGTGATGGAGGTGGTGGGACAGAGGTTGGATCTCAGGTTGGGTCTCAGCAATCAGCCCGTGCTCTCAGCTATCAGCTCAGCCAGTTGCTTAATACCATATCAATGGTTTCAGGTCTTCAGCTCAGCTTGATTAAGATAAAGATGTGATGAAGAAGGCTCACTTCATGGTAATTATTTTGGATTGGATTTGCAACTTGCTGTTAATGCAAGCTAATAGTTAATAACTGGAATATGCTTAATGAATCTTTTCCTAGCTTTAGCTCTCTTTCAGCTGCTTTGCATTCAGTCTGTTAAGCGACTTTAATTAGCAAACATTCGCTTTTCATTTCTGGGGAAACAGGGATTGGAGTCGTCCGAGGGGACCGATGTGTGATATCCACCCCGCTTTGCACTGAAACCATAATAACGAGCTGCTTGTTTTCAAAGCCAGGCTGTGCACCAACGCTGCTTTTTCTCTGCCCAACAGAGAGCAGAAAAGCTTCAGTGTGAGAGCTTCAGGACTGTGCTTGGGGACGAGACGCCTCTGAGGCAGATGGCACCCACTGATGGATGGAGCTCCCCACCCAGACCTGCTCCTCGCCTCGTCCGTGTCTTCTCATGAGTGCATTACGGATGGAAGGTTCTTTTGTGCAATGGGATGAGACACCACCAAGCCAGGGGGAAAGAAAAAAAAAGGACGGAGGTGGAAATGGGTTGGATGTTCTTTCAGGGTTTGGGCTTTTTTTGTTTGTTTGTTTTCTTTTCTTGTTATATATAAAAAACTCTTGGAAGGTTTGAGCAATCAGAAGGGAAATGCTGAGCAGGGCCGCTGGTGGGCTGTCCAAGTGTTCTGCTTGGAGTGGGAGTGAAGCAGGGACACGTGGGTTGCTCTCAGCGCTCCCAGTGACACAGGCTGGTTTTGGCCATAGGAAGTGAACAAGCTTTGTTCTGTTTTTCTGGCTTTCCTGTCTATGCTCTTTATAAATAGGTACGTGCTGCACCAAAGGCATCCCTCCCTGCCTGCTGCAATGGGAGCCATGTTCTCCCACCAGGCTGCAGCTCCCCAGCACTGGAATGAATGCCAAAAGGTTTCTGGTGTCTGGGGGTGAGGACTGAGCCCGTTTCCATCCCTGTGAGCCCCGAATAACCCAACGGTGCTCTCCTCCCATTGTGATGGATGGAGCTCAGAGGGCTCCGTGCTCTGTGTCCCATCCAGCCCTGCAAAACAGCTGCAAAATGATGGGTTTGCAGCCTTCCTGCGGCACCTATCCTGGTCCTGAGGGTGCAAAAGGGATCAAACAAACAAACCTGCAGTGATCCCGTAGGGGCGAGCAACTGTCTGCCTGTGGGGGGGGGGGGGGGTTGGGGCTGCAGACAGCCCAGCAGCCCCTGAGATAGGACCCAGCACCCCCTGTGGGCAGGAGGAGAGCTGATTTCCTCTTGGGAAACCGTGGTCCCAGAGGTGTTGAATTTAGTTTCTTTTGGAACATTAAACAGTAGCCCTTAAAAGTGGGGATAGAATGTATCAGTACAAAAGTTATTTTTCCTTCTCACTGCTGCGTTTGTTTTTTATGAGCTATGCGTGTGCGCACCGTGGTTGTGCCTCATCCATTTTCAGTGAGCTCTGTGTTAAAGCATCTCTCTGCTTGGGGTTGGATGGGATGGGAAGAGTAGAGCCCTTCTGCTGGGTCCTGAAGCAGTGATGCCCCAATGGGTGCCAGCAGCTCTGCTTCCCAAACCTCACCTCCCCCACGGACACCCTGAGTGTCCCCATCCATTGCAGGCAGTTGGATCAGATGGCCTCTAAGGGTCCCTTCCAACTCAATTCCGTGACTCTGTGACATCTCCAACTCGTGGAAATCACCCAATTTCAACCTGTTCTCAGTGTTGTACGTATCAGCTCTGGCAGCAAAACCGCCCTTCAGCCCACGTGTGCTCCACGCTGTTGGATTTCTTTTGCTTGATTGCTGACCCAGCTAATTGTTAATGTGCTTTCTCCAAATAAGCGAGAGTTTGGTCGTCTTTAATTGTCGGTCTGGTGGATTGTCTGCATTGCCACAACTCCAAATACAGCCCTGTGTGTTTTATAGATAACCATCACACCAGGACAGCCACGCAGAGATGTCATTTTGAGGGGAGAGCCGGATTTGGCGAGGGAAGGCAAATTAAAAATGTATCCAGTCGATTAAAAAACAACAACAACAGAAAAAAAAAAAGGGGAGCGATTTAATGATGGCTGACAGCAAGAGAAGATCCGGAAAAAAAAAAATACAGCATGTATTTATTCTCATAATCATCCGACTGCAGGCTGCTCATCTTTATTCATAGCCCTTCAAAGCCGCGCTCAGAGATGCTGAGGAAGCCGTGCGTCGTGCAGCGCTTGAGACGCCAAACACGTCTGAGCTCCTCCTGCTGTCTGCAGCCCTCCTCCCTTCCCATGTCAGTGTGCTTGATGGCAAGGGGAGCTTTGCCATCGGGCCCCTCCTGGTGGATTTGCAGGGCAGGGCCCCAGGGTGTTGTAGGCAGCACTGGGATGGCACTGGGGCGATGTTCATGGGTAACAGCCAAGGGAGGCACGGATGTATTCCAAAATGTGTTTTAAGTGCTGCTGTCACCACTGAATTCCTCTAAAATGGGCCAATAGAGTTTTTCTCCTCTCTACACCCTTGGAAGTCTGCACGACCCCCTCTCTTGCTTCTCCTGTTGCACGGCTCTGTAATGAAGTGGTTTTGCCCAGCTCTGACGTGGGGACATGGCCCTTCGTTGTCACATTTCTTTCTTTTCAAAGATGACATCATCAGTGCATCTTCCAAAGGAATGGGCTGAGATCTGCTGTCCTCCTCTGCTGCTTTCCAGACCTTTGTCTCTGATGACAGCAAGGCCAGGCCAGCAGCAGTGCCATTCCATTGAGTGTTTTGGGGCAGGACAACTCACCTGGCTCTAGAAAAGCCATTGACATATCTGAGCCGTTGTGTTATTAAGAGGAGAAGTAGCAATGGCATGGAGTTGTGGCCCAGTGCCTGAAATAGGGCAGTTTTAGTCAAAACGGTGTGTGTTTGCTACCATCTACCCCCCACTGGTGTATGGGAAATGGGACTTGGCCATTTGTTTGGGTACCAACAGAGTGATGCCTGAAAGATGAACCCATACGCACCCAACCTGGTGTATAGGGAGGAAAACTGTTGTGGAGGGATGAGTGTTCCCATGGCCAAACTGAGCTCCTCCCAAGGAGAAGGGGCTCTTCCTTCAGGACCTGAGGTCCCAAAGCTTTGCAAGAGGGGAACACCACAACCTGACCGAGCACCCACCTCTCACACAGGAGGTCTTCATTCCTTCATTCCCCACCATTTACTATGCAATTCGTTTCCACTATTCCTTCCTGGCTGGATATAACGTTGACGTTGCTTTCCACGTCATCAGGCAGCGCTTTGGCTGGGTGATGAGAAGTCCTCAGGGCTATCTCAGCAGCAACACACGTGGAGATATTCCACCAGTGGCATCCTGCCTCCTGAGACCCAACACACCAACCCGACAACCCAGCGGCCTTCTCTGCACGGAGGCCAAATCCGGAGCAGCCAGGCTCTGCAGAAACAACTCCATTTGTGGCTGGAGATGCAAAGCTCAGCCTTGTTGCTCTGCTTTCCTTTTCATTTTGGTTTGCCCAGTGAGCTGTGTTGCCCATGTTTCAATTTGTTCTGTCGGTGCTGGTCTGATGCTCGAACAAACATCCCATCGTCCTGGTGACCCCCACTGTGCTGTGGGCTGCATATTCAGCTCCACACGGGTGGGTTTTTGGGTTTTTATTTTCTGGTTTTGTGGGTTTTTTGGTTTTTTTTTTAACCTGATGTCAAACTTATTTTTTTAATGTTTTTTTTTTTTTTTTTTCTTTTTCATTAGGACTCGAAACTGTTCTTTCATACGCAAAGTTCAATAAAACGGCTGAAACACATCTCTGGTGGTGCCACAGTGATGGAGGGGGGTGGTGAGATGGGAGAGGATGGATGCTGGGGGACCAAGGATGAAACAGGGGTGGGGTATGAGATACCTCTGGAACAGGTTGCCCAAGGAGGTTGTGGATGCCCCATCCCTGCAGGCATTCAAGGCCAGGCTGGATGTGGCTCTGGGCAGCCTGGTCTGGTGGCTGGAGACCCTGCACACAGCAGGGGGTTGGGACTGGATGATCACTGTGGTCCTTTGCAACAAAGGCCTTTCTGTGATTCTATGAACTCACTGCTCATTTTTTCAGCGTGAAAGAACGTGGAATGTAACGCATTTCTCAGGAACAAAACCGAGCAGCAAAATCATGGGGTAAAATTTGCACATTTCCATCCACCCCACCAACCTGGAGAGCTGCTCTCGCTTTTTAGACCAAAGTTGTTCTGAGCAAAGCCTTGACATTCTCATTGTGAGTGTCACAAGAAGGGATGTCACCAGCGATGCTTTGGCAAAGCCAATGTAAGTGGTGGCACTGAATTTCTTGCCCTCGTTGCAGGCGGAGAGCTTGAGAAACGAAGCTTGAAGTTCATCTGAAAACCTTGCCCTTGGCTTTGTACCACATCTTTGGGCGTCACCCAAAAGCAAGCTTGGCCAAAGAATCGCAGAGCTTTTTTAGGTTACGGCTTGTCTAAAAAATATTGAAGAGTGAGAGAGAATGGAAAAATAAATGACGACTGTACAAGCTGTATTTAATCTGCAGCAGCTGGGACCGGTCTGCACTTGGGCAGTGTGAGAGCAATCGGAGAGCAGTGGAGACCTGCAGAATTTCCTGGTTCCTTTTGCTTTCCAATCACCTGCACTTTCCTGCTCTGGGGAACACAGCTGGGGGCCATAAAGCGAGCAGAGCCGTGGCACAGCTGAAACCCAGAGTTTAAGATGGGTGATGTGAGCCCAGGCAGCGTGGGGGAGGTTGGGTCTGGTGCAGCATCTGTTGCTGGTGGGGCACCCATTGCTAGGGTGGCTTACACTGTAGATGCAAAAGTGTTGTTCTATTGCATCCCGTGACCCAATAGCCTCTGCAAGCGAGCTGTTGTTTTACTGCACCACTGACTGAGCTCCTGAGCTGGGTGGATTTACAAAACCTGTTCTTGAGAACGCATCTGCAAAACCTGTGCAAGACTCCAAGCTGATGGCCAGGGCTGGGAGCAGAGCAGTGGCCCCATGCCTGCTCCTGGTAGGCTCAGACTGGGAATTCAGCAATGATGGAGAACCTTGAAGCCTCAAGTTCTACAAATCATCTGCTCTGACCCCACCGGCCTCTCTGCCTGCACGGAGCAGCACAGGGCTCTCCTTGGGGGCCCGATCTCTGCCCCTGCCTCTGATTTCTGCATTTGGGCAGGTTCCTGGGAAAGCAGCCCTCGGCTTCTTGCTTTTGTGCTGGTTTGGCTTTTCTTTCTCTCTCGGTTTGCTGCCAGCACCGAGGCTGCTGGTGCACGGTGGGGGATGAGCAGAGCTGGTGAGCAAAATCCCTTTGCACCATCTTCAGTGCCACTGTTTCCTAATTGTCTCCCAGCGGCTGCTCAGGGAACAAACCAGATCCTGGGCAGAGCCAGCAGCAGGAGGAGATCCCTTGTGAGATGCTCAGAGTTCTGGTGGCTGGTTCGGTGATGCTGGGTGCCCTGACCTCATTTTGTTCCTTTCTGCATTGGTTCCCCTGAGGGCTGTGGTGCTCCCAGCTGTCAGTTTCGGTTGATGTGTGGTTAACTGGGCTGGTGCTTCAGCAACCTTGAAAAACAGGATGTCTCGAAGGCTGAGATGCAGAAGGTGGCATGGATAGCATCAGCCCAAACATGTGCTTGCATAAAAAGCAGCACAAGAACCCTGTTGGGCGGAGGGAGATGTGCTCACACCAAACCCACAACAGGACCCAGACCCGTGGGTCCCTCCTGATCTCCCTATCCAGCCTCCCCATCTGTGACTTCTCCAGGATGCTGCAGCCTTCTGTAGGGTATTTCCCCTCTCCCCAAATCACCTCTTCCTAAGGAGACCTCAGATTTAACGCATCAGTTTTTATCTTTTGAACAGATGCTGGGAACTGGAAGGATTCTCTTCCAGCTGGTGAGATGTGGTTTCCTCCTGCCAGGGGCACTGCCCATACCCATGGGATTGCTAAGGTTATCATTTCCTAAACACCACCTGGCCCTGTTACTATTCATTATTTGATAGATTCCTAAATTCCTTCTGCTTGTGGTTCAGCTCGGAGCGGTGGGGACTGCAGATGTTCCTGGGGTCTTTCTGCAGAACAAAAGCTTTCCCTCTTTTTCCTCACACTCCTCAAAGGAATTAAGCACAAAGGAAGGGAGGTGCCAGGATTTGGACCACGGTTCCAAGCAGCTCCTGCCCTGGCCGTGTAGCCCTCAAGGGAGCTTGGGGGCAGCCCTGGTGGGTGCTGCTCATTCAGGAAAGCGTGTGCTGAGAGCAGAGGGTGGGGAGGGGGAGCAGGGGATGCCGAGGCTAAAAATAGCAGTTTTCTAAAGAAGCGAATGAAAACCTCTTTGAAGAAATGAGGGGAGAGGGGGAGGGTTACCATGGAAACAGGGAAGTCTGTCTCGTCCCAAAAGAGGGGGTGGGAGAGGAAGAAATAGTAAATACAGAAGCGAGGTGATGGAAAGGATGCTGCAGGGCAGCAGGCAGAGCTCTGCCATCACCCAGTGTGGGCATGGCACCTCGTGTCCTGTCCAACATCACTGTGCCTGTCACCTCCTCGTGCCACCAGGACCTGGAGCAGGGATGACCTTGCAAGGTTGCAGTGATGGAGCATCTCCCTGGGAAGTGATAACACAATGAATTTCTACCTCATCCCACAGCGTCTTGTAGGAATTTTCCACCCTGTCAAAGCCATCACCAGGAGGGACCTTGTAGTGATGGAGCTACACTGGTGGCATTTGGCTTGGCTGGAAAATGGAAAACCAAGGTGGAGTGGGTTGGCATGGCATGGGATCTGGCACGGAAGAAGGTTTGGCACTGCTCACTCTCTGGCACACTCCCCGGTTTGGCACAGCCGTAACTGGGCTGGACCCACACAGTGCCTTCTCATGGCTGAAGCCACCAGTGTGCCCACGGTGCCACTGTGCCCACGGCCACTGAGCCCCGTGGAAAGGCACTCCCCAGCTGAGCAGTCCCAGCCCTCATCTCTCCCTGCAGCATCCATGTGTGGGAGGATAAGAGGATGGAAATGGTCCCTGCAGAGCCCTTTTCCTCCTGCCTTGTTTTTTCCTTCCCATGGAGCGTTGTTTGTGGCTGTGCCAGTGGAAAACAGAACAACTGGGTACTCCCAGCACCCACCGTACAGCAGGGACAGATAGACAGGGAGGAGCACAGATGTTATACAGCGCTTGTGGATGGGATGGGATGAGAGCAGAAGAAGAATGGAATGGAACGGAATGGAATGGAATGGAGTGGAATGGAATGGAATGGAATGTTCCAAGCTAGAAGAGACCACAAGGAACGTAGAGCCCAGGAGATGAGATCCTAAGGTCACCTACCCACTGCCCCAAGGCAGAGGCAACATGTCTGCAGGTTTTTGCTATCTCCACTGCAGGCATCCCCCATCTCCCCTTACTGTTCTCCTCCCTAAGCTCAGAAGTTTTCAACATTAATTCTATGTCCCTGCTGTTTTGGTGAGCATCGTCCTTCCTAAAGCTGGAGAGAAGCAATGCTCCATTGAGCACATGGGAAAGGTCTGGTTCAGACCCGAGGAAAACAAATCATTGGAGGAAAATGAGGCATGTGGGAAAGCTCGTGGCTTCTCTTGCATCTCCTACTGGGTCACACGGGGAGCTCTGGTGTTCAGCAAAGCTGGCTGGCAGCATCACGAGGAAACGCGCTTTTGGAGCCCTGCAGCAGCTCAGTCTCGTGGTGTTTGGAAGGACTTGAGGATGCAGGGACGCAGCTGGGTCCCCTCAGCTGCCCCCAGCCAGCTCAGGGGGACGCAGTGGCTCAGCTGATGCCTTCATAAAGGCCCAGCCTTGGGGAGGGACTTGGGGGTTATACACAGACAAGTGTGGGGAGCACAAGGCAGGCTTGGGAGCAGGACAGATTCCTTCTCAGAGCTGAAAGCACTCGCGCCTGGCTCAAAGGAGGCTATTGATTTCCTTTCTTCTCACTAATTTGGCTTGTCCTGTCCTTTTTGTTTGTGCAAGTCAAAGTAAGAGGCTGTGAGAGCCTTTTAGCCGGAGTGGCCGGAGCTGCCTCTCGCCCTGCGCCGCGGCTCCATTAGCAATCCTGCAGCAGCCTGCCATGAAATATTCACAACCTCAATGGGCTCCAAAGACCTCAAGAACTGAAGTTCTACACCGTGTTTCAGTTGGGCAAAATGACTTTTTGTTTTCAATGAACAGCTCTCAGGCAATGCGATCTTTGCTGGTTCTGCTCCGGGCTGAGAGAGAGTTTGGGAGGCAGCGATGCTGCAACACAACAGCCTTCATCAAACAAACGTTCAGGGTGGAACCCGGAGTTATTTTCTTTAAATAATCCCATATTTTTCATATGGAAAACATCACAGAGGGAGAATGTATGTAACTTTATCTTCGCAGGTAGATAATGTTGGCTGGGTTCCCTTTGGCCATGCTTTGCCAAGGGCCAGTGGATCTTCCCAAGGATCAAGAGCTCGTTGCAGGATCAGGAGACCTTCCCATGGACCCAGCTACCCCAGGGACCATAACACGGCCCCATGACCGTGAGATCTCCTGCTCCTCTTTTCCTGTGTGACCATGTCACAGTTGTATTTTGGGATTCACCAGCAGCACGAGCTGTGCAAGAGCAAAGTGTGCTCCCCCAACCTGTGTCACCTTGTTCCCTGGCTGCCTCCATTTTCAGACCCTTTTCCATCACATCAGGGTCACCACCATCTCTCAGTGTGTCCTTTCGCCTCTGCACACCAATGCCCAGCCGTGCAGCCATACTTGCACCCTCTGCTGATGCATGCAGCAGGCAGGAGGTGCCATGCTTTCTCTGGAGGGTGACTCACAGCCCTATGAGGCTGCTTGTCATTGTCACAGCTCCTAAAATGTCACAGGTTCCTCCCAATGGGGGCTCGGATGGAGGCAGGAGCACCATTTGCTCAGGATCCTGGGAGTGCAGCGATGCTCCTGCATGCATCCAAGACATGGTCTTGATTCTTCCTCATTGCATGACTGCTGGCATCCCTCAGAGCCCCACTGGCCTTGCAGGAGTTGTTCCCAGGAAGGACACCATGGAGATAAGCCACTGTCACATTGCAACATGCTGATGGTGTTTCTGGTCTTGGAGGGGGGGGGCTGATGGAGGCGGGATGTTTTATTGCTTTTTGAACTGTAGCATCATAGAATATCCCAAATTGGGGGGGGGCGACAAAGGTCCAACTCCTGCCTCCACACCCCAAATCCAACCCCTGTGTCTGAGAGTGTCGTCTGAATGTGGAGCAGCTCTGTTTCTGCTGGGAACTGAGCACCAGACCACTGGGCATCCCCACACCCAACACAGGAACGGTCCAGCTCAGAAGAAAGGATCGGGTAAGCTTTCCAATTAAGAAAGGTATACATTCCATTTGGATAACAGAAAGAATCCAGTGGGAATCTAAGTATATTTTAATGACAATATTAATGCAAAGGTGTCAGCCATTGAAACACACGTAAATCAGACAAGTAGGTGCAGTGTATTGACTCGCTGCGTTCTCCGAAGCGCTGAGTTACATCTTGAGTTGTCAGCGTGGCAGAGGGAGGCGGGCGCAGACGTACACATTGTAATAATAGCTCCACAATTAGGGTAGTAAATCAGAGAGCATCACTCAATTCAGAGAGGTTTCCTCCGTTTGCTACAGGCGGGGTTGGAGCTCTTTGTGAGGAGATGGTTCTGCTGATATGAAAAACCCCACTGGTTGTGCAAAGCCTTGGCAAGGCAGCAGTGGGAATGGCAGCTTAGAAATTCAGCTGCTCTTGAATCTCTCAGCCTCAGTTTCTACACGTTGCATAAGTATCAGCCTTGGGCATCTTGTTGTCTGGGTTCTGCCCACCCTGCTATGGCAGAGCTATCTCAGAAAAGGCTGAAACAACACAGGCAAAAATTAAAACCCCTCTTCCCAAGTAGCCTCACACCCAGAGGAATGCACGGAATAAGGAAACCCCTGTGTGTGTGAGCTCCAATTTGTCATGGAAATTCATGTTCAGCTTTAGGATGCAGCTGAGGCTCAGGGAAACATGGGTTGACCCCCCCCCATGCCCTCACACTTCCCAGGGCATCACCCTCAGCACTGATTTTATTGGGCTTCCAGGGTGAGCCACGCAGTCACCTCTCAGTCTGACTGCTGCATATGGGAACTGAAACGCTTCCATCACCTCCCCCAGTGTTTGCTGGATGCTGGGTGCCCTGCAGTCCTCGTGGCTGCCCCGATGCTCTCCTTGGATGGTCATAGCAGAACAATCCAAGACTGAGCCAAAGCATTTTGTGCCAGCTTTGTTGTGTGCCCCCCCCCCCCACCCCCCCACCCCTCTTTTGGGATGGGGAGATGCCTCCATGTGCAGGGAGGAGGTCTGCAAATGCAGGCTGTTATAAAACGACTGCTCTAAGGGTGATGGAGAAGAAGGGATGAGTTTTGCTGGTGTGGGTGCATTGCTCACCCCACATTGCATCCAGCTGGGCTGCAGCCTATGGGGCAGCACAGCATCCTCACCCCAACCATTGGCATCGTGGCCCACAGGAACCTGATCCTGCCCCATTGCCTCCCCCAAAGCCACGCAGTGCTGCTGCAACCCCAAATCTCCCCATGCAGATCCAGGCTCCAACACAAACGTGGTACGCTCAGAGCCGCCCGCTAAAGCAGCAGCATCGCGCATCCAGGGATATGATTATTTCCCAGTGGTTGAAATCTAGGTCTCTTGCTTGGGAGGAGGGAGGGGGGGGAGAGATGCTCATATTAATCTTATGAATATTCATTGAGAAGCTCTGTTGCCTTCGGAGCTTCGTTCCCAGGAGCCCGGGGCGAGTTTCAGGGCCAGCAGCGCAGGTGAGGGTGCTGCCAGCAGAGCGGAGAGCGGCTGTTTGTGCATTCGCTGCATGCCTGACTGCAGAGCCAATTGTAAGTTGGTGCCTTTTTCTCCCCCCCCCCCCCCCCCCCCCACCTCCCCCCCTCCCCACTTCCTCCCCGCTGTCTCTGCTGAAATAGCGGCTCGCCACAAGCTGTGAAATGGAGGCTTGGCGTGGGGTTTTGTTTTTTTTCGGTTGCAAAAGGGAAAGCAAACGCCTCGACCTTGTCCTCGAGGCTCTCTGCTGCCCGAAATCTCAGCGCTCTGACAGACGGCCATGGCTCGTGCCTGCAGCGACAGACCGGGCTCTTGTGGCTGATTTCCTTCGCCTCCTTCCTGCCCCTGCAGCCCCCAGATTTGCATGAACGGAACCCAAAGATGGGGTGGGGGTGGGAAGGGGGTGGGGGGGGGGGTTGGTTCTGAGCAGGACAGCATGTGGTGGGGAGAAAGTAGCAGAAAACGAGTGCTGGAATCTGTGATGTCAGCTCAGATGATGCTGTAACCGTATCAGATCAGCACCAGCATCACCGCTCGGGTCTGGGCTCAGAGAAAGGAACCCAGATCTCATGCTAAATAATAATCAACACGTTAAATAATGAGCAAATGTCCGCACCGCTGAGCAAACCTGGGGTGTTTTGGGCAGGGAGGAAGGGGAGGAGGGAGTTTGGGAGCAGGAGAAGGAACGCGTGTTTAAAAAAATCATCAAGGTTGGTTGATTTGGGGGGGGGGGGAAACGGGGGGTTCACGTTGTGGCTGCAGCAGGTAGCTGGTGGTCTTGGTGTTCTGCTGTGATGCTCACAGGAGCCAAAGAAGGTTAAAGCCAGCAGAGCTCTGGAGTGGGGCTGCAGGGAGAAAAAGAAGGAAAAGGAGAAAAAACTGGGACAAATGCGACCTCCTCTCCTCTGGGCCCGGTAGAAAAGGGTTAAACGAAGCCGTTGGATGCTGCAAGCCTTGTCAGGGTTGTACTATTTTTTCTAGTGCATAAGGAGAAGGGAGAGGAGGGTTGCACGGGAAGGGGAAATTTCCAAGAAAAGAGGGATCTGCAGCAATATCTGCACCCGAGGTGATGAAGAGAGAAACCAACAGGCATCCACGGCCTGCGGGAGGCTGAAATCTTTACCGAGGAGTCTCAGACCGCGGGGTTATTTTCCACCTGCCTCCCCTCCCCGGTTCTGTAATCCTGGCTCAAAGTAGACAAGTCGAGTTGCAGCCGAAGAAGGGAGGTTAGAGGAAATATTTTTTTTCTT
Source organism: Alectoris magna (assembly GCA_030625065.1). Classification (NCBI taxonomy): domain Eukaryota; kingdom Metazoa; phylum Chordata; class Aves; order Galliformes; family Phasianidae; genus Alectoris; species Alectoris magna. Next base: position 3,711,283 of record CM060585.1, read on the forward strand.
CGGGAAGGCAAAAAAAAAAAGAAAAAAAAAAAACCCCAAAAAACAAAAAAAAAAAAAAAAAAAAAAAGGAAGGGGGGGGGGGGGGAAGGAGAGTTTGGATGGACCGCTCCGGCTCGAGCATCCCATGGGGAGATGCAGGGAGATCAGATGGAGGAGCAGAGGCTGATGCAGGGATCGGAGCCCCCCCAGCTTCCCCCTGAGAAGTGTAGCCCCACCGGAGTGGAATTCCCACGGGGGGGTGGGTCGGCTGGGGGTTGGCTTTGGGGAGGATGGAGAGGGTGGGTGCGGGTCGCGTGGGTCTCACGACCGGGGATGCTCAGGGGGGAGCATGGAGGAGGGGACACCGACCAGCGCTTCGTCTCACCGATGAAAACGGAGCCACCCGAGCCCCCCGCGGAGGCAGCGCGGTGCCGTAGGGACCGCCGTCCCCGGGGCGTTCGGTGCGGCGCCGCAGAGCATCGCTGTGCCGGGGGCTGCGGCGCTCCCCCTCCGCCCGCCGCCTCCTCCCCTCGCTGCCATCGGGCGGCCCGGCCCCACCGCCCGGAGCGGAGAGGAGCGGAGAGGGACGCGGTTCTGTTTTTTTCCGCTCTCCCTTCGGCTCGTGTTGCAGTGCAGGTTAGCGAAGCGTCGGGATAACAGCTGGCGGGGAGGAAGCGGCGCTGCCCGGAGGAACCGGGGGCTTTGCGGACGCTGCCTCCAAACCCCCCGGCGGCTTTCTACCTTCTCGCTGTTTTTTCCAGGCGATGCCACACCTCCCGAGGACACCGGGGACATCGGGTTTTGCTGAGCTTAGCACCTTCCCCCCGCCGTACCGGAGGCATCAGACAGACCCTGCTCTGCCCTGAAGTGCGGACCTGCAACAGCTCCGGGAGGACTTCTGTCCCTCTGTCTCTTTCTCTCTCTCTCTCTCTCTCCAGTCCAAACCATTCCAAGACCCGACTTCCACCATCTGGGAATCTCACCCCTTTTATGTCCCTTCTCCTTTTCTACGATGACTCACCATTATTTTTAACTTTGAAGAGAGAGGAAATTATGGGGATCTTGGAAGCCTGTATTCCTCTCTAGGATTTCCCCAGGGTCAGATAATCGGTCTTACTAAGAGACACTAAGATTTGGCTTCTCCAGGTAATGTGATTTGTTTTCTGTGTGCCATGGCGCTTTGCAGAGAATGAGAGCAGCCGGGACACCAGCGGTCGAGGAGGGGGACTGCAGTGGTCCGCGGGCAGCTTGCACCCGAATTCAGGCAGCAGAGCCCAGCTCGGGGCGGGCAGTGCAGCACCCGCGGCCCTACGGCCGGGGCAGGAGGATGGGGACGGTGCCGAAGTTAAAGCGGAGCCGTTAGGGCTACCTGGAGGGTCGTGCCGGATTGCCTGCTGTAGAACCGTAGAATAATGTATGCACGGTTGAATGTTAACCCTTAACTGCATGCCTGGAAACGAGCCGAGCCAGCGCTGCCCCGCGGGTCCCCTCACCGCTGTAGGGCTGGTTGGGGTTTTGCTTCCTTTCTCTTCCCTTCCCCCTCCTGGTTTTTTTTCTCCCCTCTTGTGAATTTTTATTTTTTAGCCATAAAACCCAAAATGTTCTGTTTTGCCCAGGCCGGTTTTTCCGTGCTGGTTGTGAATAGATGAGGGTTCCTCAGGTGTTTTCTCCCTTCTGCCTCATGGGTTTAGATGGGAGTTTTGAACTCTGATTAACTCAGATTAAACCCCCCGAGGACGGAGGTAGGCAATGGTAGCGCAGGGAACCTCTCTCCTCCCCCCAACTTTACTTCATCTCTCTCTTTCTCAGCAGGGGCAATTTCCTTTCCTTTTTTGTTTTCTCCTATTTTATCATCCCTTCGCCTTTTCATGAGACACTTCCACACCTACGTACCTGTCCTTCCGCAGGATAGTAGCCTTGCCTTGAGTCCCATCCCACCACCGGGCACTCGGAAGAGTTTAGCATAAGGATTTCCATTCAACCCCAATATGACTGTTGCTACCGGAGATCCTGCAGACGAGGCTGCAGCTCTTCCAGGTCACCCACAGGACACGTACAACCCCGAGACCGACCATGAATGCTGTGAGAGGGTGGTCATTAATATCTCGGGGCTGCGCTTTGAGACCCAGCTCAAGACGTTAGCTCAATTTCCGGAGACTTTGCTAGGAGATCCTAAAAAGAGAATGAGATATTTCGACCCTCTCCGGAATGAGTATTTCTTTGACAGGAACAGACCCAGCTTCGATGCGATTTTGTACTATTATCAATCTGGAGGGAGGTTGCGGAGGCCGGTTAATGTGCCCTTGGACATCTTCTCAGAGGAGATCCGTTTCTATGAACTGGGGGAAGAAGCCATGGAGATGTTTCGGGAGGATGAAGGCTACATCAAAGAAGAAGAGAGACCGCTGCCAGAGAATGAGTTTCAGAGACAGGTCTGGTTGCTCTTCGAGTACCCCGAGAGCTCTGGCCCTGCCAGGATTATAGCTATTGTGTCTGTCATGGTGATTTTGATCTCCATCGTGAGCTTTTGCCTGGAAACGTTGCCCATTTTTCGGGATGAGAATGAAGACATGCACGGCAGCGGGCTGAGCCACCCTCCCTACTCCAACAGCAGCATGGGGTACCAGCAGTCAACCTCTTTCACAGACCCCTTCTTCATCGTGGAGACGCTTTGCATCATCTGGTTCTCCTTCGAGTTCTTGGTGAGGTTTTTCGCCTGTCCCAGCAAGGCTGGATTTTTTACCAACATCATGAACATTATAGACATTGTAGCCATCATCCCCTACTTCATCACCTTGGGGACGGAGCTGGCCGAGAAGCCAGAGGATGGCCAGCAAGGCCAGCAAGCCATGTCCTTGGCCATCCTCCGAGTCATCCGCTTGGTGCGGGTCTTCCGGATCTTCAAGCTGTCCCGGCACTCCAAGGGGCTGCAGATCCTGGGGCAGACCCTCAAGGCCAGCATGCGGGAGCTGGGCTTGCTCATCTTCTTCCTCTTCATCGGCGTCATCCTCTTCTCCAGCGCCGTCTACTTCGCCGAGGCCGACGAGAGCGAGTCCCAGTTCCCGAGCATCCCCGACGCCTTCTGGTGGGCCGTGGTTTCCATGACGACTGTTGGCTACGGAGACATGGTCCCCACCACCATCGGGGGGAAAATCGTGGGGTCTCTGTGTGCCATCGCTGGCGTATTAACCATTGCCTTACCCGTGCCCGTCATAGTGTCTAACTTCAACTACTTCTACCACCGGGAGACGGAGGGAGAGGAGCAGGCTCAATATTTGCAAGTAACCAGCTGCCCAAAGATCCCCTCTTCCCCTGACCTAAAGAAAAGCAGAAGTGCCTCTACCATTAGTAAGTCCGATTATATGGAGATTCAGGAAGGTGTAAACAATAGCAATGAGGATTTTAGGGAGGAGAACTTGAAGACAGCCAATTGCACCCTAGCTAACACAAACTATGTGAATATCACCAAAATGCTAACCGATGTCTAGTCGCTAAATCCTAGTACCGTATTTAAAGCTGAAGTGGAACAATTGCAGATATTGAGTGCTGCTCTGCATTGTAGTTAACACAGTATTTTCTACGGCGTATATTTGGTTCTGCATGGGAAGCAATAGCTGTGTAAGTGACTTTTAACCTTTGATTTCCACACTGAATAACGTGCAAGCAAACAAAACCGAACCATTTTGTTACCCTTCGGCCATCCCAAGCTCTCTGGTTCCCAGAGGTGTGGAGAGGTCCGAGCTCCATGCCATAGCAGGGATGTAGGGATGCTCACTGGCACGGCCCCGTCCCCAGAGCCGGGCCACCAGCTTGGGGCTGGGGAAGGTCAGGCAGGGCTGGTCCGCTTGTTGGAGGGCTCAGGTTTCCACCTCAGCAGTGCCAAGCCGAACGCATCGCCCCGGCTCGCGTTTCATAACGGAAAATGCTGCATGCTGCAATAGTTTGAGCCACTGCAGTATGCCAGTGAGAGGCCCAGGGGAGGGATAATTAGTCTGGCGGCACATTATTTATTAAGTCTTAAGTTTTCTATGCTAGGCACCGGGAGGGACGAGTAAACAAATCAAACGCTTGGATTTTATTGATTTATTCAGATGATACTTCCATCCACCACTATTTCCAGGATCACCAAAGACACCTCCACTGACACACTGAAAATGAGTTGGGAAAAAAAAAAAAGCATCTTTTTTTATATATATATATATCTATCTATATAGAAAACTGGAGCAACTATGCTGTGGCCTACAATATATTTATACTGCAGTGAAATTTAACCGGTTAATACAGTACAGCTGCATGGGTATCTGTTGCATGAATCTGAATATTTAATACACACACAAATATATATTTTCTTAGTAGACTATACAGTATTCATGTTTATAGTGTTTATAGATTCTCCAGTGGCTCGGAGGAGATTGGTGGGAGCTAAAATGTCTCTAATATGTTTAGAAATGGGATGGGGGTGGCATGTGCTGACAACAGCTTGATAGATAACGAGGCAAAGCCTGAGTGCCCCAGCACCCAGCCCCAAGAGCCTGCTCCATGGAAGGTGAGCTGAAAGTTAAACACCTGCACTCATTATGGGGCGAGTAATTAGTCATTAATCTCGGCGTCACGAGCAGAAAGCGCAGCTGATCGGGCAGGGATGGAGGAGCAGGTGGAATGGCAGGAATGGGCTCTCTGGACTTGTTTGGTCAGCAGTTTTCAGCCATTTCCCATACAATTATTCTGTGTGTGTGTGTGTATAGATATTTAGAGAGCGACCATAGGGCCGAATTCTCAGCTAATGTGAGCTCTTGGAGCCTCGGATCTTCCTGGCTCAGGACAGATATGAGCTGTCCTGGGGTGTGTTCTGGGCTGGAAAACCCTGATTTCAATCACGTCGAGCCCTAGGGCTGTTGGTTTTTCCTGTATGGTGGACTGGATCCAAGCTTATGCTTCCAAGCCGTTGCTTTTGTGTTGCCTTCTCCCAGGGTCTATTTGAGGGCTGTGCTGGGATGCGGACACCTCAGGATCATCCCCATTTCTTCTCCATTTCTGGGTGTAATCTGGGGAGATCTGGAGCTGTCTGTTCTGGGGTTTCGTCTGCTTTGCCCATCCCACTTGGATTTCCTTATCTTTCCCCCATTGCTATCAAATCCCAGGATGGGCTGGGCCAGGGGACCCCTGTGAGGTCATGGCTGAGCAAAGGCCCCAGCTGAAGGCATTTAGCAGCCCCTCCGGTTGGGGGGTGAATTGGGGTTGAATTTGGGCTTGATCAGCACTTTGCTGCTGCTGAGTGCAGGTGCGGGAGGGAAGCCCATGGCAGATTGTGGCAGTGAGGTCAGCCAGACCTTCCTGGCCTCCCGTGGGAAAACAATATTCACAACAATACAACAAACGGTGCTAGCGTATTCTACAGCAATGGTTCAAAATGCTGCTCGGGGCTGGATCCATCCCTCGTGCTGAAGTGACCCCACTCAGCCAGGTGGGATCACTCATCTTTAACAAGTGATTGATTCAGGCCTAGCTCTAATCACCCAGGGTGCTGAGCACCACGCAGGATTGGGTGCCTGCCTGAAATCGCATCTCATTGCATTGGGAACCCTCTCCTACTCTTTGCTGCTGCAGCTCTGGAATGGGCATCTCCGAAGCTCACCAACACCTGCAACACACATAATGAGAATCAACAAAACTGAAAGCAATAAATCTCTTTCTGAAGCTTGAATGGGATGGCAGAGGTGTGATTCCCAGGTGGTTGCCCAGCCTCCGTTGATTCAGCTTGCTGCATGTCTATGGGACTGCCCAGCCATAGGTGCCTGAGCATGGGGGATGATGCTAACTTTGTTGTGCAGGAAAGCACCAGTGCCCAGGGTGGGCTGCTATGGGTGATTTGGGAGGATGCTGACTTTGCAAAGTGCCTGGTTGCTCAAATCCTGCGAGCTTCAGGCCATTTACCACCTGGCATCTCTGGCCATGGATGGATCCTGCACCTTGTGCGCTCACTCCGGTAGATGTGAATGGGCAAAACAAGCCCTGGAAGATGGGCGTCTCTGTTTTGCAGAGCAGGGAGCACCCAGATGCGTGCTCAGATGGGTTTTTCAGGGCAGGAAAGGTCTGCGGGGGTCAGAAGCCACCCATCAGGCTGCATGAAGCAGAAGTCTGGATTTCTCTCGCACACAGAGAAATGGTTCCCCTATAGCTTTTAATGGGATTTGTGCCTGCAGGTCGGAGCTCTAGTGCTATTTTGAGCTTTGCTTCTGACTCACTGATGTGATCTTGAACCAGTTTTCAGGAGGAGACTGTGATTTTTTTCTTCCTTTCTTTTTTTTTCTTGAGGAATTTGGTTTGAGAGCCTCCAGGCCCTTGCGGAGATGCTGAGCATCTGGAGCTCCACTCAGCTTCAGCGGGTACAAAATTGGGATGTGAAGTGGCTTGGATGGAGAATGCCATAACACAACGGTTGGGTCTCCCTTCCCACCTCTCATAGAGCCACTGGCCATGGGTGGGATGGAGAACCAGTGCTCTCTGCTCTGTGTCTGCTCTTGTGGTGGTACCCAGAGGAAGTGGGACCTGTATCCGGAGTTTTGCCCTTTGTGCTATGGTTCTGGAGATGGGAAGTGATGATTATAGTTGTTTTCTAACAGCCAGTGCATGTCTAACTCTGTGGGCAACCCGTCAAACCTTCAGCATCCCCTGCAATAGCTGCTAAGGGCGGTGAGGGGAGGCTCTTGTCTTGGCTGAGTGCTTTAGGAATGATGGGAGAAAATTCTCGATATGGGCTGATGAGTTTTGGTCAGGAAAACCAATCTCTGCATCTTCGTGTTGTGTTGAAGTCCTGTAAATCTGGGTACTGAACTACACCAAGAAAAGGATCTCTAGATTGGTGTTATGTGACTGTAGCGTGTGGGTGTATAAATACGGGCATATTTGTGCATAAATACACAGAAGGAGAGAAAAAGACAGAGGAGGAGGAGGTATTTCAGGAATGGCCTTGCTTTGTTATCACATAACTCCTGGGTCAGTGTTGAAATTGCTGCCAAAGGCTTGTGGACTTTCTGGGTTCGCAGTAGCTGTAAGTGGGAAGGGGGGGTCCAAGGGAAAGAGATCTGGATTCAGCCTCAGAAGTGGCATCAGCTCTGTGCATCCCTGCGTGCATCCCAGCAGCTTTTCAGTATCTCTTCCCTGGAACCCAAATCCTCACCATGGGCCCATTGCTGGTATGTTTGTGGTGGTGCAGGCAAAGCAAACCAGAAGTCGAAAGGGTTTGCTGGGCTGTGCTGGCTGGCTTTGCTGGGTTTATTAGTAATGGTCGGGTTTCCTTTGAACCATGCTGGGATTTTAGTCCCAGGGCTGAGGTGTGCTTTCCTTGGGGTGTTCATGGGGGATCGCAGTGGTTTGCATGGTCAGCGATCAGCGTTTCCTTTGGTCAGCATGCTGCAGGGCTGGGAGGTGAAGAGAGGAGGATCCAGCTCCAAATCACTTGGGTTTGCACCCAAAAAAAGTCTACAGCTCCCTCTTTGTACCCATGGCAGCACCCAGTACGTCACCTTGTCCCTGCCATCAGGGTCTGGCACTGAGGGTCCCTCTACCCATCCCTACCCCCACGGTCTTGGTCTCTCTGTGAAATGATGGATCTGGCTGCCCCTAGTCCACACCATGCATGGAGAGAGGAAAACCCCTCACCCCTCATTTCCTTGTTGGTAGGATGGTAGGCTTGGAGGAGCTGCTGGACATCAAGTGACCACAGCCCTGTCCCAAGGGCCATGCTTGTGTCAGACACACTGCCTGATTGCTCTGGGCCTGGGCGTGGGCTGGTTGGTTGGTTTTTGGTTTTATTTGATCATCCTTCCGTCGTGTATAAGACTGTAATTATCCGTTTGCACTTGCTCCCTCGTTGCTTGAGACTGCACCCTTGTCCTCCAACGTCACCTACTAATCGTTGCTGGAAGAGCAAGGGGAAAACAGGCATTGGATCAAAGCTGTGCGTGGTGCCTCATTGGAGTGAATCGATAGGAAGAGGAAATCCAAGAAGGACTCATCCTACCGATGCTGGAGCCGAACCTTGTGTTGCCATGGTTACGGGAGAAATGGGACCAGGAATGGAGAGAGGCCTATAAACTGGTAGAGGAGAACTCGTGGGAATTTCAAGTCATTTAACCATGCGTTTGCTAGACAAAAACGTAGACACCAGCTGTATCTGAATTGCACAGTGTGTATAGACGTTCCTGCTCTCATTGACGGCACAGGGGGTGTCCCTGGGGTTGGGCACATCCATGGGTTGGAAACCCACGTCAATAGGGCCGACCATTGTAAATAGGTATACAGATCTGTGTACATACATATTCCAAATGAGCATTTGCTGTCTGGTTTATCATGAGTGTATATAATTTATTCTTCACAGAGTATCACAGGTTTTGTAAATATCGACACTAATTAAGAGGAAATAAATATGTATATTATTGAGGAGCTATTTTGTATCCTTCTGTGGAGGGTGGGGGGGTGGGAGGAAAGACAAGCAAATGTGTTTCAGGTAGGCTGGGTTGTTGTTGTGTGGATCTAAACCTTGAGAAATGAAGGGAATTCCCTTCTATGTGGAGCCAGGAGTTGGACAGGGATGGTCCTTATGGGTCCTTTCTGACTCGGGATGTTCTGTGATGGAAAAATCACTATGGGGTAAAGAGCCATGGAAAGGGCTGAGCTGTGGGTTGGTGCTGAGCTTTGGGCTTTTAGCAAACCTCCAGCAAATGAAGACAACAGCGGGGACTGAAATGCGAATATTTCATCCCAAACCTGCAGGTTCTCTCCCTGAAGGGTTTGGGGTGAGTTCTTATAGGCAGGTCCCCAGGATGGGCTCAGGCGTTCCTATGCAGTCCCAAACCAGCCCACTTTCATGTCTGTGATTTCCCTCCTCTCGTGTCTCCCTGGGACTCTCTGAGTTCCACTGCTGACACTGTGGGGTCTGCAAGCAGAGATTTGCTCTTTTTCACTTCTATATATTGGGGAAAGGTATTTTTTTTTTTTCTTGCCATGATGACAACCCAGTCTCTAAAATGCATCCTACCCACAGCGTGGCTTGTTTTTTAGATAGAAAATCCAATTTCTTCTCCACGGAGATGTGACTCGGGTCAGTCACACGGCTGGAGCCCCTGCCATGGATCAGCACTGCTCGTGGCATCGCTCACCAGAGAGCTGAGACGGATTTGGCAGCAAACCCAGCGGAGCCAGCAACAGGTTGGAGCTCAGGACTCTGGCTTTCCCATGCTGCTTCCCACCTCAAGCAGCCTCCGTGGTCCCGGATGTACCCACAGAGGAGCAACAACCCAAGGGCAATCTCAGGTGCAGTGCTTACATTTATCCATGCTGGCCAGACACATGTACCAGTGGCACTGGAGATGTTTTTAACCCTTGCAGGCTTCCTGGGGCAGCTCCACGCAGGCTTTAAGAGCCTCAGTGCCCTCAGGTCCCTGTCCTGATGGTGCAGAGCTGGGCTCGCAGCTGGGATCCCTTCTGCCACCCAGAGGACATCCAGCCCTGCTCCATGCCTCAGTTTCCCCACCTATAACACAGCTCAGGACCTGCAAATTGCAAAGCTCAGCTCAGTGCTGGGGCAGGGCGAATGCATCGCTGGATGGAGGAGCCCACGGTTGGATCATTTAAGTAGGAAAGGAGGGCATTTAAATACAGAAGAAAGAAAAAGGAATGTGAAAAGGTAAGACAACAATTTACAAGCAAAATTGGCAGCATCCTCATTGCAGTGCTCACTGTCGGGTTGGTGGCTGCCCCATTTGGGCCACTCCACTCTCCTCAACCCCATTTCTGAACCCAACAAGGCCCAGCCCCCCACACCTATCTCAGTCTGGCTGATTCTGGGCTTATAAATATCCAAACAGCTCTTGGTGTGGGGGGGTTGCAGCAGAGTCTGCTCCGCACAGCACTCCGCAGGGATGGCAGGAGGAGGCGGTGAGGCGGATGCAGCAATTATTTTAAACTGCTGCTCTGCCAGCAATGCTGCAGCACCGTGTCCATGCACGGAGGATGCTGAGGATGTCAGGGTATGCATTGTCATGCTTGGGCTTTTGCAGCCTTCCAAAGAGAGAAGGGTGGAGTGGAAGACCCACATGTCCCATGGAATCGATCCCCCTGGTGCTGCCTGGCCTACTTTCTCGCACTCCTTTTACTGAGCATTGCTTCTCCACCTCATGGATCTGCTCTGAATTAAAGAGGTCTTCGAGGCAGCAGCATGGCGATGCTCTTCATCCTGGGGAGGACCCCCACCATGAATGTTTGCTTTCTCCTCTTTGGAATTCAAGCCCTTGAATTCCTGCTTAGTGACATCAAGGAAGGAAATGACCCAGGTGCCAAGAAAGCTCTTCCACTGCTGCTTGCCCTGGGAAGCTCAGGTTGCTAAACCCCATTACAGCCCATTGCACACACCCCAGGGACGAGCGGGGATTTTCAGCCGTCCTATAACCAAACCCACTTCCATTTGGCCAAGCAGGCACTGGGATCTTGAGAGCAGCTCCTGGAGCGGGGCTGCAGAAACCCGTCAGTAAAACATTGACAGATGGGGAAAGGTTGGAAAGAGGGGAAGGGAACATGGGAATCTGCCACCCTCCTGGCGATGCCCACCAGGAATTGCTGGGTGTGCACCGACGTGCAGTGCTGGAGTGCGAGTTGGTGCAGGATGACACCATCAGTGCTGCAGTGCCTCGTGTTCTGGGTGACCTTTGCTGAGCTGCTGGGTGCAAAATCTGCAAGTGTGGGTGTGCGAAGAGGGGCCCCCGCAGCCTATCTTTAGGTAACCTTCAGGCAAAGGTTTGGAGCTGGAGATGCACATTTATCCCGCAGTGCTGGAAATCAGGCCAGGTCCCTCTTTCTCCTTCCCACTTTCTCTTGCTCCTTCATCTCCCTCCCTTGCATTTGTGCTGGGTGTAAGAAATCCTATTCCTGGGAGCGCTGCTCATCCACACCCCAGCACGAGGTGCAGGGCAGGAGAAGGGGAGCTGCAGGCGGTGCCTGCGGGGCTGCTGTCTCCATGAGAGCAATATCTGGGTGTGCTAAGAACCACAAATCTCCCCTTCTACACAATCACAGCTGAGACTGGTGGGGCCCTGGGTCTACAGCGCACGAGGGCAGACAAGATAATGAGGAGTGACGCAAGGAACGACAGACTTGAAAGCAAAGCTGCCCAAATATTTGCCCCTTCCTCCTGGGATGCCTTGGTTTCATGGGGAAGGCAGCACCCAGCTGTAGTTCTCAGCCGAATGCGCTGAGGATGTCACATTGCCATGGACCCCGCTGTGCTGGGAAGGTGCAAAAAGAGCCGTAGGGAAAGTGGCTGTGATTTTAATCCTAAAGTATAAGGGTGTGAGAAAGCTGATCTGAGGCGCTTGGGAGGTGGAACAAAGGTTCAGCAGCAGGTTTGTGCACTGCTGCCATTGGGGCAAAGCAGGATGAGAGCTCTCCCCAGCCCCGAGGAGCATGGGAGGTGGGGTTGACCCATGCCCCAATCGCACGATGCTGCACTGTGAGACTTTGGGCAGTTGTTGGTTTGTGACTTACTGAGCTCTGTGACCCCGGGCACAGCTGCAGGGTTTGCAGTGAGACCCCAGGGCTGGCAGCAGCTCGGTGGGTTTGCTTTGTTGTTGCTTTAACACAGCTCCAGGATGGAGCAGAATCAGTTGGAGGAGCTGGAGGTCCAAGGTCAGCCAGCGCCCTGCAGCCCCCACATCTGCTGCCATCACACTCTGTGATGCCATGATCCTCCGTGGGCAGGATCAGACCCAAGGACACGTTTTACCCAGTGAGAGATGAAGGTGGGGGCGGGCAAAGGAAGCAGCACAAACATCTTCTGCCAGGCATCTGCTCCCTGCCTGGCAAAAACTGCCAACCGAGCACTGTTTGATAGCATAGCCTTTCCCGACCTGGTGCAGGGTTGTCTTCCACTGTCCTTTTATCCTTGGCCAATTAAAGGCAAATCTCTGCAGAAGGAACACACTTCTTCACATGTGAGCATTAATAACTAGAAAGTGGCTGCGAATGCTCTGAGGCAGCTGCGGAAATCCTGGGCAGAAATAGCATTTTTATCTCACAGCTTTGGCTCCGGGGATAATAAACTTCTGAGGTTTAGAAGGAGGCAACAGCAGATCCAGCCCCATATGGCTTGAGTTTACAAAAGGATCAGCCAAATGGACAGACTTAATTCCTAAGTCATCCCTGGGCAGGACCTTGGGGTGATGCTGAGGTCCCCGAAGTCTCCTTATCCCGCACGGATGCCGCAGGGAATGGCTGCTCACCCCCCCAGGCAGCCCAAGGAACTTTATTCACAAATGTTTTTGTGTGTTTTCTGTTACCGAAACGCCCTGATAACCTCACGGATGAAACGAAGAGTCGGGTGTTTGGAATAGCAGAGCATAATTTCGTGGCATCCAGTAAGGCTGGCAAGAGGCAGGCATTGATAGCAACTATTCTTATTCTGATGATGACATTATGTGGCTCTTACAGAGTGCTTTTCATTAGTAGCTCTAAAGTGCTTTACGAAAGAAGAGATTCAGATGTCTCGAACTGTCTGCAGTGATTTCAGCAGAGGAGCCCGGGCTCGTGCAGAAGCTCTTAGCTCAGTTCTGGTTGCAGGGCAGGGATCTCTGCTCAGCTCCCAACCACCCTCATAGCATTTCTTTATTGCTCAGCCTCTGGGAGCCTTCCTGCACAGCACAGCCCCAAGCTGGAACACTTCTCCATAAATAACTCCTCTGGGTACCCCCCGGCAGCCTCATCCCACCTGCAATAAATGCAACAGGATGATGGGAAACCCAAAGCTTTTTGCCTATTTGTGTATTTCCATGAGTGCCAGCCCTGCTTTCTGCACTTGGAGCTCATTCTTCTGCCTCCTGCAGTATGGGAGGTCAAGGCCATGAGGGGCTGCCTTTTGCCATTGGGTTCCTTTAGCACTGGGAAACATCCATGGTTGTTGGCAAGTGTGGAACTCTACTGCCAGCTCCTCCATCACGGGACATATACAAGGATGCACTCTATGGAAAAACCACATGCAAACACATCCATTAAATCCCATCCTCCTTGCCTCGGTTCAGCCTCAGTGACGATGCTGCAGCAGGAAACAGCTCAAAGGCTCCAGTGGGTCCCAGGTGGGATTTTGCCATGCTGGCCATGGTGGGAGCTGTCGCTGGAAGAAAAGAGCCCCCCAAAAGCTCCAGGAGGAGAAGCAAAGTCATCTTTGACAGCAGTGCCTGTGCTGCTTTGGTGCCATACAGGATGGCACTGGGATGCTCTGCTGGAGGAAGAGGGTTTTCTGCCCAGCTCCTCCTTGGGTTTCTGTGGGGTCTGAGGGGCTGTGCCTTGTGGGAGCAGCTCCCATTGCTTCGTCCTCTCCTCCCCAGCAGCAGCAGCAGCAGCAGCAGCAGAACCGCCGGCTCAGCACAAAGCTGCAGCGTCGCAGCTCGAGGATTAGACATTCATTTGCCATAAATAGAAAATTGGGGGAATGTGTTTTAAGGTATTAAATGTATAGCGAGCGGCTGCTGATGCACGGGAACATGACCATCCAATCGATCCCTGTCCTCATCCTGCTCCCTCCCTCCTTCCCTCCGGCTCTGATGACCCTCACTCTGTAACAACCCGAGGCTGGGATCCTATGACCAGGAGCTGGGATTTGTCACCGTGTTGGGGCTCAGGAGCCACGAATCCCAGCACCAGCCCCCACCCCTCCCTGCCAGTGCTCTCATCCTATGCAGGAGGGCATCTCCATTTGCTCTCGGTGTCAGGAGCCCTGTTACGGTCATCGGAGAGAAAAAGAAACTCCTCCTCGTGATTCATTCGGCTTAATTTAGCCATGTGCCTGGGGGCCAGGAAAGGCATGCCTTAGAAGAAGCCATTTTTCTGCATTGGTGATGAAAGGAGCCAGGGAAACAAGCTGAGATGGATGTAGATAGCTGCTCGTGGTGTAAGGGATGGGGCTTGGATTTACAGGGCACCGGTGCCTGAATTCCCCAGAGTAAAACCTGGCAGTGAGGGGTCGCATGGGATGGAATGGCTTTAATTTGTGCAGAGAAACGTGTTCTTGTAAGGCATGCCTCTTCTGGTCTGAAGGAATGGTGTAGAGGAGGCCCTCTCTGCTGAACACAGTGGTGCCCTTGGAAACCAGACCCCATGAGATCGTCCTGGACATGACTCTGTATGTACGAGATAAATCCCCTCAGGAGACAAGGTGGTGGAGTGCAGGATCCCATAAGTGCCACCTCTGCCCACACCAGATAGGAGCCATCCTCTCCCTTGCAGCAGTGGTTTCTGGCCAATGTGAGAGGACTGCTGGGGTCCCATGGCCACGCAGAGGCCAACAGAGCTTCGTGGCACTCAGCACACTGCTCCCTGTGCTGCTCAGCTGCTCCAGCTGCACCTGCAGCCCGTGGCACCCCTCTGCCACCGCTCCAGTGCCCTGACCAAGCTCATGTCCCTGGATTTACTCCGATTTTATGGCTGATGAGGCTCAAGCCTTACGTTGCCAGTTAACGGACCTTAAAATGCCTAGAGATCCTGGCCCTCATCCTGATCCTGCCTTGCTGGCTTCATGGAGGGTGAGGTTTTGCTGTTGATGGTGTGGGTAAAGATGCTCAGGTCCTGTAGAAGGTCTCCTAATTTTGGGTGAGGGCTGTTCCTATGGGCGTGACCTCATGGCTACACCTGCCCAAGCCAAGATACTACGTCCTCTCCACCATTTCTGCCTGCAAGAGGACTTCCATGCCCAACAGTGGATCGAAAGGGACTGCATGGGGGTTGATGATGAGGCATCTGCAGGGAGATCAGGCTGAAGCCAAGCATCTCAGAGCAAGGAATGCCCTTCTCAGCGTGTCCTAGGGATGCTTCCACCCGGGAGCAAAGCCCCTCCTTTTTAGTCACTTCTTGCTTGTTTCATAAAAGCATTTGGATGGATGGGGAGACTCTCAATGGCCTCGGGAGAGACAAGAAGTCTCGCGTGGTCCTTCTTCCTATTGATCGGACCTTCCAAATAAGACTTCCTTCTGAAAGCTGTTGCCTTTGTTGCCCATCTTTCCTCCAAAACCTTCCTGCAAAGGCTGCAGCTGGCTGCTGCCTTCAGCGCTTCAGCTCACGCTTGCAACTGCCATGTTTATAAATAAATGATGAGAGCATTGATTAGTCACTTCCCTCCGACTCCAGGCCTCAACCATTTATTGGCTTAAATGGAATCCTTGCCCAAGCCTTCTAGATAGGACCAGCGTGCAGCTCCCCACGGGGTGAAGACAAGTGTTTAAGCATCAGAAAAGCCTCCTCTTCAACTTTTCCCCCTCCTGGTTTGGGCAGAGGGCTGGGTTTTATCTTGTTTCCCTGTTTCCCCATGGGGTCCTTTACGGCATACGCAGACCCCTGGGGAGGGATGGAGAGGAGACAGTGGTAGGGTGGACGACCCAGTGGTGGTCACCCTGCACGTGCAGTGGATCCCTGCTTTATGGCCATCTGATTTTATTGCGGGTGGTAAGGGGGAATGCTGGGGCGCGCTCCCATCAATCCCTATCTGCTCACAAGCAGGGAGAGCTCCCAGCCTGCAGCCCCCACCTCTGCCCCCATCTCCCCACGCCACGTTTGCATCCTCCTTGCTGCCATGCAGCTGCAGATTCCTATTTAGAGAAAATCTATAAACCACTCAGTACAGAGAGAACCTGCCAGCCTTCCCGCGGCCTTCTGCAGCAAATTGATCAGGGCTGGATCCTGCCCTTCTTTTTGCTCCCCTTCTCTCTTTTTTTCTGAAGCCACCTAGGACCATCCCAGTGGAAGCACCCAGCACCCTGTGGGTCCCATCCTGCTCCATCTCATGCCCATATCCCAAGCCCAACGGTGTCCCCCATCAGCCCTGGGGTTTTGGGATATCTACCTCTCACTTTAGTTCCAGAAGGGGGGGAAGTAACCAAGAGCTGACCTTAAGGTTGGCAGTCAGTTCATCTGCATGTTCTCCTTGCCCTCTGCAGGCTCCCAAAATCATTGGGTATGGCTGGAATAAGCCAAACACATCAAGCCAGCAATGCCAAGAAGCTGCAGATCTGAATCCCAACCTTAGAGGAAGGAGGAAACCATACCCCAATAACATCAGTGTTCACCTACACCCAGACAGCCCCAGCACCAGGCCAGGACCAGGCAGCTGCTGTGGCCACAGAGGATGGGGTAGAGATCAGAGCCATTCCTGAGCAGGGAGCCTGGGGAAATGGCTTTTTTTTTCACTGAAAAACGATGACTCATTTACTGAATGCCTTCTTCTTTTTTCCTTTTCTGTTTTCTGTTGGTGTGGAAAACGCTGTTTTGGTGAATATCTTGGCTTGGGGATGGGGATGAGGAAAAAGGTGTGAATTTTTCCAAGCATCCCATTGGAATTTGTAAAAGAAAAACGTCACTTTTTCCAAGGGAAAAAAAAGTCTCCAGGTCTTAAATTGGTTGGGATGAGTCTTGTAAAAGGCTGCAATGAAGAGAACCCCCTCAGCTCAGAGCAATACTTGTTCCAACCTCCAAACTGCAATTTTTCTGCTGTCCCAAACTCTGATTCTAGGGAAGCAAAACAACCCCCACATTGCACCCAAAGAGGGGAGAGCTTTTTCCAGCCCTGAAGCTGTCTTAGAAGAAGGATGATGGGGATCTGTGGGCAGATGAGAGCTTTGCAGCACTTGCACATCTTCATACATGCAGGGAGAAGTGCAAGCATGAAGGGTACCCGGTACATTTAAAACCACCCTTGCAAAGCTGCTATTGGACAGGTATGGGAAGGGCTGCACATTACCAAAGCAGGAGGAGGTTTTTGGGCACATGGAAGCTTCCCAGGGAAGCACTACCCTACAAGTAAAATAAACTGAATGGGGTTTGGTTGTTGAGAGCATCCCCATTTTGTGCAGTGCTCCCAGTTTGACATATGGACCCTCACCCTAAATACCTCCAGAAAGCTGTACCCCAATTCCAGGCTGGGTGTTGTGTGGGAAGCCTGGAGATGGCACAGGGCTGTGTGTTATTTCAATGCCAGAGGTTGTTTTCTCGTTTTCCAGGCGGAGTGCAGGGAGCTGCAATAGGAGATTTGCTCCTTGATTTTATGGCCATTATAAATTCATGTAAAATTCAGAGGTTTTGAGCCAGGGGATGGCAGATGAGGAGGGGGGAGGAAAGCACTGAATGCTGAACAGTGCCATTTGGGTGCTTCATCCCCCTAAAAAAACCCTTTTCCTATCGTGGAAATATCCTCTTTTCCAAACAGCCCTTTTGTGGTTGCACAGAAAGGCTTGGATATTTGCTATCTGTTGTAAATCCATTTATGCCCTGGGGTTCCCTTGTCCCTGGTGCACGCAGAGCCAAGGGAACGTCCCGTCCATCCCCTTCCCACCTCCTCATGGCAAACCACGCAGCCACCCTCTCAGGCAGAGCTCTGCAGGCTCCCCTTCACCCTCCCGAAGTTCAGCTCTAGACATCTTGGTGCTATTTAAATATTTACAGCAGACGGTGGTGAAAAAGATTGAGGCATGAATTATTCACGGCCTCGCTTTTATCTTGGCCACGCATTCGGATTTTGCAGAGAGGATTCCTCCGGTTGGAAGGGGATGTGCTGAGCAAAGTGCTGGAGGATGTGGGGAGGGAAAAGGGGGTCTCGGGGTGGGGCATGGTGAGGGGGAGCTGGCGTTGGTGCAGGATGCATCTTTCCTCTTACACGTCTTTTTTTGGCACAGCTGGCCAGCAGGAAATGCCTCTGGATTTGGGTGCTCCCATAGGCATGTTGAACCTGTCCAGGTGCATGGCTGCTGTGGGACACCACGTATGGCATAAGGCACAGCTCCAGGCTTAGCACTGAGCCTGTTCCTGGGGGAAGGAGGAAAATTTAGGAAGCTCTGCATCCCCCTGAGCTGTCATTGCTTTGGGCTTCACATGAGCTGCTACTGCTTTGGGTTTCTCCCTGAGCTGCCATTGCTTTGGGCACGCCTGGCACTGGGCCATTGAGTAGCCCAGCCTGCATGGCTTGCAAGGCAGTGATTATCCACATCTGTGTGGTTTCCAGCAAACGGGGAATACAGTGAGAATCCCTCCATATTCTTGTTTGCCGTGAGTAATTTATTGGGGTGGTGATGATGCTCACAGAAAGCAAATCTTGACCTCCTCCAAGACGCTTTTCCCGAGGGCTCAAAGCATTACTCTGCGATATAAAATAAGAGAGTTGAAAAATCTCAGTTATGAAATGCAGTTGGAAAATCCCCTTTGGCCTGCCTGTCCTTGGCAGGACTGCCCCCAACACCCACAGCTACTTGGTCTGGATGTCTCCCAAAAGGGAATAACCCATGCAGGGCTGCAGATGGGAATGGGTCAGACGCTGCCAATCTCCTTGTCTGCTCTGAAAGGAGCTGTATTTGCAAAACATCATCTTTTGCAAAGCTGATAACCAAGCAAGGCAGGAGCACGCTTGGCCAGTGAGCCAAGCAGACTGCAGCAGCTTGCAAAGGGCAGGACATCCCTGGCCATTGGCTACACTGATTTGCACTGCAAAAGGATGCAGCCCTCTCTGGCTTTCCAGGCTGTTGCATTCTATCTGTTCACAGTGGGAGGCATGCAGGGCTCCACAGCTGCCACGGGGCCGTTTGATTTGTGGCTCTGCTGCCTTCTGCATCCCCAGTGAGAGCAAAATTAAACTCGGGTTCCACAGCTTCCATCTCCCCCGGGTCCTCAGCAGAGCAGCACGAGGGGAAAGGGCAGCCAAGGAGATGCAGTGTGTGGGATTCCTCCTCCCTGCTGTGTTCCCATCCTTTTGGCACTGGGCTCAGCAGCAGTGTCTCCATGCCTCAGTTTCCCCAAGCCTGCTGCAGCCACTCTGCAGTGTTCCAGGGGTCCGCCTTGTTCTGCATTGCCATCAGTTGCTTTCAGCCTCTCCTGGGTTGGTGTTTCCTTGCCTATTCCCCAGGGGAAAACGAGCAGTGAGCCCTTGGATGCCCTGTGCTGGAGCAGCAGCAGTTGCACACCCAGCCTGATGCTCTGTGTTATCAGTCTACAAACAGAGGAAGCCTCAGGGTTTTGCAGGTGGGAAAGGCTGTGCTTCCCTGCTTGTGGATGAGTGGCCACGTACCAGCACCAGGGATCCCCTACGCCGTTATTCAGCCATAATCAGAACAGTGCTAAAGTGATTTTACATAATGAATCTCACAGAGTCATCCCAGCGAGGGCAGGATCGTGGGGTGTGAGTGAGAGGCCGTTCCTATTTAACAGCTGGGGAAATGAGGAGATGATGGGAGCAGGAGAGAAATTCAGGTTACACAGAGGGCTTACCCAGCCTTGTAATTAAGGGCTATCCCTTCCTTGGGAAAGACCCATAATTATCTCCTTGCTCCCAGAGGAGAATTAGTCATTGCTGGCCCCTGAACAGCAGTTGTTATTTTGCCTTTCTCACTGCACTGAGGCCCATCCCTGCCCACGTGTCCAAACTGGAGGCAGCTGCAAACCAATGTGGGATTTCAATGGGCTCCAACACCCCCAGGCCAGGCTCTGGCACCCCCACATCAGCCCCTCCTCAGGCTCTCAGTGTGCCAGAAGCCAACTGCCAGCTGGGACGTGTGCAGGGGAAGCACATCTTGCAGCTTTACGGGGCTCAGCTCCCCCGGGGTCCCAGCGTCAACCTTGGCTGCCCACAGAAGAACACAGGGATGGGAACCAAGCAGTGATGCTCTGGTACCATCACTACTCACTTTTACCCTTAGTGGGGGGTGTGGGAGGGAAGATGCTGCAACCAGCATCGGAGCTGGGCTCCAACAGAACACCCAGCACCACAGGTGCTCCACGTCACCACTTTTTCCTTCCCGTTCCCTGCCCATTTCCTAGATTTTCACCCAAATTTTCAGCCTAGCCAGCACATCTGCTCCTAATCAGCAGGAAAACCCAACCGGGGGCTTCACATGGTTTGGAGGCTGTGGGTTATTTAGGCACCAGAGAAACGAGGCCAATAATGTGGTGAGGAGCTCCACCTGCCTGAGGTTTGAAAAGAGACTTGGGCAGAGGGAAAGCAGCTTGGGGCCAGCTCTGGGGCTGGTGGTTACAGCTGCAGATGCTGTGTGGTGAGGGCAGTAGAGCAGGGCTGCATTTATCTGGGTGGGAGAATGGGGGGGGGGGGTCTGGGGCTTGTCCTGCTTCACACCAACCAGTTTTGCAGGCCTGTTTTGTAGCAGTTTGTTGCTTGGGGGGGGGGGAGGGGGAGGAGAGATGGAGAAGGGCTGGGAGGGGCTCTTGAGGCAGCAGTGGGAAAGCAGCTTCCAAAGAGCCATCAAATGTCTATTTCTAACAGGAAATTTCTAACACCTCAGGAGGTCTGTGAGGTTTAAAGGCTACTGGGGTAAATAAACGAGCACCTGGGAGCTCCCACAGCATAATAACTTGCCCAAGGAACTGTATGGTGGTGCTGAGTGTTTTCCCTTGCGTTTTTTCTCTTTTAAACCCCCGATGAAAGTAAGCTTTGCAGAAGGCACTTGCACCTCTCAATTTCAATGGTCTGTGGCTTATTCCTGCTGCTGATCCATGGCAGCTTTTTAAACTCAAGTTTAGAGGATAAGAGGACAAGAATTGGATGAATGAGAGCAAGGATGCTGTTACTTTGCCTGATGGGTCTTCTCCCATCGCTTCTTGGCTGCATGAGGCACTGGAGGAAGCTGATGGTGAATGGTGTGGCAGGTCACCTGCCATGATGGGGGGATGTCTTGCAACCAGCTTTTGGGCTTTGGGAGCCCTCTGCTGTGCCTGTCTGAAGGCAGCAGCTCTGTGAGTGCTTCTACATCAGGTGAGAGGGGTGAGCTGGGAGAGGGGGGGGGGATGGAGCTCCCCCAGTGTCAGCAGCATCACAGGTATGGCACCACCTGGCTGCTCCCCATTAGGAGGAATGATTTTTAGTGCAGTGTATGCAGATTTGAGGTCCAGGATATGAAACAGCTCTCATGAGAGCTGGTGCCCAATTCCCTGGGTGGTTTGAATCCAACTGGGTGGTTTGAATCCAACTGGGTGGCTTGGTAGAAGAGGGCTCCTTTCCTGTATTTCCACCCTCCTCTTCCTCCCCACAGTAAGGATCCTGGTGTATGGCATGGCCTGGCATGTTCTGAGCTCTGCGTTCGGCCCACGTCCTCAGCACTTCATTCATAAGGAAGAAACAAGCCTGGCACATCGGGGAGTCCTCAGGCTGTATGGTGAGATCTAGCAAGCAGCCTCAATGCCTGTCGCTGTGTGGTTGCACCTAAAGGAGATGTGTGCGTTTGCATTTTCTTTCACCTCCCTATATATGTGCAGGTAGAGAAAATGAGTTCTTCCTTAGAGAAGAGGCAGCCTGCTGTAAAAACGGACCTTCTTGGGCTAAGCTGCTGTATTTCCATCCCCCACAGAGGGGCACTGTTGGATTTCATTCTGGGTTTAAGAGATGCTGGTTCTTTTTACTTTCCACTGAAGCTCCACCAGGAGGGGCACGAATTCCCCTTTCAGGAGGGTTAAAGCCGTTTAAAGCGCCAGCAGCTCTCAGCGCTGCGTGAATCCTTCCCTAAAAAGAGATCGAAGCTGAAAACCATCCCAACTCAAGAGGGCAAGCCAGGCAGGTATAGATCTCCAATGAATGAGCCACCGATGGCCAACCCGCTGTGCTGCTTTGGCTTTTGGGGTCTGAAGGTGGGCTTTGCTGATTCAATGAGGCTGGAGTTCCTTGATTTTTTTCCCCTTGCAAAACAGATATAGATGTATGTATTTTTATGTCACTTCTCCAGCACTGGGGGGGGTGGCAGGAGGTACTTGCTGCCTTCTCTGCTTGCTGGGAGCTGACTGATGGTATCAGCAGTGAGCCCAGTGGGGATCTGCTCCCCCAGTTTGCTGCCCGTGTGTTGGAAGAGGGATGGAAGGAGCAGGCCTGCGCCTCCCTTGCTCTCTGTGAAGTGCTGATTTTGCAGCTCTGTGGCTCAGTTTCCCCATGTATAAGTTTTCCATGGTGTGGCATTTTGAGGCCACGCAATGCGACTCCATTCCAGACTTTTCCCCATGCTCCTCCATCTCTCCTCTGTTTGCAGGGCCACTGATTGCTTTACCACCTCCCTTTTCACATCCACAGTCTTTGATTTTCCAGCTGGGTCTCCTGATTTTTCTGAAAAGAAACCACCTCCTTCTCCTTTGCTTACCAGAGGCTTCCAAAATTTCCTAAGGATGAGACGATCACATCGACATCCCTGCTCTGGCCCAGCAGTAGAGACAAAGTGAGTGAAACTTCTCCATTATGCTGCCGATTCCTCAGCCTTTGGTCAGCACAAAACAGCCCAGCAATGGTCCCTTCGTGGGGAAGGGAGATGTGGGGGTTTGCTTAGGGCTGGAGGTGGATGCTGCCATGTCTTCCTTGTGGGAGGCTGTGAGACGTTGCTCTCCCCAGGGAGGGAGAGATGTGTGCTCAGGTCAGAGGCAGTGCTGAGAGTTTCCCATTACTGATACAGAATAGCCTGATTTTGGTGGCTGGGAGCTGCTGTGATGTGAGTTGGGGTTATGCAAACACAAGGAGAAGGTTAGAGGCTGCGAACAGGAACTTGGCTGTGAATGGAGCAGTGTCAAATTGGGCAATGAAGAACCAGAGGGTGGAACATCATCGGGGTCAGCGTGGGATCCGGGGTGATCAGTGAGGAGGAGGTGGTGATCAGATTGCCAAATGCTGCCCAGGAAGAGGGATAGCATAGCGTGCCCTCTGAGATAGGAGCGGGCAGAGAAAGTGATCAGGAAATATTAGAGAAGGGGCAGCACTGCAGAATGAGGGCTCAGTGCTGGGGGATGCTGTCCTGGGTGGGGAGGAGCTGGCACAGGGACTGCACTCTGCTCCCAGCTCTGCCCTGGATGTGCTTCATCCCAGTGTGGATTGGGGATGGAATTTACTGTGGACGTGGCCAAGATGCTCAGCTTACCCAGGGAACGTGGCTTTTTATCACCACTGGAAGGGCTGCAATGCATGGCGATGTGCTGTGCTGTGGGGGGAGCTTGCTCCTCTGCACTAGTGAAAGGTTCTTCTATAGGAATATCCATCTCACCAGAGGGCAGTGGGCATGGCAGTGAACTCCCAGAGCTCAAGGGGTGTTTTGACGCCACTCTGAGCCATAGGGTTTGGGGTTGGGAGATGCTGTGTGGAGCTGGTGTTGAACTCAGTGATCTGTGTGGGTCCATTCCAACTGGGGATGCTCCGTAATTCTATGATTTTTATGTTCCCAGCTCAAGAAGGGAGGAGGAATGATAGCAGTTGCAGCATCAGACAGGCAACAGCATGCTGCACTCAAACCAGAAGGGAAACGTGGTGGACTAAAGCAGGCAACACAAAGCAAACCTGCTTTAACTACTTTGGACTAAGCTTTCCAACATCCTCCTTAAGGGTTCTGGGGATGCTAGGATCTGTAACAAAGGTGCATGCTCCTTTTCTTCCCCTGCACCATTGCCCAGCCTTGCCTTTGCCTCGCTGCCTGCCAGGGACCCATTGGAGCATGCAGGGTGTAGAGCTGCTGGCACTTGGCTGCAGGCATAGATGGACTCAGGCTGCTCCTGCTGGTGCTGGGCAGATGGCAAGCAGACATTCTGAAAACAGGCCCAAAGAAAGCTTTTGTTTTGCTGCCCAGAGCTCCTCTTTCAGGCTTGGTGTTTCCAGGGCATCAGTGGGTCCCCACAAGCAGGAGCAGCCCTGGGGTGTTGGGGAAGTCTGGCACTCTGGAGAGCATCAGCATGGTTGGTGGTACCCGGTCCGGATAGGTGTGGGCAGCCAAGGCCTTGGGAGAGGTTGGATTGAGCTTTGAAGTTTTCAGTGATAAGCAAACATGAATAAGTCCTTGAGTCCCACAAAGCATGAAAATAAAGAAGAAAGAACCAAGTGGGACAGAGACCAGGTAGAAAGGTGGTGACGGAGACGGCGGAGTGCAGGAAGGAGGGAGAAACACAATCCACCCAAGTGGGTACATAATTTATTTGCCTATTAGCTATTAATAAGCTGGCCTTTTGTATCAAGTCTCCCAACGTTCTTGTAACAACTTCAGGCCTTTCTGCAGAGCATCACCCTTTCTGGGTGTTCCTGTGCCACTTGCCATGCTAACATGATTCTTGATATGTCCCTCACCCGGCACCGTGCCTTCGTTATCACCATTCAGCTGAGCAAGTAATTAATGTGATTCCCCCATTACTGCACTGTAACTATAACCTGTGGGAATGCCTCCTAGGGACACCAGGCATGCTTTGCTTTGGGTGGTCCCTAAATGGTGAGGGAGGTTTTTGAGTCTGCCTGTTGAAAGGGGAGCAGCAAAGCTGATGACTTGGGTGAGCAAAGGACCTTCCCTTCCAACACCTCTTGCCAACAGTAGTTACTGCTGGACTGGGGGTGATACTTGATAACAAGAAGCACATCAGCTGAATGCAGCAAGGAGAGGTGGAGAAAACCCATTCATCTTAGCAAAATCACGGCTACCCTGCTGGGTATCCAGTTTGTGCCTTCCTCCCATCCTCCTCTCCACAAGGTGGACGAGAGACGAGCGCAACCCACCCCATGTATTCTAGTCAAATGCACTTAGAGGTGTATTTATAGGGTAGTGACCAAGACACCATGCAGTAGTGTTGGAAGGATCCCTCTGAGCAGCTGAAGTCTCCTATTTCCTTGGCCTTCGTGGCTCAGGGAACAAGGTGGGCCTTTTCTAATGGGAACACCCTTCTGTGACCTTGGGTTGCCTCACCGCCTCCCCACTGTTGCTGGACGCCACTGCTCAGAGCTGAGCATGTGGCTGATTTTTGTGTTTTCTTGCAGGAAGAGATGCTCAGCCCCTCCTGGGAACCCCTCTGAAAGACCCCAGGGCCTCCTGGGATGTGGAAGTGTCACAGGTCAACTGGTCCCCAGTATATTCACCTGGCATCCCTTGGGAGGAGGTGAGGGGATTCCCTCGTGCTGTGTGTGTGATGTCCATGGAACACAGTGATGGGGACAGCTCTGCTCTCACATTCTGAAGCTGTCCTTTGGCTGCTGAGCTCATGGGTGTTCTCCTTTCAGGGCTGCTCCCCTCTCAGGGCTGATTGCAGAAGAGTTTTGGTTTCTTTGCACCCCAGAGGTGTGCCAGTGCAGTCAGCACATCTCCGCTTGCAGCACTGTGTTTCTTCCCTATGTTTCCTTTAAAGCCAAGGACAGCAAGGCAAGATAAGGTTTCACGAGGGTATAGGGTTTCTGAATCTGAGTCTTTCCTGAGACAAACTCTTTCTAATCCTTACCTGCGTGTCAGAGCAGTGCAGACACCAACACGTCCGTACCCACCCGTCGGATCTCCTATTGCTGGAAGAAGAGCTGTAATTTTGGCTGCCTGATCCTGGCTACAGGTGAGCGAGTGCTGTTAATTATCATTATTTCACTTGTGGAAATTCTGTACGGCGTTAATGATACCGTGAAAATACGACAGAGCCCAACACCTGTGGGATGTTCCGCTTCTATTAAGCCACTCTTAATGTTATTTCATCCCGAATAGGATGGGGATGAACCACCTGGTTGACGAGGTTCCCGTTTATCTCCCGTTAAAATGGTGCTTGGCTCGTGGCTGTGCACCAGTTGTGCTGATGCAGGGGGTTCTGGATGCTCTTGGTTTCCTGCCTGAGCCCAGGCAGATACGCTCTGTGCTTTCAGCATTTACAGCCTTTGCTCCTTTTCCAAGACTTAAATAAAATAGTTCCTCTTGGCTGTGATCTCTTTAATGGCTCTGAATGCTTTGCAAGTCTTCCGTTAGAGAATGATCGGCTGTTGCAATCTGCTTTATTGCAGAAAGAAGCGCTGAAGACACGAGGGAAATATTGGTTGCATGCAGTCTGCTCACGCTGAACTGTAAGGAGTGGGTGAAATAATTCATTGGTATGGCAGGCTGAGCTCAGTTGCTGCCAGGCAGTCGGTTCAACCTGAAGAAGGGGCAGGGTGGATTAAATGCGGAGCAGATTACATCAGATTCACACTGCAGTAAGGAGAGAGAGGGATGGGATCTTTGCATGTTGGTTCCATCTCGTCTAGAAATAAAGGGGCGTTTTAGAAGACTGAGTGACCAAGCGTGGGGGATCTACTGAGCCGTGTGGGGTTGCACAGTGTTTACCCAATGCTGCAGAGAATTTGGGGAGGGTTTGTGTAATTTTGAGTCGGTGGCGCTTCTGACTCTGGTGGATGTGGCAGGATGGAGCACCACGCCAGCTTGCAGGGATGTATTTCTCTTTGGGCATCTCCTAACATGTCCGATGGCAGGGGGGCTTTCCTACCCTTTGTGTCTGTTGTTCATCTCAGCTTGCTCAACAAAGATCCCCAAAGGCCCGATCTCCTTCCCATGTCAGATTGCCAAAAATCAAAGCGAAATGCTGCAGCTCTTACAGCTGAGCTGTGCTGCGGTCTGTGTCCCAGTGATTTCCCCCTCCGTGTGGGAGGTAGAGCTCAGCCCTCGCTGCAGGGCTCCCAGCTCTGCAGGGCTTGGTGGCCACACTGGGGCACAGCGCTGGGTTTGGCTGTTTGCTTTTCCAAAGGTCATAGGAAGGAGATTGAGAAATTGCTATGAGGCAAAAGCCAGCTCTGAATTGGCACAGGAGCCCGCAGGGCTGCTGGGGGGGGGGGGGGAGGGGGGCAGAGGAGCCCCAAAGGGCTGCTTATCACTCTGAGATCCCCTTTTCCCTACAGTTGAAGGGAGGTTTTCCAAAACCCCCCCAAATGGTGGTTGTGTCTGCAGGCAAATCAGGCAGGGGTTTGGGGCAGCAGCTTGGAAGCCTGCATGGAAGGCAATAGGCGATGCTGACAGTCCTTGGGATGGACCCAGGAGCCACATCCTGCAGTGTCTGTTCTGCATCAGGTTGGGGCTGTTTTTGCCCAGGTACAGGTAAGGTGATCCACGGGGGATCCCATGCCCCCTGCCTGATCCATGGGGGAGTGGGCAAAACAAGGCAAGACAAGAATCCTATTGAAAAGCATGCAGGGGTGCAGCTCTGGTTTGCAGAGCTTCAGCATATTAGAAGCCAAAAGCAAATGCAGGTTCCCAGTAACGGAGGGTTTTTCCATGCACTGGGGCAATTTGGTGTCTGAGGAAGTGCCTACTCAATGGGACCCATGGCTGAGGGATGCCAAACCAGTGCTGTGCTGGTGGTGGGAGCATGGGAGGGTCCAAGCAGAGGTCAATGAATGCAGCCTGTGTCAGCAGCTCTGTCCCAGCTGCGTTTGGCAAAACAGCCCCCTGAGCAGCTTTGCAAGGGGAGGCAGAAAGGGCCATGTTTGGATGTCACCCCCACGTTCCTCTTCTTAGTGCTGCTCCTTGCTCAGAAAGTGAAGGCCATGCACACATTGGCAGCCACGGAGATGGCAGGCTGGGAGTAAGCAGAACCCAGCAAGGGAGCAAAATCCCATTTCAGGCACAAGGAGAATGAGGGCAAGGAGTCCCACCGGGCTCACGTGGGCACTGGCATCGCCTTTCTGCCTGGTGCAGGACGGGTACGAGCGTCCCACAGCCAGGAGCTGGGAGAGGAGGAGGAAGGCAGTAGGACCAGGACCCTGGGGCAGAATGAGGATGATGCAGAAGCTGGGTTTGTTGCTCCCTTCCTCTTTGCAGTGGGTTAAAAGACTGGGGGAGGGGGGGAAAGGGGGAGGGATGAGGAGGGGGTTGTTAGTTGGGTTTGGGGGGGTTTGCTGTGCTCCTTTTGGGTGGTTTTGGGGTGGTGGTGACCGTGTTGAGTTTGTCCTTGGAGAAAAGCTGGAGAATCAGAGGGCGGCTCTGGGATGCTGGGGCTGTCAGGAGCCAGAGGGTCCCGTTGACATAATCTCAGTCCCTTTAGATGTTAATTCTGTTCTTGCTCTGTCCAAATTATGATGTCCTTCCCTGGATGGGACTGCAGGACTGTGGTGACCACCCTGGGACACCTGCACTGCTCTCTGGCAAAGCACACGGTGCTGCCAACCCAAACGACCCCAACCCCTTCCCCTCCTCCTCCTGCTGCCACTGCTGCAAAGCTCGGGATCGATGCAGGTATCAGCGTGACCCACTTAGTGGCTTCCTATTGCTTTCCATTTATACCATCCATCCACTTTTGGCTTCAGCCGCAGCCTCCCAGGAGGGTTAGTGCTGATGGCAGTGGGGTGAGGACGCTGCCTGTCCCCAGGAACAAGAAGAGGTCGCAGTGCTGCACCCCAAGCTTGGCCATCCCTGCAGCACTTTGGGGCAGATGGGGAATCTTCCCCATCGATTCACCATCGACTCTCCTCGATCGCGTTACCTCCTACAGCCCATTCAGCAGCGCCGCGAGGCGCCGAGGCGTGCCTCCTGCTAAACGCCCGTTTAAACCCTCTTTTTATTCATCTGAATCAGGCTAAAACTCCCATGCTGGGTGTGGGGAAGGTGGGGAGGGCTTGGATCAGACCCAGGTGATTGCAGCCTGCGTCGCCGCAGAGCTCATTTCGCCCCATCTGTCTTTTCCTGCTGCCCGAGTGGCTTTGCAGCAGCTTTGAATGAGCACCTGTGATGGGGAGCGCTCGGTTCCCTCCGTGCAGGGATGGCTGTGCTCAACCCTGCTCGTTATTAAATTGCTTCCTGACCCGGTTAATCCATAGCTGATTAATTTGGGCTGGGTATCAGGAAGGTTTCATCTGTCTCATGGTGTGGACTGTACGTTCTGGGTTCTCTGTTAATCTGGTTTTTATATATAGATCCCATACATATACCCTATATATGTATGTGTACATCCTATATATATGGCAAAAGCAGAAGGGGGGATGCACACAGGGAGGCTGGCTGGGCATGCTGACAGCGAGGGCTGCCTCCATCCTGCACCAGGAGTCCAGCCTGCCAGTTTCCTCCTGTGCTTCCTTCCCTGTGGGGCTGCTGTGTGGTTATGCAGCATGTAATGATGTCGTGAGTGGGGAAACTGAGGCACAGAGGAGGCTGGGGCTCACAGAATTTGGTGGCTGCCAGTTCAGCCAAAGTATTTCTTTGATGGTGTAATTAAAGGGTTTAGACATCAGGGCCCACCTTAACCTCTCCTTTTAAAAGCAAAGGTTTCTCAGTACATGTGGGTGTCACAGGCAGGATTTTAGGTCCACTGGTGACCAGGGGGTTCTGTAGCTCCTTTAAGTATCGTTGGTTCATTAGCCTCAGTGCTGGAGCCAGGACATCAAGGAGTAAAGCTTTGTGTTGTGCTCACCATAAATTCCAAGCCTCCCATGTTCCCCCCCTTCCCCAAATCTTTCCCTGGTGCCGGATTTGGGGACACTTCTGATTTGGGGCTTTGCTGCTTTAGGGGCACATCACACAGTGCTGAGGTATATGGAAATGTCCCCCCAATATGTCCTGAGCGTGCCACAGAGTCAGCCCAATCCAGGAGCCACGCAGCTCTGCAATTAGTGCTGCACCTCAGCTAATTAGTTCTGCTAAAAATGAGGGAAAACTAGCAGGGGCTAATTACTGCACTAATTTGATCTGTTGAGCTAGAGCTTGGGTCTGGCTGGTGCAGAGCGGAGCACGGCAGCTTGCAGAGCTGTGCAAGCATCACTTTATT
Organism: Alectoris magna; assembly: GCA_030625065.1. NCBI lineage: Eukaryota > Metazoa > Chordata > Aves > Galliformes > Phasianidae > Alectoris > Alectoris magna. The sequence goes on from CM060585.1 coordinate 3,740,794, forward strand.
CAAGAGCTGGGAACGGTCCAGCAAAAAGTCCCCCTGCAGGTCCATCCTGCCCTCCTGCAGCAGAGCTGTGTGTGCAGAGCTCTGCAGCTGTGCTCACTGGATGCCTGCCCCGGCTGCAGGACGCCCTCGGGAGCAACGTTGTCCTCAGGATAAATCCCAGCAGATGCCAGGAGCTGCTGCTGCTGGTGGGATTAGTGGGATGGAAGCGTGGGAGGAGGATGGGGCACCTGGCTGGGGGTAGGGAAATCCTGTCGCTTCTCAAGTCCCCTCAACTGAGCACGGATTGGTTTAACTCCTTTCTGCTGATACATCCCTGGTGCTGAGTGTCTCTTGGGGTGCAGAAGGGGATGTGGAGCATGACAAACCAACCCTGAAGTCTGGGAGATGCCATGGGCCCGTTTCCGTTGCTGGCTGTAGGTGCGGATGGCCGGACCTGAGCTGAAAATGCCTCAACCCGTGGGTTCTGAGCTCTCCTATGGGACTCTGTGTTTTAATGCACTTATTAACATCATGGGTGGAAAACAGCTCTGAGGACAGAGCAGGGAGCTGGAGTGGGGGGAATGGAGGTGGCAGGGTCCCACAGGAGCAAGGGAGCAGTGCTGTGCAAGAGCTGAGGCTGCGCCATGTAGGCAGGGATGTGCCCAAACACAGCTGTCTGGGGAGGAGGAGGATGTGGGCTGACTGGTGTGGAGGCACAGCCCTATGCAGTGCCACCCACCAAGATGGGGCACACGTGGCAAGGATGTGGTGGGGTCAGGAGGAGGGAAGAAAAATCCCGGTTCCTTTGGTGACTCACGGTGACATCCCACGGGGCCGTTCCTTCACTCGTTGCTCGGGGTGACAATCTGATGGCACTGCTTGTCCCCTCTCTGCGTTGTCCCTGTCAATGCCGTGTGGGGCTGTGCTGGCTGCTCCTTGTCACGTCGGGGGGGGGGGGGGGGGGTGTCAGGGGTGTCCCACGTGGCGGTGGCACTGCGGCCATCCCCTCCTGAAAAGGAGCCCACTGCATCCATGACTGCAGGCGAGAGGTAGGTGGGCACATGGGGATGCTCCAGCCCTCGGGCTTTCCCCCTCTCTTCTTTTTAATGCTGTTAGTATATATTGATGCTAAACAAGCCCGACCGCCTGCTCTAAATCTCTCTCCTGGTGCCAGCGGTGCTCAGGTCCCCGTCCCCCTCTCCACCCCCCTCCTGGGCACTGGCTCAGACCTCACCACGTCACCGACCAGACCTGTCCCCGCTGGACCATCCGGAGCATTATTGGGGATTAAAGGTGGCATCCGCCAGAAGGGACCGTCCCTCCCCCCAGGGAGCGGGTGGGGGAAGGAGGTGGGGGGCCTGGGTGCCCCCTGTTCCCCTTTCCCGATGGACCCCCGGCGCTTTGTAGGGCAGAGCAGGTGCCTTTCCCCAGGGCAACGGTGGGGCCGAGGCTCCAAACCACTTCGGATGCTGCCAAAGCCCATCCCTGGCGTGCTGGGCTGCCAATTATACAGTGAACCAAATAGAGGAGAGACTTCTAAATGACATTGCCTGCTTTATCCCAACGGGACCTTTCAAGGGTATGGCTGGAGTTGGTTTTTTTTTTCCTTGTTTTTTTTTTCTTCTTCTTTCCCCCCCCCTCCCCCCCTCTACACATCCCTATGCATGTTTAACAGCTCTCCTTCCAGATGCAGAGAGCACTGGCACCTCCATGCCCCGCGTGGGTAAGTTGTAGGTGATGGCTTGGGGGGGGGGGGGGGGGGCTATTGGGAGAAATCACTGCATGTCTCATGGAGCAGAGGGGTGGTGGGGGGGGGTGGGGGGAGGCAGTTCAACCCCTCTGCTTCTCTATGAGGACCTCAGAGAACGCTGTCACTTGTCCACGTGTGTGAGGTTTGAGTGGGGATGGGAGCAGAGCTGGGGGACTTGTTTGTGGGGATGTTGGTGTGTGGTTGCAGAGGGGCTGTTGGACACCACACACCCCATTTCCTGATTTGCCATTGGGATTTGATGGGGGGGGGGGGGGGGGGGGAAACACAAGCTCTCTCTCAAATGACCTTTGTCTTTTGCAGTTTCTCTGCCTTGTTGTGGTGTGTGTGGTTTTTTTTTTCCCCCCTTCCCAGCCAGGGATTTTGGATGAAGCGTATTAGTTAATCAGATTCTGAGAAGCAGATGTTAGGTGATTTAAAAGGAAAAAAAAACCGAGACGACTTTCTAGTTGGAGCCTGGAGCTCTTGTTGCAAAGCATGTGGCTCTGTTCTTGCTTGGAGAGATTGCTTTGTGCCTTTGGGAAGTGCCGTTAATTTGGTCTAAATATAAAATGAGACGAGATGAGGCGCTCTGGGGTCTGGGGCAGGTGGGACACTGATCTCTGGGTGTGGGGACAGGCAGATGTCTGTATGCTTTGGGGGGTCTGAAGGCACTGAGAGGAGGGTCACAGCCCTGCATTGCCTGTCCCCAGGTCCCCAGTGGCTGCAAATGGGGCTAAAAAGCATGGAAAGGAGCTAAGAAGTGCCATTCAGCTTCCTGCTCTTTGCCTCCGTTTTGCCCTGAGGGATGGCGCAGGGCTCAGCTTGATCTGCACATGGGCTCCAGAGCAAAACCAGATCCTGAGGTATCGCAGCCTCCTTGAAGTCTCAGGCTGAAGAAGCAAAGGCTTGGGAGTTTTCTTGCACCCTTAATGCTTTTTAAAACCAAGATCATCTCACGGTGCCGACCTCAGATACGATTTCACCATCAGCTTAAGCTGCCCTAAGGTTGCTTTGGTGCTGAGTGAGGCTCCAAGGCACAGGTTCCCTCCTGGGCTGCAACAGGGTTGAGGTGCCCTGAGCATGGGGTTAGCTCTCCTCCTTTGTCTTTTTTGTGCCTCTTTCTCCCTCCAAATGAGCCTTGTTCAGGCTGGGTTGCTCTCAGCACCCTTCCTCCCAGCCTGGCTGCTGATGCTGTGTGGGCACTGAGATGTGGGCTGCCCCGATGCTGCATCTCACCTCGCTCACAGCAGCTTTGAGCTGCCAAAACCCTTGGGTGGGAACTGAACCCATGGAGAGCTGCAGCACCTTGGGTTCACCTTAAGCCTAGCCAACTCCGTCACTGAGGCTTGAGGACTCAGGTCTGGGGCTGCTCATCTTTGCAGCAGGTCTGAAACACGCTGCTGTTTCTCCTAGCTCTATTTTCAGCTGCATTGCCCCAAATGCTCCTCTCTCGGTGTCTCCCTGTGAGAAAATGGGTACAAAACCAAAGCTCCAGGGAGATACCTATGAGCAGCCCCGCTCTGTGTTTTTCGTTCAAGCAAAGAGATACGGACAACACTGGCTCCCGTATGAAGTTCTGCTTTTGAGCTTGCATTGCTCATAGGGAGAATTTGTAGCTAACCAGAATGCTAACATCTCCTGCTGCAGCAGATTGAAGGTTTCCAGCTTGTCCCGGCCTGGACAGATGAGTCCTGTCCTAAAGGAAGTGTGGGGAATAACTTGGAGCCCCAGTGGCTCAGGCTCAATGAGGCAGGCACCACTCCCAGTGTGCTCACAGCCCCAGTACAGGACTGGTCCCCATGCGGACGTGGCCTGGATTGCACTGCTATTCCTGGCAATTGAGGGCATTTGAGTTTTTCAGTCCCTCTTGCTGAACTTTGCTGGGTAAGGAAGCCAACGTGCCCTTGGTGATTAGTGAGCACGTGGAGAACGGAGCAGCAGCGCGTGTCCTTATGACTGGAAAACACATCTGTAGGGGGAGAGAGCTGAACGGGGGAAAAGAGGGAGAAAGAAATGAGGGGGGTGGCCAGGATAAATGCGTTTTGGCTGTAAACGTTCCCAGGATTTCTCTCTGTTAACCTCAAATGGGTTCACTGCCCACCCCAAGTTCTGGATTGATACAAGGAGTCCCAGTTCATGCCCCTCCTCACGCAGAGCAGAGAGGTTCTCCAAGGCTGATAGATGCTTTCTTTTCCTCCCAACCTGCCTTCCTCTTGGATGGCACTCCGCAGAACCTCTCTTGGCCTCTGCTTTGGGAAGTGCTTCCCATATGCCAGTTGACCCAGCTGCCCAGCACCTCCAGTTTGACCAGCATCACTCCCAGCTGGAGCAAGGCTGTAGCAAACAAAGCTTGGGATGGGTGGGCAAAGCCTGGGTGGGACACCTGAATCCTCCCCCATCAGCTGCTGACCTCCTATCCTTGGGTGCTGTAGACATTGAGAGGTTTAGTGATGACAACGAAGCCGTGCCAACAGGGCCCATAGGATCCAGAGCTGAAAAATACACTGGAAGTACAATGCTTTAAGGAGTGTGTTAAGGCACGCAGAGTTTTCTGACCTCAGGTTTGTTTCATTCTCTTTGGCCAAGCACGGTGAGCCACGCGCACACGATTCATCTGTCTCCCTGTCTGTTTGCTTGCAGATTCTCATAGCGTGGGAAAGAAGCAAGCTGCCGGCGTTCGACCCGGGGATTTATGCTGCTAATCTGATTAGTGTATGATGGACGTGTCCAGTTGGAAGGAGATGGAGGTGGCACTAGTCAGTTTTGACAACGCTGATCAGATCGTGGAGGATCCCTGTTATTCAAACGACCTCAGTCCTGCCAGCCAGTCGCGGAAAGGCCATCCCAGCTGCGCCAACCTCCTCTCCAACTGGAGAATCCTCATCAACAGTGAAAACGCCAACAATGAGACCATTTTCTCCAGGTTCTCTGCTGAGTTCAGCGAGCACCTGGTGGGGGAGCGGGTGGGGATGGAGGAGGGGGACCAGCGAGTCATCATCAACATCGCTGGGCTGAGGTTTGAGACGCGGCTCAAGACCCTCAACCAGTTCCCGGAGACCTTGCTTGGGGACCCAGAGAAGAGGATGCGTTACTTCGACTCCATGAGGAATGAATATTTCTTCGATAGGAACAGGCCCAGTTTTGATGGGATCCTGTACTATTACCAGTCTGGTGGGAAAATCCGGCGTCCGGCCAACGTGCCCATTGATGTCTTTGCTGATGAAATCACCTTCTATGAGCTGGGTGACGAAGCCATGGACCAGTTCAGGGAGGATGAAGGGTTTATTAAGGACCCTGAGACCCTCTTACCAACCAATGACTTTCATAGGCAATTCTGGCTGCTCTTTGAGTACCCCGAAAGCTCCAGTGCAGCCAGAGGTGTAGCTTTGGTCTCCGTCCTGGTCATTGTCATCTCCATCATCATCTTCTGCATGGAGACCTTGCCAGAGTTCAGAGAGGAAAGGGAGTATAAATCCACCCAGGAGCTTTCTAAGAATACGACGGACACCTTTCTGGCCCACAGCACCTTCACAGACCCTTTCTTCGTCATAGAGACTGCCTGCATCATCTGGTTCTCCTTTGAGCTGTTCGTCCGATTCATCGTTTGCCCCAGCAAGACCGAGTTCTTCAAGAACATCATGAACATCATTGACATTGTGTCCATCATCCCCTACTTCGTGACTCTCACCACCGAGCTGATCCAGCAGAGCGAACTCAACGGGCAGCAGAACATGTCCTTGGCCATCCTACGGATCATCCGCTTGGTGCGGGTCTTCCGGATCTTCAAGCTGTCCCGGCACTCCAAGGGGCTGCAGATCTTGGGGCAGACCCTCAAGGCCAGCATGCGGGAGCTGGGCTTGCTCATCTTCTTCCTCTTCATCGGCGTCATCCTCTTCTCCAGCGCCGTCTATTTTGCAGAAGTGGACGAGCCGCAGTCCCATTTCTCCAGCATCCCCGATGGCTTCTGGTGGGCCGTGGTCACAATGACAACCGTTGGCTATGGTGATATGTGTCCCACCACCTTGGGTGGGAAGATCGTGGGGACTCTGTGTGCTATCGCAGGAGTGCTGACCATCGCGCTGCCCGTCCCCGTCATCGTCTCAAACTTCAACTATTTCTACCACAGGGAGACAGAGAATGAAGAGAAGCAAATCCTGCCCGGGGAGGTGGAGAGGATACTCAACAGCGTGGTGACGGGCAACGACAGCATGGAGTCTCTCAATAAGACCAATGGGGGTTACCCTCGAGACAAGGCCAAAAAATGATGATGCTTGTTTCCATGGCAGAGCTGAGCGCTGTCAGGTGGGGGTGGGCTGGAGAAGGCATGCAACATCTGCAAGCTGCGTTTTGTTGTTGTTTTTTTATTATTAATTATTATTATGTTAAACCAAATGTGCTGCTGCTTTCTTTTTGTTTGTTTTTTGGGTTTTTTTTTTTTGTTTTGTTTTTTGTTTTTTTTTCTAGACATTTTTCAATCTGATTTCCCGTGGCTGTTCAAATAAACACCATCTTTCTTATCTCTCTTCCCTGCTCATCGGTCTGCTTTTTATTACTTGATGCTCATCTGTTTGGCATTCAGCTTTCCTGACCCACGCCATCAGAGCGCGGCTCCCCCATGCATGGAGATTTTCCCCGTTTACTGAAAGGCAAAAAGGGGAAAATTGCAAGAAACCCTTCGCCCGCTGCCACCCAGCTTCCCAGGGCAGAGCTGGTCCCATCTCCCTGCTCTTCTCAGTCCAATATCGATGCTTCCTCTGCAGACTGACTTCCCTGATCTGTGCTGGTGGCACAGCAGGGTGGGCAATGATGGATGGGACCGAGCCAGTGGGTGCAGGGATTTAGAGAGAGAGAGAGGGGTGAGGACCGACCCCACTGGTACAGCCACCAAGGAAGGGCCGTGGCTCGGTGCCCATGGGGGTTCTGATGGACCAGCTGAGCTCTGAGAAGGGCAGGGGGGACTTTGAATGCAAACAAATGTTCAACTTGTGGGTTATCTGGTGCACAGATGCCCTTCGGGACCAATCTCCGTGACCTTGTAGCTTTTATTGTCACTTAAGTCGCTGCAAATGGAGCACAGAGTAATGAGGGCTGACGTTTCCTGACAGCTTGGCTCTGCATTGTAAAAGGCACTTCTGGTTTTCCAAAACATGCAAATTTCCAGAGGCATTTTTGAAGGGAGAAACAGAAACAGATCATTTTGCTATCCTCTCGAACGCCAGCAGGTTTTCTTCCGACAAAAGCATTTTGTTCCCACTTCTCTGTTTCGCTTGGCTTTTTTGATGTTTCTGCCTACATTAAAATCACAGCTTCTCATGCAGTGTCTACACATCCGCTTTTGTATCCCACATCTGTTCTACTCCATGTCTCATCTCCTAAAGGGTCGGCGTGATCGTTATGCAACGTGCCGGCATCTCTGGTTTGCAGTTTCATTCAGAAAGGAGTGCTGAAAGATGATTTCTTTATTCGTTCTCATTCCCAGTCCGATGTAAAACGTGAGTTGGGGCGTGCTGGGATTTTCCCCCCTAGCAGAGATTCTGCACCCAACCGTCTGGATTCTGCTCTGCTGCAGAGCTTCTGGTTGGAGGGATGGACTTCCTACAACCAGATCTTTTTCACACCAGGCATCTGTAGGGATGGCTGGAGGAGGCACAGCTGGGCACGTCTGGAGAGCAGCACCCTGAGCCACCCCCAGCTCCTTTCCAGCAGCTTTACCACATTCATTTTTTTCCTTGATAGCAGAAAGCGTTGAGCTTTCAGTGCTCATAGGAAGGGTTGACCCATTTTTCAGGTAGGACCATTTCCCTCTTCCTTCAATCCAAAATTTCCAAGCAAGCCTTGGAGCATCCTTTTGGCACCGGTTATTTCCACGCTTCCCCTGTGGCACAGAAGTACAGTTTTGGCTCCATAGCCACGAGATGGCACTCCAGGACAGACATTTCTTAGGCATAAAAGTATGACAGCGATCCCAACGTGTGTGCTCCCTGCTCTCATTCACGCTTGATGATCCCTGGGTCTTGGTCCCACCAACTGGCTGTGGTTCCTGCTGCATTGAGCTCATAGCTACGGTAGAGCCAAGGGGCAACAGAGTGCTCTAAGCTGTGGAAGTCGAAGCAAGACTTCCTCTCTACACGTGCACAGAAGCTTTGCAATGGGGGTCTGCAGTTTGTGGGTCTGGGGGGTGGGGAATTCACCTTCCCTGGCTGGAAACTGAGGTTTTCCAGTATTGCTCATTTGACACAACCCCAGTACAAAGCCAGCCTTGGCTTCCTACAAACCTCAGCTCCCAGCAGCCCCAGTCTTGTTCTGTTGTCCCAAAATTCTGCCACCACCACGAAGCAGTAAGTGTACGACGCCTCCTCCCTAATTCCTGCCCTTTTATCACCAATAAATGTGCAGCCACCAACTCCACATCATCAACATTTTATTTGCATGCAAGCAAGGACACCTTACAAGAGACCTCTTGCTGCTCTAAAAAACACAGTCACGGTCTGGTTGAGTGCTGTCATCTCAGTAGATCTAAATAGCCTTGGCCAGTCCGACACGGTTGTTGGCCCTGTCGAAGATGCTGTAGTACACTCTGATGAAGACATCTCCCAAGATCCAGAGGTCTGCAGAGCTATTCTGGAAGCTGCTGATGCAGGTTCCTTGGTCATTCTGCGTTTGAGCCAGAGAAGGCAAATGGGGAAAATGTGGGTTAGTAGCTTTTGTTGGGTTGCTCTGGAGGCTCGTGACCATCTCTCATGGAGAAGCCAAAGCCACGAGAGCCGTTGGAGAAAGTAAAAGGACACGGAGACTGGCTTTGGTGCCGTGGTTCCTCCTTACCTGCTCGGTGTAAGCCAAGGCAGGCACGGGATACTGAATGCCACCGATGACAAAGACGATGTCAGGCATGGCAAGGATGTGGCTGCAGTTCACGTTATACTGCAGAGGGCAGAGGAAAGAGGCAACGCTTTAATGGGGCAAAATGGGAAGGGATTTGATTTGGTTGGTGTGAACGAGAGACTGGGAGAGTCCCGTGGAGGTCTCTGTTGGAGCAGCCAGGGATGGTTTGCTGCAGATATGGTGCGTCTGTGCATGGAAGCAGGCGTGAAGCCAGGTGTGTGCCAGGCTGCATGCAGCACTAGCAGAGGAAGACATGGACGCTCTTACCTCTCCGTATGAGTTCTGATTGGCCCCGACTGCACTTTGGATGTCACTTATATCTGAGGCCGGCCCAGCCACAAGGGATGTGCCTGTGTCGATGATGGCTTGGCAGCCACTGCTGCATGCAATTTCCTGCTTGTTCACGATGATGCTGGCAGAAGGGAAGGAAGAATAGGCAAGACACTCGCCTTGCATCCTAGTGATGCTTTCAAACACGGTCCCAAGGGAACAGGCTTAGTGCAAGAAAAGAACCAGTGGAAGAGAAGCAACCCCAAATCAGGTGGGAATCGCCAAAGTACTGTGGGGTTTGGTCCCTTGGCCTTCTGCACTGTGGTGTGTTAGTGCCAGCAGAAAGCCTGTGGTGTTCACGGGTCTCTTGAGAAACGATGGTTAGAAGTGAACATAAACCAGCAGTCATTTTGTTACCTGTCCATAGAGATCTGCCAGTAACCTTGGTAAGAGACAGGGATCCAGTTGATGGAGCCAGTGAAATAGGAGTCATCGATTCCCCCGAAGATGACCATGCTCCCCATTGTCTCACTGGATGACACATAAAAGAAAAACACCAAAGGGTTTGCCAACGTATCTTCAGGGCTGTTACCTTAGAGCAAGGGGCTGTGAGTGCCATGGATCAGATGCTGTCTGTGACACCACAGTCACACTCTTATTGCTGGCCACCAGCGAGGCCATGGCACGACAGCAGCGTGCTCCCCTGTCCCTACCCATCACGCCACACAGGCAACAGCCAGATAGCATCAGTGGTAATGCAGGAGTTGGGGTGACCAGCAAGTGCAGTGACCTGAACCAAACCCACTTGCTACCTCCCCCAGCCCTCAGGACAGACACATCTTACCGGGATAGATAGACTGAGAAGAGGTTCTGCTCCAGCAAGCTCTCGTTCACCATGTTATCAAAGACTGGAGTGATTCCATCAGCAGCTAAACTTGGGTAGCCTAAGCCCAAGATCCCATCAAATTTGACATAGACAAAGAATTGGCCAGGCTCAGAGGTACTCAAGCCAAAGAGCTGGTTGGTGTCCATCAGTGATGCTACCTAGGGATGGGGACAACACTGTTAGCTCCAGGTCATTGCAATACAGGTGGATATCGGGTGGAGAAGGCACAGAAGAAGCCACTGAGATGCCATCGTGATGCTTACAGTGACAGTGTCACAGCCCACAGTGCCCTCCATGTCGCCAGTGCCGTAGTGAATGGACAGGTTCTGCCCCGTGCTTTTGTAGGTGGAGGACTGCGATGGGTTAAACATCTGATGGCTTTCTAGAAGGTAAGTGGGAAACCAAAAATGAAGGTTTTCAGCAAGGCTGAGCCATAAGGATAGCGTGGGAGGAGGAACCCTGCAGAATTGCTGTTTAGACCTGCCATTTATTCCCCTGCTGCAGGAACAATTTAGCTGTGAACGTTTGCTGTACACCCCTACAGCACCCCAATGCTGGGGATCTGCAGGATAAACCGTGGCTTCTTTTGGGGTAGATAGATAGGGAAACTGAGGCAGCACGCACAGCCCCATGGAGTAGAGCACTTAGCAGTTCCTACGTTCCAAACACTCAGCCCATCCGCACGTTGTGCAGATCCAACAGGACGCAGCACCACGGGCTCTGCTCACTGTGCTGCCCTCTGATCCCTGAGCAGCGTCACCCCAAAATCTGGGCTTGATCCTGCAGCTATAAGCCCAGGACGTGTTGCCCTGCCAAAACAGGGATCCCTGCCCACTGCTACTTACGGCAAGCTGGGCTGGTGCAGGAGACAGAGGGAACCCAGAGATTGGAGGAGCCGGTGTCGAAGACCACAGTGAAGTCCTGCGGTGGGGTGCCAATGGAGATGGTCCCATAGTATTCCATCTATGGGACAAGACCAAGAGATGCTTTTAGGGCATAAGCTGGGCATGGATCTGCCCCAGGTTCGCAGCCTTCTATGCATGCATGGGAACACCCCGCTTGCTGCAGAGCTGCTGGATGGGAAGAGGTAAAAGATATCAACTTTGGGGGTAAAAACCCTCAGGATTTGGTCCACGCATGGCATAGTCACAGGGATGGGCATGCCACAAACCACCCCCAGACTGAAATGCTGTGGCTCAAAGCCAGCACTCACATCCAGGGTGTTCAGCAGGGGCTCGGTGACCACAGTGAGCACATCAGGAAAAGCATGAGGGAATTTGGTGCCGATGTCGTAGCGGTGATGCTGGAGGAAGCGGCGCAGCAAACCCTTCTCCCGGAGGATCTCTCTCAGCTTCTTCCCCCTTTCCAAGGGCAGCCTGGAAAAAGAAAAGCAGAGTGATCCAGGAGCTGGCTGCTTGCAGCAGCACCTGGCAGTGCGGGTACCAGTGCAGCACGAAGCTGCAGGGGCTCACCTGGTGATGCCATCAGAGAGAGCAAGGACCACGCACAGGAGCACCAGGGTTTGCATTGTGCCAGGGATGAGGGTTGCAAAGAGAAGTGCCCCGTGGCTTAAATAGCCTCAATGCTCCCCACCTGTAGGGCCAAGGGCAATCACGGAGCCGTCCCCACCTGGTGGGCACCCAGCCAAGGTACCCCCAGTGACATCCAGGTGCTGGCACACATGGCAAACAACACCCAACATCCACACGTCACCAAGGGTGTGGGGACAGCAAGGTACTCCCGCTCTGCCCCCATCCTTTAACACCCCAAATCCTTCATCCCCGCCTCACTGTGGACACCAAATTTTGCAGTCACTTTCCATTTGGGTATCTGAAACGCACACAGCAGTGGGACCCCAGCTTTGTGCAAACTCCTCTCCCCCAACTACAGAGGGTCTGTCCGGGGTTGGAATGGGAAAGGGGGCCCCTCGGTGTGGGGACACAGGTGTGAGGGCTGCCTGCACGTCCTGGCCTGCTGTTATCTGCAAAACCAATTAGTTAAGTGGGATGCAAACAGCCTGCAGGAAAGGTGACCCCCTCAGCATGCCGACCCCTCTGTGTGTGCTGTGTGCCCAGCGATACGGGGACCATTAACCCAAGATTAAACACCTTAATGAGCACCTTGCTATCAGCAGCACTGCTAATTGCTAAAGGCATCGGCTTGCCCTTCTCACTGGGGAGCTTGGCTGGGGCCGGGGGATGCAAGGAGCCCCCTATCAGCTCCTGTTTGAGCCTCACCATGCCCCAAAAGCCAGAGGCAGCTGCTGGCATCGCAGTAGGGGTTGGGTTTCTCTGATCATTGTGGAGCAAAGCTGACAGACCCCTTTTGTCTCTGTTGTTTGAGTCCTCTATTGCAGTTTCCACTGTTCAGCATTGAAGTGATGCTACATGTCCCCCCCACTGCAAGGTGAGCAGCTTCCTGCAATGGGCCCTGCTCTTCTCATTGGGTAAACAGGGATTCATGATGATTTCTTCACCTGCATAATAGAAACCAGCTGGAATTGTTCCACTGATTTGGGCAGTGGTGGGAATGGGTTGGGGCTGAGCTGGATGAACCAGCAACACATGCATGCTGCAGGGATGCATCCAGCACCTCCCTCAAACACAAGGAAAGCCCATTCCTGTCAGATCAGACCCAGCAGGACGCAAGGAAGGCCCATTCCCACCTTCCCATCCCCATCAGCACCCTCCAAGTAAAGGACTTTCTCCTTATATCTGATCCCCTCCAAACCAGTGAGATATGTGGGGTTGGTTGGTTTGTTAACCAAGCAGCTCATAAAGGTAAGGTTTTATTTTGACGTATATTATTAAAAACAAACAAGCAAACAAAACAGCACACAACTAAATAAAATCAACCCAGGCATTGCAATGTTTTATTTTCACCCAAAATACAATATTTCACTGGGGGAGACAGAAGGGTGAGGAAGCTTTCTCCCAATCTTGTTTATCTTACATTCTCCATTAACACAGCATCTGCCACAGACATCCAATGGGCATCCTTAGAAACAGAAACGATTACTACGATAGCACCAAACCCCATAAAAATGCAGCAAAAAGGGGAGGGAAGGGGGGGGGACGACAGACCCCGAGCACTTCTGTGCCCCACAGCCAGCTTTGCCTTCAAGCACTGCTGCTGCTATAAGGGGTGTTAAGGGATGCCTTATCCTCTCAGATTTGACCACCAGAAACAGAGGCTGATGTAGAAAACTTCTCCCCATGTCCCACAGCCACACACTGGGCAGCAGGCAGATTCAGTTCCCCCCAACAATAAACACATGGCATTGCATGATGCTTTGCACCAGAGCTTGAACACCAGGGAAAACCCAACCCTTAATTACCCAAGCTAATTGATAGCTGTTACTTCTAATTGCAGGCTGGGTGAGAAAGTTCACTCCTCCCAAATTTCATCAGTAAAGGAAAGGATGGAGGTGAAATCTGGCTGGCAGCATCCATTGCATGCAGGCTATGCTCCGTGAAAGGGTTTTTGGAGGCCAAAAAGGTTTTCTGTCCTCTATCTGCTCCAGGGGCAGAGCTTTGCTAAGCAATGTGCCAGAGCAGCTTCGCTTGACCGTGCCTCAGTTTCCCCATACACATGGCTTGTAGCAACACTGTCTACCTTGGAAAAGCACTTGTAGGGTTGCCCTGGGGGGGATACAGTGCACTGAGCAAAGAGAAGGGTGAGAAATGGGTGCTGGGGGCTGCAGGCTGGGATGAAACTCACGGCTCCATCGCCTAAAAGTCGAAGTTCTTGAAGTCGAGCGAGCAGCGATAGCGGCCATCGAGGAACCTGGAGCAGCTGAAATTGGGCAAACAGGGGCAGGTGTGGTGCTGGCGTTTCCCCAGGAATGGGACCTGCAGAGAGAAATGGGAGAGAGAATGGGGAAACCTCAACCTTAACCCTAACCCAAATCCTAAACACGACCCCGACTGAACCCTAAAGCCTAAGCCAAACCTAAACCCTAACCCAACCCTGACCCTGTGCCAGCCCTCGGGCTGCAAGCAAGTGAAAATAATCAGCCAGGACTGAAGCCCTGGGAATTTCTCTCTGCTGTTTCTCAGCTGTTTCATGGGAATACACCTGAAATGAATTTCTGATCCCTCAGCTTTCATTCCTTCCTCAGAAGGAGAAGGAATGGGATCATGAAATCTTTGTTCCCACCGTGCACAATCGATCTGTGGGCACAGAGACGGAGCCCCCCGGGGCCAGGTGTCTACAGTTGGAAGAGGGATGGCAGCTTGGGATAATCCGAACGCGTCGGGGCATCTCGTCGGATGGAGAGCGCAGCGCTCAGGCGGCTCTGCGGTATTAACGAGGCGTCTCCCCGCTTGGCAGGGCATTTACAAATCAATTCGGAGCAGTTTGCTTTAAATGAATGTGTCGGGCTGCTCGGCCCCTGCTCCCAAGGCACCGTGTGGGTTTAGTTAGGGTGGCGGGGACAGGCAAAAAACACCCCATGGGATAACAGCACTGCACCTTGCCTCCCTGCAGACCCCCATAGTGATGCCCAGAGCCTCAATCCAATCCTGTCCAACCCCCTTCTCCACACCACAGTATGCACTGAGATTCCCTCCCAGCTCAGTGCATTTTCCCACCCGGTGTTTGGACCCCCACCCACGGGACCCCCCCGGTACCTTGTGGCTGAAGGGGTGGCACTCATCCCCTTCCTGCCCCAGCGGGGTGCACATCCTCAGACCCCGCAGCCAGAGGCTGACAGCACAGCACGTCCCGCTGCCGCACTGCGGGTCCCGCTCACAGGCCTGGGGAGAGGCAATGGGGTCAGCCTGCCCAAGCCCAGGATCCTGGTCACCCCCTCTAGGTCAGGGGGAGCAGCCAAAGAAGGTGAGGGATGCTCACAGCTCATCCATTTGGGGGTGGGTTCGGAGGTTTGTGGCACAGCCAGGATTTGGGGCGGTTTGCAGGATGAAGATCCAACATGCTTGCAGAAAAGGAGCGATGCACAGGGGAGAAGCTTGCAGCTCAAACCCCCAAAAGCAACCCAATTCTCCCTGAGCACCCAAAGACCCTCTTAGCCCCCAAATGATGCTAAAAACCAGTGACAGACCACAGCTTGGCTGCCCTTGCCCTCCCTCCAGCCCAATTTGGGATCATGCTCCCCATCAAATTATCTTTTCCTCCAGTTGGAAAAGTTCCTAAATCCCCCATTTCCCCGCATGCTGAGTCCAGTGCTTAGAGGAGAAACAGAGGGAGAAGCTGCACTCCAGTGGGATGACTTCACACTCACGTGCGCTCAGAGCAGCACGGGAGGAAGGAACAGGATTGATAGGGACCAGCACCAATGCATTGCAAAACCAAGCAGAAAATGACCCAAAGCAAACAGTGAAAGGCAGCGCTGGAGTTCAAGCACCTCGTGTTTGTCTTCTCGGTGCAAACAGGGAGGGTGGGAGAGGCAGGCAGCTGGATTCACACCAAATGTGACTTTGCACCGTGTAGGTGGGAGACTGTAGGGCAAGTTCAAAGCACGCTGAGCTCAGGGCAGTAAAATTCAGCCCCCGCTTTGCATGGACGAAGCAAAACACAGCAGTACCCAACACAGATCAAACACCAAATCCATGCACCGCACTCCGGAGAGCAAGAGAAGCAGCACAACAATGAGCCATAGGGGTGCTGAGCACCGTTGGTGCCTTATCTCCAAAAAAACAACCATAAAATGACCCCAAATGCTGGAGTGCTGAGGCTGCACTTACCCCTGTGATCACAGCTCCATGGTGGGAGGGCAGCAGCAGCAGCAGGCAGAGGGTCTGCAGCAGCCGTTGCATGGTGCCGTCTGCCCGCACTGCCTGCACCCGGCCCTATATACCCCCTGCCCTCCCCTCCAGCCTGGGTGGGTTGTTGGGTTGGTTTTTTTTCCTCCCGATGAGCTCAGAGCAAGCAGATGAGACCTGCATCGCTAATAGTAGGAAAGAAATATTCTTTTCCCACCGAGGAAGGGGGGGGGGGTGGAATACTCACAGAGCAGCCATCCCGCCCCCATCCATTTCCCAGGGTTATTTCTCAGCTCAGCTAACACAGCTGGATTTCCTGGGCTCGTGCATATTTATCCCTGACAGGTGTAGCTGAGAATCAAATCATGAATTCACAGTTCTGGAGCTAAATGAAAACAGAAAGAAAGGCCCATCGTGGATGGTAAAGCACAACAAACTCGGTTGTGGAGAATAAAATAAGGAGCAAATATATATTCTCGGTGATGAGAGAATGCTTGTATGTGAACACGGTGTGTAAATATCTTGATTGGTGGCTCATAGGATAGGGGGATATCCTGAGTGTCCCCCATAGATCTGGTTGCATCTGGAGTGTCTGTTGGGAGCACATGGAAACAAGAGCAGGGATTGCTGGAGCGGCTTGAAAACAGGAAAGGGTGAACCGTCAGCATCTGCTGTTATTTATACGTGGTGGGAGGGTGTGAGGGACAGAGCTCTGCGTGGAGAAAGCTTCATGAATCCATAGGAATACACAGCCACGGCTGTTGCTTGCCCTGCACTCCCATGGCCCAGACTGGGTTTGGCCAGGACCACCCCCATTCCCACTGCCCAGAGCCATGCATGCCCAGGAGGTGGCAATGCTCCTTTACACGAGGGCTGGAAGTAAATCTCTATTTTATTTTTTTTCCTCCATAATTGAAGGAGTATTTGTGATTTTGACCCGGTGAGTGGAATTTCTCCAGCCCTGGACTTCCAAGGTACCATCCCCGTAGCATCCAGGCTGCCAAACAGCAGTACAGCTTTGCTCCCTGCTGTCGCTGACAGCAGAATTTCTCTTGCATAGCATCAGTCCGACGTTAAATTGTCTAGTTAATTGCCCAAAAATAGCCTGGCCATTTCCCCTTCCAAAGACCAGCATTCCTTTTGAAGTGGCAGCTGTTCTCCTGCTTTGCTGAAGTCTCCACCTGGTCTCGAATTAATTTCTCCCAGTCCTCAGAAATTCCTCCTCCAGAAGTCCTAAAGCCTCGCTGCAGGGAATGGGCAATGAGCTGTGATTTTGGGGTCCCTGTGGGGAGGGGGGATGCAACCTTGGTGGGGCACAGCTGTATCTTTTTCCTGTGTCCCTCCCCAGGAGTGTGAAAATAACCCAAAATGAGGCTCTGGGCCAGGCAGGACACCCAGGAAGGGGGGGATGCAGTGGGATTGGAGTGAAGTGACTCGTGACGACTCCCACCTCAATCAAGAAGGGAAAAAAAATTAAAAGAGAAATAAAACTAAGAAAAATCACCACTGCATTTCACTTCCCCCATCAATAACATTTTAATTTTCCAGCCTGACATGCTGAGATCCATTGCCAGGCGTGAGCTGGATGTATTTCAGCCAGCTCGGTGCCGGCGTCGCTGGGCTCTGCCATCAATCACCTCCTGCACACAGAAAGCAGGGCAACACCATGACACACCACTACAGCCCCACGTCCTCTGTGGGAGGGGGTGTGGGACCCTCACAACTCTTTGGGGACAAATACAGGGCCCGAAGAAAGGTATGGAGCTGTGCTGGGAAGGACAGGCTGGGTGTTAGGAAAAGGTTGAGCACCAGAGGGCAGTGGGCATGGCACAGCTCCCCGGGGCGGTGGGCACAGCCCTGAGCTGCAGGGGCACCCAAAACCATAGGGGTTGTTGGGTGGAGGGGGTTGGACTTAGTGGTCCTATTGGAAAGGAGCTCTGAAAAGAAGTACCTGTAGGTCTTAGTTGACCAGTGGTTGACTACTGGTTGACCAATGGTTGACCAATGGTTGGCCAACAGTTGACCAATGGTTGACTAATGGTTGACCAGTGGTTGACTAATGGTTGACCAATGGTTGTTCAACACTTGACTAGTGATTAGCTAATGGTTGACCAACAGTTGACCAGCAGTTGACCAGTGGTTGATCAGCAGTTGACTAGTGGTTAACTAACAACTGACTAATGGTTGACCAACGGTTGACCAACAGTTGACCACGAGTCAGCAGTGTGCCCCTGTGACCAAGAAGGCCAACAGTACCCTGAGGTGTGTTACAAAAAGGGATGAGAGAAGTGCTCCTCTCTTGCGCCCTGCCCTGGAGAGGCTCCATCTGGAGCTGCACCCAATGCTGGGCTCCCCAGTTCAAAGGGGACGGGGAACTGCTGGAGAGAACCCAGCCGTGGGCTGCAGAGATGGTGGGGCCTGGAGCATCCCCTGGCGGAGAAATGCTGAGAGGATTGGGGCTGCTGGTCTGGAGAGGAGAAGGCTGAGGGGGCTCCGAGCGCTGCTGATCACGGAGGTTCCCGTGCACGGGATTCGCTTTTTGGCCCCGCGGAGCCTCCGTACGCTTGCGTCACGTGACTGACGCAGCTGCCAGGAGCTGCCGAGAAGGGCGGAAGTGGGGACGCGGGGCCTGGCGGCATGGAGGGGACCCTGGAGCAGCACCTGGAGGACACGTACGGAGGGAGATGGGGACGGCGGGGCTGGGTGGGCCTGAGGGGGGCCGAGGGGGGGGAGGGAGGGCCGCGGCCTAGGGCGGGCCGAAGGCTGGGAGAGGCTGGGCGGAGAGCGGGGCCGTCCGGCGCTCACCGCCGCCTCTCCCGCAGCATGAAGAACCCGGCCGTGGTGGGCGTCCTCTGCACCGACTCGCAGGGCCTCAACCTGGGATGTGAGTATCGGAGCGCCGCCGGGCCGGGCCTGCACGCGGGGATGGGCCTGGGGATCCCTACATAACCTCCAGGACCTCCCACGTAGCCCCAAGGGACCCCCACGTAGCTCTCAGGGACCCCCCGCACCTGGAGGGGACCTCTGGTCGGGCCCATGGGTTACACCGCTGTCAGACACAGCGTTCAGGTGGTGCTGGGTGGAGCCGGGAGTTGGACCTGGATAATCCTCGTGGGTCTCTTCCAGCCTGGGACATTGCATGGTTCTGAACCCCAGTCTGCTCTTCCTATCACTTCAAATCAGTTTTTTTTTGGTGGTTTGAGGGCTGCAGTTTACACACCTATGGGCTGAGATGCCTTCCAGAGAGACCTGGGCAGGCTGAGCAGTGGGCCCGGGAGAACCTCATGAGAGGTAACAAATCCAAGTGCCAGCTATGCAGCTGGGTCATCTGCAGCTGCAGATGCTATCAGTACGAGGTGGGGGATGTGAGGATGAGCACAGCCCTGCTGAAGAGGACCTTGGGGTAGTGGTGGATGGCAGCTGGACACAAGCCAGTTGTGTGCCCTCACAGCCCAGAAAGTGACTAAAGCGGGGCTAGCAGAAAGAAGGGGACAGGCTTTTTAGCTGTGTCTGTGTGATGGGACAAGGGGAAATGATTCCAGACTAAAAGAAGGAAGATTTAGACTGGATATAAGGAAGAAGATTTTTATGATAAAAATCAGAAAAGTGAATCAGTGGCACAGGTTGCCCAGAGATGTGGGTGCCCTGTCCCTGGAGACACTGGAAGTTAGGGATGGGGCTCTGAGCACCTGATGGAGCTGTGGGTGTCCCTGTTCATTGCAGGGTGGGGTTGGGCTGATGGCCTTTACATGTCCCTTCCAACTCAAATGATTCTTTGATCTGGGGAGATACTCCATCAGCTTACAGTGGTAAGGGGAAGAAACAGGGATGGGGAGCTGCCTCCCATCACGGTATGCGTGGATTCAGCCCACATCTCCCTTCTTACAGGCCGAGGAACGCTCTCAGATGAACATGCTGGAGTCATTTCTGTGCTCGCCCAGCAGGCAGCCAAGCTCACCTCCGACCCAACCGACATACCTGTGGTGTGCCTGGAGTCAGACAGCGGGTGAGCATCCAGCCCAAGGGTGCTGCTCTTCCTTGTGCTCACCTTTCCCCCACCCCAAATCTCCAGAGCAGCGCCCTCCGTCTTCTACTTAACTGGCAGGCCTGGAGGAAGCCCCATTGCTGAAGCTGTGTTGGGAGGGCAGACGCTAGTGGGGGTATGGAAAGCAGTCAGATTCATGGGACCTCCAGTTGTGGGAACTGCAGAAGCAGCTGGAAGCCTTTCAGGGGCTGGTGGTTGCTGCAGCACTGTATTTCTTTTGCTTTTGGGATCCTTGTGGATCATTTAGCCCACGCTGTAGTGCTGTTTTGGTTAGCAGGACTTCTTCGTCCCCCTTTGTGGGTGTGGTGAAGAGGTCTAACAGCTGACAGGTCTGGCACAGAGCTGTCCATCTGGTTGCCCAACCAAGTCAGCTCCTGCTGTCCCAGCTGGCTTCTCACCTGCCTCAGACAGCACTTTCCTTGTTCTAGGAACATCATGATCCAGAAGCACGACAGCATCACCGTAGCAGTGCACAAGTTGGCATCCTGACCCTGGCATCCTGATGCTCCACTCCCTGCTCCAGACCAGCTCCTCCTCACTCTCCTTGGCTGTTCCAATGCAGAACATGCTTCTAGTACCAAATCTGGGCTGAAGGCTCTCCCTCTCTACTTACCAGCTCCTATGCATCTATCAGGGTTTCCAGCTCGCGTTTTAGCAGTCATGCTGTTAAAGATGTGAGTCACTCACCAAGCTTGTGTAATAATAGATACTACAAGGTGTGTGTGTGTGTGTGTGTGTGTGCGTGGCCTTATTTGTTGGAGAAATCAATAAATGACCTGCAAAAACCTTTGCTTCTCTTTGATCCTGCTGTGAAAACTGTTGCCCGTTGCTTTCCCTAAAGCCAAATGAGGTGACTTCTCCCAGTCTGTTCTTCGTTAGCATTGCTGTAGAGAAAAGGAACAGTGCGCCAAGACCTGGAGGTTCCTCCAGTAGAAGAGGTACAAATAGTTCTCTAGGAATTTCTCCTAGGAAATGTTTAGCCTCCTCTGGTTAAGCTTTCTGTGAGAACAGCTTGCTTATTATTATGCTTTGGATTGAAGTTCAAACCTAAACTTGTTGGCCCTGCCTGTTCCTTGTGTGAACTGTAAACGGATGCTGATGGCATCCCCACAAATCCTCCCTTCGCTTCAGGGATTCGAGCATTTGGAATCGGGCAGGGGAACAATCCCACAGAAAGGCTTTTCCCCTGAAAAGCTGCTTTGCTCAAATGCTTCCTCAGCATAAGGGAGCAGAAAGGAGCGGGCCTGCAGCTGTCCTCATACATGGAGCAGAAAGGAGGCTTCACAGTAGAACATACGCCGGCAAATAGGGCAGGGTTGGAGGTAAAACTGCATTCACACTTCTTTGGCTTTACTGCTGCACTCATTTGGACATTCCCAACCTCACCATCACTGTTTTGTACGAAGCAGGCTCTAGGAATGGGCTGCTCTGCACAGCACTCTCCTGATGAGGTTGGTGCTAATGACTCCAGCAGCAGCAGTGATGGGGCTCTGCTCTCCCTCCAGCCTGGCTGCTCTGGGAGGTGAACACTGCTATACAGTGCCCATCATTTACCTCCCCTTTATGTTCCATTATGGTCAGTTTCCAAGCTCGTCTCATCAAAAGAGAGTGCAGATGCCCATTTTAAATAGCCCCAAACCAACAGAAGTCATGGGCTCCTATAAGAGCAAAAGTTAAAGGGGTGTGAGCACAGAAGGGGGCACTCAGCTCTCCCAGTAATGAGCCCTGGGACCACTGCCCTCGTTATCAGGGCTGCTGCATACCTGGAACACAGGGATGGCCTCAGATGCTGCCACCTCCTCGCCTGCACCCTGGGCACCCCAAGCTCTCATAGCACACGCTGCAAACACTATCCCACCTAAATAAAAGCTCAGTGCATGTGCTGAAAGCCCAACTGTAGGGGAAGTTTCTCTATGCTGTCCTGTTTACCCCAGGATATCCGCTCCCGGAGCTCTGTCCCAAGATCCCACAGCAAGAGGGAGTAAAGCAGGGATGGGACAGACAGCCACCCCGACCCCGCAGCATTACCCCCATTTCAGTACTGCTGTCACCTCCTCCTCTTGGGGCCAAAGGGCTGGGTGGCCGCCAGCAGCTTTGGCTTCCATCCATCAGCGCCAGCAGCCGGACACGAAGCCTCAGTCGGACCCCTGCAGGCGGCTCCGTTTCCTCCAGGCAGGAATTCTGCTCTGCCATCGGCCCGGACGGGGAAGGGGAGGGACTCCTGGCTTGGAGCAGCAGGGAGGAGGAAGGCTCCTAACACAAGTCCTGCCTCGGTTTTGTATTGGTCGTCATCTCTGCCGGAGACGGACGTAGGGCCAGGCTGGGGGGGCAGAGGGTCACAACCGGGGGGGGGGGGGGGGGGGGGGGGGGGGTATGAACTTAACTTCTGGAGCAAATGACGAGAAGATTCCTCTTTGCATTCTGCTGCTTCGGGGAAGGTTTGCCAGCATGCAGCAGCAGCAAGGCGGTAAGGAAGGGGTCGGGTTTGTTGGCTCCGCTGCTGCTGGAAGGATGGGACAGATGGGTGGATGGGAAGAGGAGGTGGGCAGGGAGAGCCTCCCCAAGAGGCTGTCCCTCAAAGATGGGACAGACAGAACCCCGGCTTTCAGCACAAACCAACCCAACCCTGTGCTCTAAAGCGGCAGGGAAAGTGCTTAATTACACGCCTTGAGCAATTTAGGAAGGAGAAATGAAACTGAGCTGCAAGCAAGCAGTGACCACTGCGCCACCGAACAAAAAGACTGGTAGCATCTTTGGTCCTTAAAAGCTTGCTGTAGTAGAGCACAACACGCTGCTCCCCACCTCCTGCACAGAGAAGGACCGGAGGGGTTCTCCTGGGAGCAGCTTCATAGATAACCACAACAGCAAGGAGTTAACATACCCCAAATTCTCAATCCCAGGGGATAGGAAAGAAGGAAAGCGAGAGCCAGCAGCAGTGATGGGAGATGGGAGCCAAGGCACGGACAGAATGTGGGCATGGGCAGCGGTGCTGCACTTCTTCCTGGTAAGCAGAGCACAAATTCACCCCAAACCTTTGTAAGTTGGGGTGTGTGGGAAGTCTCCGGATGGGCTGATCCCATCCAACTAATGGCAAAAAAAAGCAGGGGAAGGCTCAGAGGCAGCGAGTGCTTTGCCACAGGATGCGGCCAGCGCCGAGCCTTCCATAGCTGGCAATGGTTAACCCCAGCCCTGGGCCGGGAAGCACTGGCTGTCCTTTGTCCTTTGGGAGGGGAGCAGCCACTGAGACCTGCTCAGAAATTAATTCCTCAGAGAGCAAAGCAAAGCTCTGATGTCATTTTGTTCCGTTGCTCTGGAGAAGGCGGTTTTGCACAGGTTCAAGTGAGATTCAACCCCAACACGGGAACCTTACTGGTATTTCCCCAACACTCCTTAACTTGTCCCAAAGGCAACACGTTATCCAGAAGGAGGGAGCACATCCATCCCCTGCAGCACCTCACCTGTCCTGCTCTGACAACAGGTCAATGTGTTCGTGATGGGAATGCTCAAAACCTTTGGCATTTTCTTCGTGGCATTCCAGGAGGAGGTGGGGGGCTCCTCAGAGCAGGTCAGCTGGATTGGCTCCATCATGTCCTCGCTTCGCTTCCTGGGAGGTGAGCACTGCACTGCAGGGGAGGGACACGAGGGTGATGAAGGTGCAGGTCCCACACCTATGGCTGCTCCACACCACATCCATCAGCGCAGGCTGGGGCTGAGCTGCTGGAAAAGAGCTCTGTGGAGAAGGACCTGGAGAAGGTCCTGGTTGACCAATGGTTGACCAATGGTTGGCCAATGGTTGGCCAACGGTTGGCCACAAGCCTGCAGTGCGCTCCTGTGGCCAAGGCCAATGGGGTACACTGGCCAGCAGTGGGAGTGAGGTGCTTGTCCCATGTTCTGCCCTGGAGAGGCTCCCCTCTGGAGTGTTGCATGCAGTGCTGGGCTCCCCAGCTCAAAGGAACTGCTGGAAAAAAAAGCCCAAGCAGTGAGCTGCAGAGGTGGTGGGGCCTGAAGCAACTCCTGATAGGGAAAGGCTGAGAGCCCTGGGGCTGCTCACCAGGGGAAGAGAAGGCTGAGGGGGATCTGATCAGTATCTGAAGGGTGGTCAGGAGGAGGGATCTGGGCTCTTTGGGCACCAAGCTCTGCCTCCTCTCCCTTGCAGCCCCACTGGTGGCTGTGGTCTGCAGACGGATCGGTGAGCGGCCGACCTCCATCCTCGGGGCTGGGCTGGTCAGTGGGGGCTGCCTGCTCAGCACACAGGCTACCAGTGTCCCCTTCCTCTGCGTCTCCATGGGACTCCTGCTGGGTGAGTGGCAGCTCCCTTAAACCAGGCTGTGTCCCTGCTATCCCTGCCCCTTGACCATCCCCAGCCCCTTTCTATAAGACACTGCACGAAACCCCGAACGTTCACACTCAGGATCACAAAATCCCACATCCAACACAAGCCAGACCAAACCAACCTTGCTTTCCTCCTTGCATCCAACACATGCTGTGATCCCTCCCCTATTTAATTCATAGTCAAAGCGCACTGTGTCCAAAAAAAAACCCCACGCTATGCATGAAATCCTTTTCTCAGCCTGCAAGAAGAACCCTGCTTTCACCCCTGTCATAGAGGAAATAAGCTCGGGATGGCCCAGCTTTGGCACTGACCCCTCGTGTTTCCAACCCAGGCATGGGGTTCTGCTGCCTATACCAGGCAGCAGCGGTGATGACGGCCAAGCGCTGCAGGACCCGGCTGGCTTTCTCCAACGCCATTGCCCGCTCAGGGATGGGCCTCACCTTCCTGACTGCACCCTTCACACAGCTGCTCATCGACACCTACGGCTGGCAGGGTGAGCACATCACATCTCCTGCCCTATGCATGGCTCAGCAGGAGGGCAGGAGGAACGGCGTTGCTTCTCCGGGAGCATCCCTTGGGTGATGGGTTGGTGGTCGGACTAAATAATCTTGGAGGTCTTTTCCAACTGTAGTTATCCTATGAGGATTTAAATGCTTAATAAGTCATTAAGTATGTCAGAGACAATGCAGAAAGCCCGACTTGCACTCCATCACCTTGAAAGTCCAGCGCTTCTAATGAATGAAAGCAAAGCAAAGCTCTGAACTTGTTGCATGTGTTACAGGGAAAGGGACTTCCAGTTAGAAAAGCCAAAATTAAGGCTCCTGCGTGACACCTCCACCTCCTTGCTGTGGATGTTTCTTCACGCCCACAACAAACGACACCCTTTCTTCCTGCTCCTCCCCCATTCTCATAGCAAAATGCATTTTAAAAAGCACCTTCTGCCTCTCTGCAGGTACTCTCCTGATTTTTAGTGGCATCATGCTGAACCTCGTGCCTTCCAGCATGCTGCTGCGCCCTGTCCGCACCCAGCTGCCCCCGTGCCCCCCAACCAGCAACGAGGACAGGAGCTCTGTGCCCAAAGCAGGGGCAGGAACCCTCGCAGGACACCTCGAGGAAGCCACGAATGGAGCAGCACAGCCACGCAGTGCTCAGGACCTTCCCAGCACAAAGCCACCTGCAGAGCCCTGCAGCACTGACGGCTCCCGTGCGGTAACCACAGCAGCACCAGGGAAATCCCCCACTGACAGCTGCTCCCCTGAAACCACCACCGAGGCCACGAGGAGCTGCAGATCCCTCCCGGTGCCCAAAGAGGAGAAGCCGCAGCCTCTCATTGACTTCTCCCCTCTGAAGGATCCCCTCTTCTGCATTTTTACCTGGTCTTTTTTGTTCAGCCACCTGGCTTACTTCGTGCCCATCTTCCACCTGGTAGCCAGAGCCAGGACGTTGGGCATAAGCAGCATGGATGCCTCCTACCTCATCTCAGTGGCCGGTAGGCAAGAGAATCTTTTAAATACATTTATAATTGCAAAATAGGCAAGCAGTGCAACACAAATCTTGCCAAGAAACACTCCCAAGATGTGTTCTAAAATAAATCCTCACGGAAGAGCCTGAGCTCACAGCCCTTACCCCCTCCTGTATATATAGCATTGCTTTCTGCACACGTATGGAGCTGCTCTCAGATGGTGGGTGGTTCTCTCAGCCACCCCTTCCTGCAGGGAATAAATGCAGGTTTCAGGCTGCTAGGTGTGAGCTCCGTCCTCCCAGCTGCCCCTGCTCTGCTCAGCCCCACAAAAGCCACAGAAATGAATCCTGCATTCATAGACCTCCAGTCTGACCACGGAGCGTACAGAGAGAGGAATACAGGATCGGGGGAAAAAGGAGGGGGAAAAAAAGGGAGAAAGCCACCACAAATTTGGATCTGAGCATTTGGATTTGGCACATTCACTTCTCTTTGGGGGGGAGGGGGGAAAGAAAAAGCTGCCCCCCCCCCCCCCCCCCCCCCCGAGAAATAACGCTGTGTGAATCCGACACGAACACTGCAATCACATCACGTTAAGAAAACGGCCCCAGCCTCAGTCATCATAAAACCTTTTATTGTATAAAAATAAAGTCTCCTTCTGCAGCGCCCTGCAATGCCTAGAAATGAGGTAGGTGGTGAAGGAATTGAGGAGGAGCGCGCAGCAATTAACGTGACGCCCTTTTCGTTAAGAGCTGGAGGGACGCAGCACGATGAGCTGACAGCCCCCACTGCTCTGATCTTCATTTTACACAAACGCATCCGGAAATGTGAAAATAAGCACCCAAAGTTGGGGGAGGGGGGGGGGAAAAATATATATATATGGGTATCTATCTATGTAAGAAACCCTTCCCTGAGGGCTCAGTGACCTCTTCCTGCAGGCATCACCGAGACGGGCAGCCAGCTGCTCTCAGGGTGGATTGCAGACCAGAACTGGACCAAGAAGTACCATTACCACGCAGCTTACCTGGTGCTCTGTGGTGTCACCAACCTGCTCTGCCCCCTGGCCACCACCTTCCCTCTGCTCATGACCTACGCTGTGGCCTTCGCCATCTTCTGTGGTGGATTCCTGGCTCTGGTGCTCCCTGTGCTGGTGAGGATATTTCATTTTAAAACTATATCTATATATATATGGAACAAAATAGAAAGATATGGCATTTCTAACAGCATTCCAAAATATGTAACAGCCTTTCCGTAAGGCTGAAGAGCCCCGGTGTGCTCGTGTGGTCTGCAGTGAGAGGGGTCTGCCCCCAAATCTCTATGGCAGGGCTCCAGTCTGCCCAGCCCTGGGATGCACCAGCAGCACTGGGAGCTTCTTGAATTGCTTTCCTCCTGCACATCCTCCTTTCTAAAAGCTCATAGAAAGCAGAACGAATCCATTCATTAACTACCTGAGCTCTAATGCAAAGCCAAAGGGCTGTAAACGTGGTCCCAACCCCTGGGCTGTCTGTAACACACACAGAATGGGTACAGTGGGATCGGGATAGGGAACCAACATCGCAGCTTGGCCTGCCCCCACAGGATGCTCCCAAACGGTGGGAAGGCAGCAGTGCACTTTGCCTGCTGTAATTTCGACGCTGACCTTTGGGAGGCGAGCAGATTCCAGGCTGAGTCAGACCTGGAGGTGCAAAGTCCTCCCCAAACCCCACAGCACCCAGAGATGAACCTCCCCACTAAAGGGCTTCTGTGCTTCCCACGAGCCCTACCAATACCGACCCGTATTTACACCAACAGGTAGACCTGGTCGGCGTGCAAAAACTCCACAGCTATTTGGGCTTTGCTTCCTTCTTTGCTGGGATAGCAGCTGTTGGCGGACCTCCTCTAGCAGGTAATGTAAACCTTACACATCTCACATACCCACCACTGGCATCCGGTAGTAAAACCACCTTCTGGATCGCTCTCCTACCCGTATGCATCCATGGATGGCTTTTCTGTCCAAAGGAGACAGAACACAAAGAACACATTTGAGAACATTAGCTTTAAGCACAGGAAATGGTTCGGCTCGTGAGTGTACAGAGTGTGACAGCTGCATGGGAAAGGAGCCCAGCACCCACAGCACAGCAGCACCGACCTCACTACCATTGGGTTTGAAGACTGCCAGGGCACTGGTAACACTGAGCCAGAAACAGAAGGACTGAAGGAAGACAGCCCTGCATCAGTGCTCTGTGATACCACCTCCATGCTACAGAGTTCTAGCAGCCCTGCCGGGCATGAGAAAGATTGATTTCCTTAATCAATATCTCTAGGTTGGCCAAACTCTGGGTATGGATGCAATTTTAAGCAGCTAAAGTGTTTCACTGACAGCGTGCTTTACAGTGTCACAGTGATCCATAGCCCGTGCTGGAGAAGCTCTCTTCTGCTGATACAAGATGTACGTCCAGCAGAAAGCAATGCCTGCAAAACCATGGCAGTAAATTTTCCAGAATAACATACGGTGTAAAAAGAGCTAAATAAGTTGGCTCCCCTTCATCCATGCATCATGCAGTGGTTATGCTTCCCTCTGCTTCCAATCTATTTTCGCTAATTGGAAGCCTTCTGCTTCCTGACGATGCGAGGATGGGTCTGGGTTTCATAAAGCAAGCAGGTTTCCTGCAAGAAGCCCCGCACAGAAATCGGCCTTCTTCATCCAGATGGGATAAATCAAGGCCCAACAAAGCCAAGAAGTCGCACTGATCCACCTCACTGCAAGCGGAGTGAGAGGGAAATGAGTCACAGCTCGGGATCTGGGTTTGTGGCACACCACAGTTTTCTGTTTGCTGTAGTTTTCTCTTCCTATGCTTCCTACTGCCATGTTCCAACACTGCCATATGAAACGTGGAAACCAATTGGGATTACCTGCTAACTCCCTGCTTCCAACAGCAGCTGCTCCCTGCAGAACACGCAACAGGACTGAAGTGCTATGTAAGACCCTGGGGGGCTGAGTGCACCCCACTGCTGCTGACCTCCCTCAAATGCTGACCTCAGAAGCACAGCTCGCATTGTTTCTGCAGGGAAGCCCACAACACGAGGGAGACACGGGTTAGAAATGCTTATTGTGCACAGTAGAGCAAAGCCTGATCACAGTGCAATGAAGAGGTGACTTACGTGCAAATCTGTTTAACTGGAAGCCCTTAAGCCAAGGCTGAGGCTCCTCACAGCTCGCTGCTCCTGCCTTCCTGAACAGCAGAACAAGGCAGAACAAACATCATTTTGGCAAGCTGCAAGAGAGCCGAGGAGAGGTGCATCCTATTTCCTAAGGAGGAGGAATCGGTAACAAACTGCAAAAGGGGGAGAAAAGAAAAAGCCATCAACAAACGATGCCATTCAAGATTACAAAACCGATTCCAGCAGCCAGCACACAGCAACTCCAGCTCCAACAAACGTGGGAGGTAAAGGGGGAGAGGAGGGAATCATCTGAAAGCAGCACTGGCACTCAGACTCAATGCTCTCACCTCCAGCATGGCTGCCTTTGTGCTAGGCACTGCTGTTGGCACACGTGCAGCAAACAAAACCCAGAGGTGCCAGACCCCTCACAGAGCAGCCCTGCAATTCCAACAGCCCAACCAGCTTGCAGAACCACAGCTCTGCTGTACGCTGCAGGCACTCAGCTCCCTGCGGCAGGATTCGGCCCTTGTTGCTCAGGCTTTGAAAGATGTGCTGAGCTCAGAGCATCACTTGCATGGCACTGCCAGCCAGGAGGGGACACTGAGGCTTCAGCACTAAGCAGAGCTTCTGTATGTTAAAAAAAAAAAAAAACAACCAGAAAAATCCTGCGCTTAGAAAGATCAGGAAGATTTAAAATATGATTTAAAGAAAAGATTCAGAGCTTATCACAACTGGAATGCTCTGCTCTGGATGTCTGCGTCGTACAGTTGAGAACATCAGCATCCCTGGTCTGCATCCCATAGATCTTCAAAAAGCAGAAGCTGACCCCACCTCTGAGGACAGCCCATCCTGCACAGCACACAGGGAGCACATTGCCACATCCTCCCACTGTGCTTCCCTGGGCTCTGCCCTCTGGAAAGGCACTCCTGGGCTCCAGCGATATCCCTGAGAAAAAGGAAAAACAACAGAGCTGAGATGTGGCAAAGGCATGGGATAACTGACACTGAAAGCTGGTGAGCCCACAGGGCAGCGTGCAAGACTTCCTTTCTTCCCCCAAGGCCCTCCATGGTCCTGCAAATGCCAGCAAGGAAAGCGTGGGCATCTGTCCCTTTTGGTCACCCAGCCTCACACAGAGCAGCACTGCTTCCTTCCCCACTATCCCACAGGTAACCCTGGGAACAAGGCTCTGCTGCTGTTGTTTCCTGCTCTACGTGGATCCCAAACTGCTGCTGTAAATGGTGTAAATCCATGGACGTCATGCAAGGAATTCTGCCCCACATGAGCAGCAGCTCTGAGCTCAGCTGGTCACTGTGCTGCTCACCCACCCCACACATCCGGATGCCAGATTTGGGAATATACTGCAGGATTTATGACAGGCAGCAGCAGCTCCTCTTGCTTGGCGTATTTGAGATTCAAGCAGGATTTAAACGGAAGGCCCAGATATCAGATGATACGGACACTTGAATTCAAAGGTCCAGAAACTGGATGTAACCAAACCAAACACTTCAAGGTTGCTTTAAAAGACGACCCTCTTCCCCCCCTCCCCCCCCCCCCCCCCCATGCAGATTCCTGAGGCTCTGGAATTCAGGTTTTCCTTTTAAGTGCCAGTAAACCTACTATTAAGCAAGTTTGCTCGCAGCCCCTCGTCTGGGATCCCTCATTTTGGACAGGTTGCTGTGCTGGGTCTGCTCACAAGGCAGCATGCCTGGGGGGAATGCGGAGATGGCGACGCAGATGTTGCAAAGCCAGACACGTGCAAAGCATCTCATTATCCAGCAGGACCTCACATCTGCTGCCCCAGCTACTTCTGGCCCTCGTGGTTAAAAAGGAAAAGGAAAAATGTCAAGGATTAAACGTAATCATATTCAAATCCACGTCCACTACAAAGGGCTGGCGACGCCGGTCCCAAGAACACCCTGCAGTTTGCCTGTTGTACCAGTTTGCCACGTTGCCAGCTGCACAGCCACAAAGGGTTAAGGTAACCTAGAGAAAATATCTGAGGCAGTCTTAAATGAGAGCACACATCCCTCGCTTCCCACACACCTCCCCCAAAGCGATTTTCAGCGAGAAAAACCCAACAGCCGCAATAACCATCTCCTCTCCTGCAGGGTGGCTGTATGACTACACGCAGACTTACGCCTGCTCGTTCCTCTTTGCTGGGGCCTGTGCTCTGCTCTCTCCCGTCTCCTTCTTCATGGAGCCTCTGGCTCAGAGGTGGAAGCTGCAGAAAGCCAACGTTCCCACGCAGAGTGAAGCCATCCTGAAGGGCAGCTCGGGAAGGACCGGCTTTGGTTGCAGCCACAGCCAGATGCCGGCCAGCACAGACCTGCAACGTTAAAGCAGGAATTGTTAGATGCTGCACGCACAGCTAGCACATCCAAGCGTGTCATTAAAGCCAGCAAAACACGCAGTGTCAAGTGTCCTTTGGCAGGGCTGGGGATGTGGGCTACCCCTGAGCTCCTGCCCTACATCCCCACCCCGGCGCTGGGATCCACTAAGAGCCAAAGCACAGCAGGAGCTTTAGCTTATTAAGTGAGATACAGCTAATTAGCACCAGGGAAGGAGGCAGGAACAGAGATAGGTAGCAGAGATAAGGTTTGAACTTCCAATGGGACGCGATAACAGCCGGGCACTGCATGAATGGTCACAGCAGAGGGCTCAGAGCTGAACTCACCCTCCTTAAAGCCAGGATCACAGTAGGGCAGAATTACACCCACCCATCAGGATCCTCTCCCCAAAGCAGCAGAACCCACAAAGCCCCAGCCCCACAGCTTGGCCCCACACTGACCACTTCCATTTGGATGGATGAGGAGTGTTGTTCCCCTGTAGGAACATTACTTCAAACCGCAGGGCGATTCCAGGCACAAAGGAAGCGGTCTATATGGGCACAAAAAGCTGCAGAACGTGACAGTGGTGTTGAGGAGCTGCAGGGAGGAACACTGGCTCACAGGTAATGGGCCAAATTCAGTGGGCACACAACTTGAGCGAGGGAAACGTGAGCTTTGAATTTGCAGTCACTGGAGAACATGAGCGGTACGACATGCCTTTGCTTTTCATAGACCTGCCCATCTCCTGCAGAAATCCACAGGCAGCACCTGCTTCAGAAATTGTCCTTTGCACCCATAATTATAGCACGTGATCCACCTGTGCCAGCTCGTCCTTGGGGCAGGGGGAGGATCTCCAGTGGGTCAGCTTCTGAGCAACAGGGCTGTAAGGCTGAAGCAACCACATAAGGAGCCGGGGGATAAAGAGGGGTGAGTGGGACTTGTGTGATCTGCTGTGAGCCGGTCCTGCACCGAGCAATCAGGCTGACAGCTGCAGCAGAGATTAAGCTTTCATTGGCAAATGTAAGTTTTCACTTCTTGAAATACTCAAGCTCCTACTCATGTTCCTGCCGAACAAATTAAGACGGCCACTTCTGCTGCTGCAATAGGAACTGTCCGGGCTGTACTGGTTTACACTTTGCTTCAGATTGTCCAAATCCAGAGCTTTAAACAAACAAACAAAGCCACAACCCTCTCATTTTTCACCTCAAACACACGTGCTGTGCTTCCTGCTACCCAGCATCATGAAATGCAGTGAACGGAGCTGACCCACAGCCTCAGTCCACTGCACTGACCTCTCTGCCTGCTCTGTAGCACCCACCTACTGCATACTCTAACCTCTCCCAGGCAAGCACTGCTGCATTTTCAGCTTTTTCCCCCATTGAGAACCAACCTGCAGCAGGACAGGGTGTGTGCATCCCCATCCCATCTGCAGCAGCAGCAGCCCCCGCCTCCTGGTTTTTGGGGAGCATCCTCCCCCATCCCCTCCCCTTGTGCTCTTCCCAATCCAACAGCTTAAAAACTAAAACAAAAACCAACAGCCACCCCTCTCGTTCTGCACCTCTAACGCACGTGCTGTGCTTCCCACTGCCCACTGGTGAAAGACCCAACAATCAGTGCAACGTGGGGGCAGAGATGCTCTACCAACACAGCGACACGCACCACTGCTTCTTCCTTACCCTTATTTAGGGTACTGAGGGTCTTCCATCATGCACCCCCACCCCCTTCTGCCAACAGCTCTGAATTCCCCATTTCCCACAGCACCCAACCCACAGCCTGACACCAGCAGCCCAGAAATGACTCAGCATAGGCAGTGTACCTTTCTTGTGCCCTGATCACCTCCTCGCATCCATCCAAAAAGGTCAGGAGCCCCACGCTGTCCTGACACACAGCTCCAAGCCTTCCTCACTGCGGCTCAGGGCAACCTGTGCAGATCCACTCCTCTCCTCTCAAACCTTTTGCTGAGGAGGCAAGCACAAGAACAGATGCTTCAGTTTTTCCTCGCATGGCTGAGGAGCAGAGCCATTCATTTACCCATTCACGCACAACGCAAGCATCAGAGCAACCACGGGAACATCTGCCCAGAGGAAAGGTTCTCTTTCCCACTGAAGCCCTCTTACAAAGAGCTTCCTGAAGGCAGCCCTGCGCAGTGGGGCAGATCAAGAGCCATAGCTGCAAAATTCACACCAGAGCTGAGGAAGCAGGTGCCGAAGACCTTTGCAAAAGGGGGAAGCTGCTGCTCTGCCATCACTCGGCGATCTGCTCCCAGAGAGCAGCAGCACCCACAGACCTGATCCTGCCCCGAGGGCTCTGCAGGAGCTGGGAGAAGAAAAGAAGCTGCTGGGATGCAGCTGCAATCAGAGACGGCACCAGAAAGCGCTCTGCAGGAATCCTTTGTGCACATGGGAATTACTTTACACAAACGTGGCTGGGGGCCGTGGGCTCCTTCCATCCCCCCCCCCCCCCCCATGCTGTGATCTTCAACACCTCGAATGCTGCTGTTTCCAAAGAGCATCGTGCAACTCTCTCCCAGATCCACATCCAACACTGCCCACTTTCACAGCAAGAACAAACCAAGCCTCCCGCTGCTTCAATTCCTCTCTCATGCCTGGGAAAGCTGCCTTTAAGTTTAGGAGAGCTGCTTTCACTGAGGGTGATGGGAATTCATCAGCTGCCTTAATGGAAACCAAAGAGAAGGGGGGGGGGGGGGGAAAGACACGTTTGATAAACTAAGTTCTAGCTTTGGGTAAGCTCACAGAGCCCAATGCTCACTGAAAAGCCTTCCAGGCTGCGGTAACCTCAAAAACCAGGAACTCACATCCATGCCCACCAGCAATTTCGGAAGTAATTAATGGACCAAAGTCCCCACTCTGGAGCGATGCAGACTTTGACTCCTGAGCTTCTGAGCAGCCTCCCCTGTAGATATCTCTCACGTGGGTGAGATAGGGCCGGGAGGTGCCCGCACACCCAGCACTCCATAGGACCCATCCTGAACCCTGAAGCCTTCAGTCAAGAGGAGGCAGGAAACCCAATGAGGAGGGAAGCAAAGGCCATGAGGAAGAGCAAAGGTATTTGTCGCCAGCCCTGTGACAGCTGGGAACGTGTCCGCACTGCTTTTATTGCCTTAGGGAGAGAGACAGGGAGCAGGGAGAGGAGCAGCACCAGGGATGAGCTCAAGTGCTACAGGCAGTGGCCACACGTGGCAATGGGGCAGCACGGCCATAGGAACAGCAGCTCCCTGCCTGTGCCCCCAGGGCTCCGGTGTTCTGCAGGCTCAAAACACAGCACTGTCATGCAGGAGGAGCTGCTCCTCACCCTACCCATCGCACTGCAGGGAAAGGTGCCAGCGCGGGGCAGGACGCGTTGCCGACTGTCAGCCCGATCCTTCCCTGTGTCTGGGGACAGGAAATACTGGAGCCAGCTGAAAAGCTACGGGCTGATCTTCAGATCCAATTGCAGAGCTGGGTATGAAGGTCAAGGCAGGGAAACGAGCAGACAAAATATCCGTCACCCACAATTAACCTGGAGCTCAGCACCCGCGCAGCCCTACCGCAATTAACGCGGTGCCGGAGGAGGATACAAAGGATTTGCAAAACAGGAGTGGGTTTTTCCACCCCACCCTCACCCTCTGCTGCCAGCCCTGCCCACAGCAGAGCGCAGCTGACCATCCTTACCCTCCAGAGCCCCATCTCCCAGTCCTCAAAGCAGCTGTGGGTAAGCACAGCCCTGCAGCCAGCCCAGAGCCACGACGCTTCCCACTCCTTTCCCTTCTGCGAGGGCAGACACGTGGATAGAGCGTATCCTCAGAGAGCATTTGCCATTTCACTGCAGAGAGAGCTCGTTATCAGCCCAGAGCAGGAGCTGGGCCATCTGATGCTTTCAAATGATTAATTCAGCTGCGGCTGGGAAAAGCACAATTTGGGAAAAGGAGGTGTGAATCCAAGGAGCTGCTGCTGCCCCGTTTAATCCGCTCGCATGGCTTCCTGCTGCAGTGCACTTCATTAAATGGTTCTCTTTACAAATCCACTTTCCCTTGATTGCCTGCCTGAAGTCTCATCAGCCCAATTAACACGACGCACACAAGAGCGCTTAACGAAAGCCGGGGTCCACCTTGCAGCTGCAGCACCCCTGTATAAGCAGCCGATGTGACCTCACAGAGCTGCCCCCGTAGGACCTCCAAACACAGAATGTGGAAGGGACCGAAACAACCAGCAGCAGAACAGGCAGATGGGCACAGTCAGAGGTGTGCAACGCTTTGGGTCACGGCACAACACAGCTCACAGCCCAACTGGATACGTATCCACACACACACACACACACAGGCTTCCAAAACATGAACTTTAACTACAAACACCAACTGCTGGAAGAAAACCTCAGCTCAGGACTCCCACCATGTCAGCAAGATCGGGAACCTCATTGGTGATACCTAATAATGCTCTCGTTGACAACAGATTCATTGAGGCTCTCATACCGGCGTCCCGTAAGCGCACACAGCTCTGCCCGAGCTGTGCCACGTTGCACCCCAATTACAGACAGCACCCAGGGTGAGTCAGCTCACAAAGTCAAAACATCAGCTCTGCTTTCCCACACCGAAAACCCATCCCGTGGGCATGGAAACCTCATAGCATCAAACAGGAGAACCCCAAAGCAAAACACGGGGCTCATCCCAGCGCTGACCAAAAACCCATTAGTACAAGTGAGTAGGCACCCGAGGCTGGAAAAGCAAAACCAACAGGCAAACAACAAAACCATCCCTTTTTTTTTACATTGCAATTCAGTCCAAGCTCTCGACCCCCTTACCTGGTTTGGGGATTTACACAGCTCTGTGCCCCGGGAACAGCGTCCTTCTGTCCTTCTGCAGCCCTCCTGTAATGGCCACAGGACAGCACCAGGTTGGTTATCCACGGGAGGCGTAAGGATGTCAAAGCAATGAGGGCAAGCTTGAGTTTCAAGACGTCTTCGTCTGCACGTCACGTTCATTCCTAACGCCACACCAGAGGTTTCTGAAGCCGACGATGCAGCAGCGTCTGCTTCCTCTCCGTCCCAGCTGATGGTCAAAACTGTGCCCCGACGTCTCCTGCGACGAACGCAGAGCCCAGGGGAAGGCAGAACCACAGCAGCCGAACACGGCGGGCCGCCTCCGTCCTCCTCTCACCATTGCACCGCGCAGCAACTGCTCAACCACGAGCGAACGTGCAGCGGCACCCGGGACGCGATCAGGGCGCATGCACATCCAAGGCAGGTAGAAATCGGTTCCGAAAACAGCACTGACACCAACACCAAGGTATTAAATTTACCAACACCAACTCGTCGTCCGGTCAAAACTACACCCAGCACCACCAGAACCGCTGCAAAGGGATGGTTAAGTGATGCAAAGGGATGGTTGGCAAAGACCCCGCAGGTGGAGGAGCGGCTCAACGTGTGGCAGGGCAGGCTTTATTAACGGCATCTAAACACGCTTTTAACGCCTCGTTTCTTTGGTGTGGGGTTATTTTGTTGTGGTGCAAAGGTTTTACGTGCAAGATTTCAACGCGCTCTCAAGCTCTTTTTTTTTTTTTTTTTTTCCTCTCTCTCTCTCTCTCTCTCTTCAAACTTAATAAAAAAATAATAATAAAAAAAATAAATAAAAACAATTGGAAAAAAATTAATAATAATAATAATAAAAACCACAATGAAAATCAAAACTGGAAACTTAAAAAAAAAAAAAAAAAAAAAAGAAGCCCAAAAGAAGCGAGGTGAAAAACGAAACCGATCAGAAACACAACATTCAGCAAATCCAGCTCTTCGAAGCCCCGGCTTTGGACACCGTTCTGCTTGCAGGGCGCCTGCTTCCCTGCTTCTTGCTTGCCAGCATCAGCACCGGTTTCCTCGTATGGATGAGGAGTAAAGCAGCGTGCGAACCCCAGAGCTGCCAACCAAAGGGTGATGCTGGGTTCTTCCAAGCAGGTCAAACACTCCGGTCAATGCAAAAGCTCCGATTCTCCCTCCTTCTTTGCACAGAGAGCCGCAACCGTCGGGCTCAGCCACCGAGCAGCAGCAAAGAAACCCCCTCGGCTGCAAACAAAGGGGGGTCGGGGGGGGTGGGGGGTGGATGGGGGTCAAACGTTTTGTCGTCAATTCACTCCCAGGCAGAAAAACCATTATTATTATTATTATATATATATATATATATTATTTTTTTTTTTTCCTCAAAAGAAACAATTTATTTAGAATGAAACAAAATAATCAGCTCAACTGTGAGCGGCATGTTCTGAGTGACAGCTACGGTAAGCTGTGTGAGCCATAAAAAGGGTATTCCTTTACTTTTCCAGCAATCTTGTGTACACAGCACAAAGCAAAGAGGTCTTTTTTTTTTTTTTTTTTTTTTTTTTTTTTTTCTCCACTTAAAACACGGCCATTGGCGTCACAATAGCAGATACACAACTTTTTTGTTTTTTAAAGCTGCCATTTTTAGTCAAATGCACAAATACTAAACAGATAAGCTTTCTTCCATCAAGAGGCCCGTGTAAATTCCACACAAGCCACAGCTTCTCTTCCCCAAAGGTCCATTAGAGCTCGGTATCCCATGTGGTTGTCCTCTGCAGTCCGCCAGCTTTGCTTGCAGGAGGAAAGAAAACGTTATTCCATACAAATGCATACGACAGATTTTCCCCTCCCTCCATCATACGGGACAACAAAGCCTTGCTCAATGTTCTACCCGGACTTCAAAGAGCACCACCACCACTACCCAGGGGTACGAAACCTTGAGTGAAGTCACCTTCCATGTATAGAAGCACAACGAGCAGCGCAGGGTTTGGTTTTGGACCGGAGGTTAAACCAGGCTTACAGTATCAATGGTCGCATCCATTAAAAGCTATCAGGACAAATCAGAAGGATCACCCGTGAGAAAAACCAACCCAAGTGGTGCCAATGGAGTTGGCTTTCCTCAACGAGCATCTCCCGAAGGCAACGTATCGACAGAAGTATGACAGGTAGTGCTTACAAGGCTCTCTCCTGCTCTCAGCCCTCCTGTGTCATCCTAACGACGTTAAAGGAGAGGGCAAAGCAAAAAAAAAAACCGCGCCCGATAGGATTTAAAGTCGATGCTATTCAAGTTTGCGTTTCTCACCCATCGTTTGCACGCAACCCAAACTGCAGGCGTGGAGTTGGTTAACCATTCTCTGAACGACACGCTCTGCTTTCAGCCGAATAACACAAAAACCATCCCAGCATTCAGGTTATAACTCATTGGAATACCTGTCCTTCAGCACAATCTGCAGGAAGTCCATAGACTATGGGCAGACAAGGGGGAAAGAACCCCAAAAACTCCGTATTATGCATGGCAGCAATTTTCTCCACTCTTGTTTCTGTTCAACAGGCGTGCAAGAGGCTCCACAGGAGCACTGCCCTCACCACTGTTTACATAAAGCCCGGAACTAAGTATTTCCAAGCCATTTTCCCTGAGTCCTCAGAGTTTTTTGAACCTGTCTTCACAATTTTCATTCACTCCTCCTCCACGTTAATACTTAAGGCCTTTCACCTCGGTTACCATCAGCTCGATGGCTCTGCAACAAGGCAAGACATCCCAGACTTCTCCTCCAGTGCCCTCCGCAGGGGCTGAGCAAGCGGTCACCGAATCATTCCTTCAACATCCATACGCTTCAATGGAGAAGGTTGAGATTTGCCTGGCACGTCAATCCCTTCTCCCTCTGCAGAGCTTAAAAGGATCCTCTGGGATTTGTAACCCAGAACCCTCCACCCGCAGAGCTGATGGTAACAGGCAGCAGCAGACCAAGCACCAGGCTGGAGCAAACAAAGCCACTGGCCAGCAGCCAAGGAAGTTGCGTAAAGTTTCCAATTAAAAACAAAACCTACTAAAATCTTAAACAAAAGTATGAGTCATTTGAGGTTCTTTCCCCAAAGCATAAAGCACGGCTATACAAAATGATCCAGGAAAAGGACATCCTTTTTCCACAGTAATTCAACAAGCTAGCTCGTGAAATATAGGAACACTGGCTGCACACGACGTTAGAAGAAATACTGAGCTCCTGCTTGAGCAACGTAATGCCAAATATGATTAGAGAGCTGAAGTCTGCTACATCTGTTCTGCTCTAGACAGAAGTGGTATCACACACGGACTTCTACACGCGGTCAGCCCTGGCCAAGATGACTTTCAGAGGACAGTTACTCCAATGGTGCACGCTTTGGGGCCCAAGGGAAAGCACAGCCAACGCTGTGCCAGACTCGATGGCAGCACGCGACCAAGTGCCGGCAAAACAAACGTTGCCAGTCAATTAGGTTTTGACGTTAATTACCCTCAAAGGGTGTTAAAATCCTTGCTTACAAAACAGAGCAGCAACCACAAATAAACCAGATTTAAAGAAGCAGGTACTCCGTTCCATAAGGAAGCAGAAAACCTGGAGTCAAACACAGCCTGCCCTGTTCCCTACCGCCCTCCAGCGCAGCGCAGCTTCGACCCATAACAGTACAACCGCTGCTATTTAACAAGGAGAAAGGGATGTGCAGCCAGGATGCTCTTCCCAAAAGGCATCCCGTGCTGCCTCAGCTGCTCGCCCACAGTTTGCTCCGACGTGTGGACAGGCTGTGTTGACCCCCAAGTTTTACAGACTTTAAAACAACCGCAGGTGTCTGCCGGGTGTCAGCATTTACAACCACCGTGCTTAGCAAGAGTCAGTGTTGGACACGGTAACACCAGCGCCCCTTTTTGGGTGTTGGGCAGATTGGAATTCCCAGCAGTTCAAGTTTCTTTCCCTTCAAACTCTGCTCCCCGGGTTCAGATTGATGGGAAAACTCACCCCAAATGCAAGGAGCACTTAAAGCAAGTCAGCAGCAGCGCTGGTTACACGCCGACACGCAACAGACACCCGTGAGGATTAAAACAGACATTCTGTGCAGGAAGTGGTAAATATGCCATATCATCTCCTAACGCATCGTTATCTGCATTACTGGTGTCATTCTGAGGAATTCTCGTTGTTAATAGTAAGATGAACAGCTGATTTCTGCCATCTATTACATTCACATTGAAGGACAAGAATCCAGGAAGCCCGGATTTCGCCCTCAAAACACTTTAAGAGCATTAAATGAGGCTTTTAGAAAGAAAAAAAAAAACGGCTCTAAAACCCAAATTTGCTTTCAAGGTACGCTGCCACGTTCAAGTTCTCAGTTCCCAGCGATGCTTGGGACACAACACTGCTCCTTCAGGTCAGAAATGGGAAATCCAGCCCCGCTGAAAGCAGAGCACGCTCTTGAAAGCTGCTCCATAAAGAGGTCCTACAGCAACGCACCTCTGTGACAGCGAACCTCGAGCACACGCCGTCACACGCGACAGCCGCTGTGTCCGTACAATACATTCAACACATCTCCTCCTTCATATATTCTACTGGCAACCCATCCCCACGCTTGGAATTGGGTTCTTGCGTGGTGTAAGTTGATGGGGAGATCAACCCGCACCGATCACCCGCGGAACCCATCGGAGGACAACTGAGAGAAGCAGTGCTGCGTTTACATTGCCTGTCTCTGAAAACGTGGCTAAGTGCAAGACTACATTCTGGTTTTAAGTGCAAGATTACATTTTAGGGCCTGTATATTGATACGGTCAGAGTCACCCTTCAGCTTAGAAGCCAGAGATAACATCCTTCCAGCTGTTAACTAAAACAATGGGGATTTGGATGCCTTCCCCCCCCCATGTTCGATGCTGTATTAGCAAGGTGTGACAGCTGGAGGAAAGTGCCCAATGAGGGGAAAACGAATGAGAAAATGAGCAAAGTTCTTTGGAAAACCAAGGCAAACTGTTACCTCCCACCTCAGCACCCTGGAGCGCTTCTCCCAGGTGCTAAGAACACTTTCCTCCAGACGCCTACAGAACGATAAACCTCATGTAATGCCCACTGTAACTGTACCTGAAAAGTCCCTAGCAGACAGCAGTTCCTTGCTATTAACAAAGAGGTAAAAACGATAATGAGAACTTTTAGGTAATTAAATTATTCCAGAATTAAAACCATCTCTGGAGAGAAGCACGCTCGCTCAGAGTTTGCACTGTGGAAGCAGACCCCACTGTACCTGCAACTCTTGGAAAAAGGCAGTAAAAAGAAACAAACACAAAAAAAAAAAAACAACCCACCCCACAATATATTCTTAAAGCACCTCCTCGTTTCCTGCATACCAGAGTAAGCACGAGACATTCATGGTTTGTAACAAAGTCCTCAGCTATTTACCAAACATCGTCACTGCTACAAACCCAAAGTGCATATATGGGATACAACAGAACCGAGAGAAATGGGAGGAATACACCTGTTTTTAACAAAAAACAACCCCTTCCCCCCCCTCCCCCCCCCCCCAAAAAAAAAGCATACTTTCAGTGCATGCATTCAGCGGGGCCGGATGAATCAAACACCCAATAAAGGAACTCATGTTCTGCAGTGTACCCAAGAGCAGGTGCTGGTCACCTGAAGGACATCGACCTCGAGCCATAAGACTCAAAGGGAAACCCTTCAGGCTCCTGAGGAAAGGGATGATGTGGGCCTGAGGCCATCACAGAACTCCCACGACTCAAAAAGAACAGCTGACACCAGTCTGCATCTAGAAGGGATGTGGTTTTTCCATTCAAACTACCGAGTGCTTTTAAATCTGGTCTTTTCGGTTCGGAACTCTAAAGGATGAGCTGTCCAACTCGCTTTAAAAATACATGAAATGAAAAAAGGACACGAATCAAAATGAGGAAGATGGGAGTTTGTTCTTCCCTCCCCACCCCCCTCCCCCCCCCATCCCCGCCCCCTTCCCCAGTCTTTTGTTGTGGTTTTCTTTTTTTCTTGGTTTTTCTTGGTTGTTTTTTTTTTTTTCCTTCGTAAATCAAAGCAGGCCTCGCCTCCCCCTCTGTCCCCACGGATAAGGGATTCTCAACACATCCTACTCACTCTAATGGC
Organism: Alectoris magna; assembly: GCA_030625065.1. Taxonomy (NCBI): domain Eukaryota; kingdom Metazoa; phylum Chordata; class Aves; order Galliformes; family Phasianidae; genus Alectoris; species Alectoris magna. Next base: position 3,782,508 of record CM060585.1, read on the forward strand.
TAACCAACCTTTCTGGCTTCTAACTTTATAGAAAAAATGCAGTAACAGGAGGAAAAAAAAAAAAAAGAAGGAAAAAAAAAAAAAAGAAAAAAAAAAAGAAAAAGAATGGGCACGGAAAGTCACCTACAAACAAAGATCTAATTTAAAATAACGACAGGGCTGGCTAAGGCTGTATCCCATAGCACCTGGCACACGCTGGAGGGGCTGTGTGGAGGAGTAGGCAGGGTTGGGTACAGAGCACGCGAGGGCCTTAGGATGCCCCACGGACGATGATCATGACCAGATAGTCGTCCTCTGATTTGGCCAGCGCCTTGGCCGTGGAGTCCAGGAACTGCTGGGAGAAATCGCAGGGCGGAAAGGCGTGCAGGACCCCGCTGTTCTCCTTGTCTTTGTTACCCCCCACAGGGAGGCTGATCACCCCAGCAGCCTGCTTTTGCTTTAGATATGAGACCAGATTCCTGAGCGGCCTCTGAGTGGAGGTGGTGGCCTCGCCAGCTCCGGCTGCGGAGCGGTTGTCTGATGTGCCAGGCACAGCCAAAAGGATGGCGTAACCATTGGGACCCGCCACCTTGATGCGGCGGTTCACCTCATCCAGCTTGGGCTGGTCCAGACGAAGACGTTGGGTGATCTTGAGCTGAGCTACTTTCCCACCAGTCGCTCCCTCCACGAGGAGACTGCTGGCAACTCCGAGGTCCCCCTGAAGCAGGTGCATATTGGACGGGAAATTGCTGTTCTTCAGCAGAAGCATCCCCTGCCACGCCAAGCACAGCTTGGGGGCTCCCCCAGCCTGCGACGCTCCGTCCTGCTGCTGTTTTTGAGGTGGAGGTTTGAGGCGGGAGCCTCCACCGCCTCCCTCTGCAGCACGTTCATCCTTTTTGGCCGGGCTTTTGCACTCCTGTGCAGCAGCTGCTGCAGAAGCGCGATGTTTCCGCTCCCTTTCAGCGGAATTCTTTCGGTCGCGCTTTTCATTCTGACCCCTCTCTAAGCTGCCCCTCCGTGACTCCCGGATAGGAGAGGGCCGCTCCAAGAGAAGCAAGCGGGACGATGAGCGCTCCGGGTCACTGCTGTAACGCTCCCTCCCCCCGACGAGCTCGGGGCTGCGGTCTGGTGGTGTGGTTGTGGTCAAGCAGTGACGCTTCCGAGAGGAAGAGGAACGCTCGCTGTCCGGAGAGCGGTCCAAGTGCCGGCCTCCGTCCTCAGCCAGCCTCCGTTTCCTAGGCTGATCCCTACTACTGCCCAACTCCCGCTCCCCTCGGTCCCGCTCCAAGGACCAACCATCCCGACGGCGTTCTAGGCTTTCCAGTGGGTCGTAGGCAGCTGCTCGGTTACTCCTGTCCCGTACAGGGGGTGGGGGTGGCACCCACTCTGTCTCGGGATAAAGGTCTCTGTCACGATCTCTATAGAGTAACGGTGGCGTCCTGTCCCGGGCCCCCCGCAGAGGATCGGGTGGGGCCCCCCGGTGAGCCCCAAAAGCAGCCGCCTCTGCCACGAGCTCGTAATGAGCAGGAGGTGGCAAAGGCAGGGGCTGCAGGTAGGGCTGCTGGTACCGATGCTCGGTATCCGCAAAGTCTACGCGGAGGCGGCGATCCGGCCCACCCAAGGGAAAGCCACGCATGTGGGTGCACGCCGCCTGCGCCGCGTCCAGGCTCTCGTACTGGATGTAGGCCCACGAATCACCTTTGCGGTAATCAATGGTACGAATGGTGCCAAAACGGTCAAACTCCCTGGCCAGGGCGGCAAGGGGCACCCAGGGCCCGAGGCCACCCACCCAGAGCCTGGTAGTTGGAGTGGCTTTACCATACCCAATCTTGATAGGGTTACGCAGGAGCACCTTTCCTGACATGGCCAGCTTGGCTCGGTGGGCCATGTCCAGATTTTCAAATTTAAGAAAACCATAAGTGCTGGTCTGCCCGCGCCCCGGCCTTTTGATGTCCACCTCAGTAATGACCCCAAAACGGTCAAAAGCTCGGCGTAAATCTGTCTCGCTCACGGTGATGTCCAGGTTGCCCAGGAACAACGTGCGGTTGGCTCTCTGGTCATCCTCGGGGCTGATCTCCTCCTCGCCGGCAGCTCCAGCACCCCCTCCTCCGCCACGGAATCCCCCAGCAGCCGCCACGCTGGCCACCCGTTCCAGCCCGTAGGCCGGCCGCACTCGCGCTTCGTAAAAACCCCCATAGTCCCTCTCCCTCTCCAACTCCCTGGGCAGAGGGGGCGGAGGCGGCAAGCGGCCCAAGGCGAGCTGCTGCAGCCGGTAGTCCCGATAACCCAACGCCCCTCCGCTGCCGGCGGGGGACAAAGCCCGCTGCGTCGCCCCGGCTGCGGGATGCCGTACAGCCGCCGCTGCCGCCGCCAACCCCACGGCGGTCGTGCCATAGGGAGACTCCTTGTCCAGCAGCGCCGGCGAACGGCTGCTCCGCCTCCGGCTGCTCCCTCCGCCGCTCCCCACGTAGACGGCCTCGATTTTCAGCGGGCGGTCGTACAGCACGAGGCGGCCGCGGGCGTGCTTGGCGGCGCGGGCATCCTCAGGCCGGCGGAAGTTGACGAAGGCCACGCGTTCATCAGCGGCGCCGGTGCCGGGCGGGAGGCGGCTGATTTTGACGCTCACGTCGCCGAAACGTTTGAACTCGTGGAACAGCCCGTCCTCCACCGCCTCGTCGCTCAAGGCAGAGCCCAGCTCGCTGATCTTCAGCGTCTTGTACTCCCCGCCGCCGCCGCCCGTCTCGGACGAGGAGGACGACTGGGCCGCAACCGCCGCTCGGGACTCACCCCCGCGGCTGCTGCTGCTCCGCGACGGCTCCGCGCTTTTACCGCCGTAGCTGTGCCGCCCGCCCCCGCCGCCCGTCGCCGCCGCCGCCCCGCTCTCGTACTCCCGGCTGCCGGCGCGGGCGGCGGCCTTGTCCGGGTGCGGGCCGCGCCGGCTGCTACCGCTGTTGCTGTCGTTGGAAGCCGCCGCCGCCGCCGCTTTGCCGCCGTTGGAACCGCCGCCGGAACCGCTCGGCTTCTTGCTGCTCCGCTCGCCGCGCGCCGAGGAGGAGGAGGAGGCCGAGTCCTCGCCGCCCCCTCCGCCCCGCGACCGCTTGGCTTTGGCGGGGGACCGCTCCTTGCCTTTCATGGCGGCGGCCGGCGGGGCCGCCTCCCGCCCGGCCCTGCGCCCCGGCGGCCTCACCGACGGACTGACCGCCGCGCTCACGCATCCGCCGCCATCTTGGAAGCCGCGGCGGTCGCCGACCCCGCCCCTTCGGCGCCCATTGGCCGCTCGGCGCCTCACCCCACCCTCTCTCTCCCGCCGGGCGGAAGACCCGCCCTGCCGCCCCGTCGATGCTCGTTTCCATTGGCTCAGGGAGATGTCCGTCTATGGGCCGGCCTCGCGCGCAAGGAAGAGCCGCCCCCCATCCGCCCCGCCCCGCTATCTCATTGGATAGTTAGAAAGGGCGCGGCCTTCTGATTGGTCTCGCTCTCCTGTCACTAGGAGCGGCTCGGCTGTGAGGGACCTCCTTTACTCATTGGCCATTGGACGAAACCCTGTCCTCCTTTCAATTGGCTCTCTCACCTGCCAGTTGTCGCGGCCTTGCCTCCCCGCCGCTCACCATTGGTCCGCGGGTTCCCGTCGTCCCTCTCAAATTCTCGCGAGCGGCACTTTACCCGCCCCCTTTCCCCATTGGTCACTGCTAACCCGGTCTACCCTGCTCTGACTGGCTGAAGCCAATGCCACTCACGAAGAAGCGCGGGCTGCTGCCCACGCTCCCCTCTCCGTTTACCATTGGATGAGAAAATCTCCCCAGGCATCTGATTGGATGCGGCCAGAAGCTTGAGGATTGGCTACCGTGGCCGTCAGTCAGGCGAGCTCTGATTTTGATTGGTCTCCTCGAGGAGGTGGGCGGCGTACCCGCGGCTCAGTGCCACCCGCGGTAATGGGATCGCTCCCCCTGGGCGTTTGCATCCAACAGAGGGAGAACTGAATCCGTTTTTAATAGCAGCCCATTAGGCTGCGCTTCTCCCTGTCACATCACCTCCATCTGACAGGCACGGTTCACCGAGGTTCCCAAAACTGAGTGGGTTTGGAGCGATGGGTAAATAGCTGGTGTCTAAATATAGGGCTGGGAGTGATGGAAATTGCTTGAAATCCGCGTCGGGCTTCAGAAAATGAGCTCCTCCGATGTAACAACACGGAGTTAACCCAGCAGGCGCATCGGAGACGGACCCGCAGCGATTGAGGAGCTCAGCTCACGTGGATGCGATTATATGTAAGGTACAGGGGAGGCAGAGACGACGACGTGAGCGCGGATGGTCCAGATGATGCAACACAGAGGCACGGAGCCAGGCAGACGTTGGGTTTGTCTGATCCACACCGCTCTGCTGGGGAGACACAACAGGAGGAGAGAGCCTGGCCTCTTCTTTTCCTCCCTGCCCTGTCAGTGCTGCTGTTGTGTACCTCCCTTCCAGGACCTGTGCTGTTAGGAAGGAGATCCAACCCGCAGTGTGCTTTGGGGAGCAGAATATTCCAGAGTTAAATAACAAACAGACAAACATCATTTTGGTTTGGAACAGATGCAGATAACCCTGATCCCCTTCCTAACCCCTCTGCCCCCCCCTCCCCCCCCCCCCCCCCCCCCCACTGTCCCATGGTACTTCCACAGCTGAGGAATCACCCCTTGGCCAGGTGAGATCAAAACGTGGAGGGAAATCCTCTATTGCCACATTTCAGCTTGGCCTTTGAGGCTACATCTGGTAAGAGCTGGCACAGCTCCACGGGCTCCAGAGGAAACAGCATCGCTTCGAATGGCCAACGTTGGAGATTCCTATCTGCCGAGGTCCTGAACGGTGCCTCAGGTTGGGAGCGAAACAAAAGGAAGTAAAATTCCACAGCTGATGAGTCACAGCTTAAAAGACACCTTGGGGGAGCGCTGGGCCACATCGCCAGAGGGACGGGCTCTCCTGCCAGGCACTTCAGCTCATTTCCCTCCTCCAGATCTGCTCCTTCCAAGCAGGGACTTCTCCTCTGGAGTTTATCCACCCCTTCATCAGCCAATGGCAGATGTGGATTTGTTTAATGGGTGGTTTGGTGGCACCGGTACCTTTGGAAGGGGGGTTTTGGGGGTTAGGGAAAGGCGATGCAGCACCCAAAGTGAGCCCTGGAGAAGCACACGTTGTGTCAGACCGTGAGAAATGATTCTGCATAAGCAGGAATGGCTCCCCAGGCCCAGGCTGGATAACGAGCGCTCTGTCTGTGCTTACTTACGTGCATGAATAATTAAGGTGCCAGATGGCCCTTGAGCCCCTGGCCTAGATGTAGATGTCTAATTACATTTGGAGTCAGTGGGAGTCGGCCCTCCGGGTCCTTCTGCAGAGCCACGTTCATCCTGGGGGATGTTTGGGTGCTGCAGGATCAGTGACACGTGCTGTTTTCTGCAGAAAGCCTTCTCTAGGTTTTAACTGAGCGTCTCCTCCTCAAAGCCAGGGCAGGAACGGTCACAGAGGAGGAGAGGCAAAGGGATGCTGAGCCCCCTGCACTGACGGCTTCTGAGCATCTCAGCTGGGGAGGCGTTGGCCCGTTGGCAGGTTTGCATCCAGACGAGCCTCCGTTCTTCCTGGAGATGCACTCCCATCCCAGCTGGCCATTAGAGATGTCGAAATGCGTTAGCTTCACTTAGGCAAAGCCACAAGAGCCCTCCTGGGAGCCTGTCTGCAGTGCAAGAGCGAGCAGGCGTGCACTCCGACCTCAGCTTCCCCCACACACTCACTGCAATTCATGTGTTGCTGTCTGCCTTGGCCAGCAGAAAGAAAAGCTGGAGAACATCCACCCCACGGGCTCCTGGTGAGGCTTGGCAGCAAACCACGAGACAGCTCACAACACCTCGAGGAAAGCCAGGAGGAGCAGGCTCCGTCCTGCAGCCCAAACAGCAGAGCCTGGGGTCGGCTCAGTGGTGACAGCTCTCTGTGCTTCCCCTCCTGAACGTGCCCAGTGAGAACAGCTCGCCCCACTGCCCGTCTTTCCTCCCTTTGCTCTCCTCCCCACGCTCCGAAGCCAATCAGGAGTGCTCGCTAACAGCCCAGCTGAAGCCAACCTCCATTCAGCCAGCCCAGCTCGGCATCAACGCCACGAACTGCACAGCACCAAGGACCTGGCAGCAACCCCCGTGAGCATCCCAACGCCCCGCTGCTCCCCGGCCCCCGCAACCGGCAGAGGGCAGCGACAGCCCAGGAATTGCCGGGCCCGGATCAGACCCCGCTGTACCCCATCCCAGCCCCGGACAGATCGCTGCCTCTTCCTCCTCTATCCATACCGTTCGGCTTAGATAAGTAATGAAGGAATTCGCTGAGCCGTTACAGCACTAACTGTTCACTTTCCGTTTAACATTCGGAGATTAATAGAAAGGGAAAAATAAACCCCAAAGCGGAGAAAGAATTAAGGCCATGTGGAGGAGCGCAGAGCAGGACCACATCCTGCACTGCTGCCCAAGATCCATCAGCAGAAAGGATTGAGCAGCTGGGCCCCTTCTACCACTTCCCATCCCCATCCAGATGGCGATACCCGCTGGGATGGAGGCACCAGATTTTGGGTACCCATTGCAGAAGGATGTGAGGTCCTCATGCTCAGCACTGATGAGTCTCAGCCCGGTGCCTTTAAGCACTGGAACTTCTGCTCCTTGCTCTGCCGTGTCACTGCACGGTGACACGCTGCTGCGCCGCGACGTGATGAGTGAGCTCTGCAGCAGCCTTGCATGACCTGCAAACAGGTGGCAGCTCCAAATGAGGGGACCTCACATAGCCCCCGGAATGTCCCCAGATGTCTCATACAGGGCTCAGCCTCAGCAAAGGTTCCTGGGCAGAAATCTTTCCTCAGATAGGGACAGAAGGGGCATACAGGGGAGGCCCCCATCCCTGCTGCAAGATGTAGTCACTACCAAGCATGGCGTGCTTGCAGGATGAGTGGCACTTGCTGTAAGAGGGAGAAGCAATGCTAAGAGATGCTGTGCAAAGCCAACTCAGCACCCAGCAGAACCTCAAGCCCTTTCCCCACTGTCCTGGTGGGGAGGGAAGCAAGGATGCAGCCTGCAGCAAATGGTGCTTCTCAGCCTTTTGTGCAAGCGGCCACGAAGGGATGAGCTGAGCAGGAGCTTGCAGAGCTCAGCACCCTCACATGGGGAACGAGGAGTTGGCCCCCATGTGCCCAGACTATGTATTTTCAGAGTGACTTTTTCCTTTGCCAGACAGGAAAAGATAGGAAAAGAGGAATAATGATAATAATATCACCCAGGTGCCCCCAGCTCAAGCAGCCCAGAGCAGTCCCTCTTGCTAGCGGGAAGGGAAGATGGCAATTAAAATAAATCAGAGGCTGGCATCTCCATCCGTCATCTCGAGGGCAGCAGTTACAATCTGGACAGGGTGGGAATTCAGGCAGGAGACAATCAATAATCAGGTCTGTAAGGAGACACCCACCAACCTTCAGGCAGAGCCCCAAAGTCAAAGCCTGCTTGCCTTTGCTATGGGAGCAGCGCTGGCCCTGGGGAAGGAAGGTGTGAGCTGAGATCCCTACGGCTCTTGGGTTTCTGAGCTGACAGCTCTGGGCGAGGCTGTGCTGCTCAAGGAGACCCTTCTGCACCTTGTAATGGGATCCTCTGCAACTCGGAGAAGCAGTGAATAATTCATGGGCTCTGGTTGATCCAGACCTGTCTTTTTAGCCTTCCTTCAATCCAGGATGCTGCTAGAAACAGGGGGGGCTTCTTACTCCTGAAGCACTGCGGGATGGGAAGCGCTTTGGGATCTTAAAACCAACAGGCTGGGTGATGCAAAGAGCACCACGCTGCTGCCAGCCATCCCGGTGCTTGGCATCCCCTAAACATCACCCCATGGCAGCTTCATCCCCCAGCACATCATCACACGGGTGGGCACGGCAGGGGGGGCTGGGAGCTGCCCTGCAGCCCTCACCTGCCCCATCCATCCCACCAACCTCTCCCTTCCAACCCATCCCATGGATCTTCATCAAAGACCCTTCTGTACATTTGGTGCCTAGTGCTCCATCAGCCATGGTCTATGAATTCTTGCTCAGTATATATTTAAGGGAGGATTGGGGATATTTTTAAATGACCCCGAAGCTATTTCTGCTTAATTTCCCTCCGCTTTTCCACCATCTCTCTCCATGAACTTCTCCTCCGCAGTAGATGAGAGCTCATTTTCATCTCTCCTGTCTGCAGACGGGTGCCCGGCTGGGTGCAGGGGAAAAAAAAAAAGCCATCCAAAAAAAGAGCAGAGCTGACGGAGAGCACAGAGCACCCAGGGTGACAATCCTCCCCCTGCAGCCTCCCAGGGAGACTTGCAACCCCTCCACGATCTGACGTTAGAGGCAAAACCAGAGTTCAGCACAAACCCTGCTCGTGGTCCTGATGGTTTCGAGGCGACCCCACAAAGCAAACACATCCTCACTGCTTGCAGCCCCACTGCTGGCTCTCCTCCTCCCTCCCTGCTCCAAACCATTCCACTGCTTTGCATCTCACTTTCCCCATCTGACACCTGTGGATAATCACCCATCCCACAGCTCAGAGGCCCCGCAGATGGAAGAGGTTATTTTCCCCAGCAGCCCTCAGGGAAGGGCACTCACTGGCTGTGCACACACACACACACACGTGGGTTTATTGCACCTAAACACTGCCAGGAGAGGCACACAAAGGAGCGGAAAGCCCAAATGTTTGCTGGAAACTGATGAGAGACCACTTTGTTTGTTTAACCCCTTCATCACCATGGCGGTCTCCTGCCCCATCCTCCTGCAGTGCCCTTGGGAAGCTGCACTGCTCATCCTGGGTACACTCATTCATCTTTCCTGCAGGTGTGATTTGCCCTTCAGGCTCTGCCCCCCACTCTCCCCATCCATCCTGTTCACAGGCCATTAACTCCGGGCTCTGAGCTCCATCCATCTGTCCCTCTCTCCCTCTCCTTGCTCCAACTGCTTTGTTTTGGGCACTTTGGTTTTCGCTTGGATCCTTTGGGTGGCTTTAGTGGAAAACTGGAGCATCTCCTGCTGTCTTCCAGCAGAAAAAAAAAGGGGGGGGGGGGGGGGGAGGGGGTGGAAGGGAATCTCTTTGCCTCTCCTCTGTTCTCTCTCTGTGGCTTTTTATTACTTCCTACATGAATTCCCCCACCTGCGGCCCACCATTATCTTTTATCCAGCACTTCCCCACTGCTTGGGCACTCCTGGCACACACACCACACCAGAGCCCCCCAAGCCCAGAGCAGGATTTTCACCCACATCTGCACCACCCCAGCTGAATGGCCCCATCCTGAACCCTGCATTCCACCACTGGGATCGAACCATTGGGATTGAACCATTGGGATCCAGCCTGCATTTCCCATTCAGCCTCCTCCAAACCATCCAACAGGGCTGATGGAGAAGCACGGACACAAAGAGTACGCATCTCACAGCCCAAGGATGCTCAGAGCTGAGATTTTCCTCCAGAAAGCCTTTATGAGACCCAAGTTGCTGGTGTTTAATGAGCCCAGAGTAGAGGCTGCCAGCAATCAGGTCACCATCACCCCAAGGAGATGCAACAACTGCTGCTGACACTCTCAGTGCATTCATGGCAAGCTCCGCGTTGTTCCACCCATCCCACCCTGGGTGCCTGCTGAACATTCAGAGCTTTGGCACTGCTGTTGTTTCTCACACCTCAGGCTCAAGCTGCTGTGAATATTAGTCTGCTCATTGGAAAATAACTCGCAAATAATGGCTGGAAGGTGGGAGAGAGGAGGTGTGGACAGGGGAAAATGCACAGCTTGCTTTTAACCCCAGCATTTCAAAGCCTCGTTTCACACACGACCCTGGGGATGCTCCACCAACTGTTGCATCCCTATTTCAGCATGAGATGGATCCCGGGGTCTCCTCTTGGGGACACTCATGTGTCACAGCCCAGAGGCTGAGGTGAGGTGCCCCAAAATGCCTCTGGGGAAGGGAGGGGGAGGAAACCCTACAGCTTCACCCAACACTGTACCAAGTGAGAAAAGGCACATCAGGTCTGACCACAGCCACGTAGCTGGGGCCCAGCTTAGGGCATCCACCAGAGAGCCCTCCAGCACCCAGAGAGGACCAGAAGGCTCTTGCTCAGTTAACATGGTGAAAAGCCATCCTTCTGCTGTTGCCACTTGAAATAATAATAATAATAATAATAATAACAAAAAATCAGGCACAAGCCCACCTTGACCTAACCCAGGTCCTGCCTTGCCCATTCCTCCTGGCAGTTCTGGTGCTGCCGTCCCGGTACACTGGATACCTTCATTGCTCTGAGCTGAAGATTCATGAGGGCTCCCATCTCCCCGCTCCAGTGAGTGCTGCTGCCCAGGGAAGGACTCCCAAGGACACGAGCTGACTGTCACCATGACTCGCTGCTCATCATCAGGTGGAGCAGGGACAGCTCTCAGCCCTGTGCCAAGGGCAAAGGAGCAGCTCTGGTTTGCCTGGGTCTGACTTCTGACATATATGAGAGACAGCACACACCTCCATGAGAGCATTGTAGGTCCCAGCCAGGGGCAGCTCAACAGCCTTTGCTCCCCTTTCCTCCCTCCTCTGACTGCTTTCCCCACAGGGAGACAAGCAGCAGCTGAGATAATTTACCATTTAATGTGGGCAGATGGCTTAATTTAAACAAAATCAGAGAGGAGGGAAGCCAGGCTGTGAATGCCTTGATGAGTCCAGCCTGTTCTCTCTTCCCTCCCCCTCCCCGTGCCACCACCTGGGGCACAGCACTAGGGCTGGACCTTGCCCTGATGCCTCCTTGGGTCCTCTCATCCTCCCTCATTGTGCAGAAGGGAGAAAGAGAACCCAGATGCCAACCTCACCCAGACCCTTTTGTGGCACAGTTTGGCTTGCAGAACCTCTGGAGGTCTTCACCTGGGATGGGAGGGTCAGCAGGTGGCTTTGGGTGGGAGGCAGTGACACAGCCACCAAGAGCTTGTGCAGCAGGGTCACTGGGGAAAGGAACTGTCCTGCAGCAATGGGGAGGGAGAAGCAGAGGTGGGCAGAGTTAAGGCTAAGCCAGATGCTGTGGAGAGGTTGTTTGGGAGGAGGGAGGGAGGGATGGATGGATGGGGAGGAACTGGACAGCTATGTTGCACCAAGCTCAATCCCTCCCTCCTGCTCTGCTCCTTGGGTTTGTCTCATCGCACACCCATTAATCACCTCCTAAACCCCACTCCGAGCTGCCCAAAGCTTCATTGTGTCCTCAACAACTTGGAGTCTTCTACCCCCCCCCCAAACAGTTTGGTTTGGGGGGTTTTGGTCCCCCCCAAACCAAACCAAACAGCTGCTTTGTGCCCAGAGAGGTCCTACCTGGGCTGGATCTCAGTGGGGTTGGGGTGCAGGGGAGGAAGACTGGAGTCAAAGCCCCCATCAGCACTGAGCATGGAGGATGATTGGGCCAATCTACCATTGAGCTTTCAGTGTTAGCACTGCTGCTTCCTACCTGGGAATCAGGCAGCACTGCTACCACCCTCATCCCCTCCTGCTCAACCCTTGGGGTGGGGGGAGGGAGGGGGAAACACCCCCAACAACACCACTGACACCCCTCATTTCCAGAACAAACACGGTGGGCTCTCAGCCCATCAAGAGACATTGATTTCCCTGTAATTACCCACATCCCCCATGCACGTAACAAACCCAGCTCGGTTATGCAGAGAGTTTTCATAACAGGTTGCATGGCCGTAGGTGATTGCTTTAAAAAGCTACCCACCCATGGAGCCGTGCTTTCTGTGCTCGTTCCTCCGCAGTAATAAATGCTAATAATAAGGCTCAGTGCCACACGGTGCTTCACGGCCTGCCTGCCTTATGCAGGAAGTCAAAGTAGTCGAACACAATGGTCTCTCCTAGCCACAAAAAAAAAACCAACAGTCAGGAGGAAAAGCAGAGCTGCCTTCTGGAGGTGGCACAGAAAGGTGGATTTGGGATGGAGAAGCTGAGACTGGAGGTGAAATGCTGAGCCCTGAGCTCAACAGTGGCACAATCGGGGCTGGGGATGTGCTGTCCCTGCTGCCCTCCTGCTCTGCTGCCAGCTCTGCAGTGCACACAATGGGATTAGCATCGATCTGCCCAGAGCGGTGTCCTCAGTGCGGGCTCTTCCCTGAGCAGCTCCCATTGCCCCACAGCTGCTGCCCTCCCTTGCCATCAGCGTTGTTCAGCAGCAACCCGATCCTGCCAGATGGTGCCAAAGTGGATCCGTGTACACCTTGCAGATGCTCATGCTACTGCCTTGGCTTTTTGTTGCAAGACAAAGCTGTTTTCCTATGCAGAGAGAGAAAAACAGAGCATCCCCGGGACCAAAGCGAGCTGCTTTACCCCCAGAAGCCTCATTGGGGTGAACTTGCAAACTGCAGCCCTGTGACAGCTGCATTTTGGGACACGTGGCCAGGCCCAGGAGCTGCTCAGGATGGTTCTGCCCAGGTGGGGTGATCCCAAGTGATTTCAAAGCACGGAAAGGCGGTGCTTGGATATTTTAACCATCCTGCTCCCCGTTGGCCCCGCGCTGAATGGGAAGCCTTTAAAGCCAGGATTTACTTTGATCCGACAATGGAGCAAAAGAGAGAAATGCTCCGGTCCTCCTTCCCCACCGTTCAACCCCCCCCAAAAAAGCCCAATTTAGAAGTCCCAAACCATAAACTGCCAGCATGGGACGGCAGCACTGCCTGCGAGCAGAGCACAGCCCCACAGCCACGCTCAGCCCACACCTCCTGAAGGCTTTAGCAGAGGGTGGGGGGCACCAAGGAGGGTCCTCCCTGCCCACCCACCTGCAGGACGGGCCCAGCTCCTTTCCCAGCACAGCCTTGACCAAGAGTTGCCCATCTCCTCACCTCCTCCCCAATCGCTTCCCAGCTCAACTCTGGAGGGGTTCATGGAATGAAGGAACGGCTTGGGTTGGAGGGGATCTCAAAGACCACCAAGTTCCAGCACAAACGGTTGCTTCATTTCAGCCCAACCCCACAAAAGCCTATTTCTTCCCCCAAACCCAGCCCTGCCAAACAAACCCAGCCCTGCCAAACCCATCAGCCAGCTCCTGGCTCTCCGCTCCGCACCCAACACAAGTTGAAACCAGTTCCAGGAGGATGACGTCCTTCTCCGAGAGGGACAAAGGCTCAGGAAGCACGAAGAGCCCCCAGCTCCAGCTGACACCCAATTATTCTGCTTAGAAATCCGAGGGGCCCCGGCTGAGCTGGCAGCAAAGCGGCCTCTGCATGGCAGGGAGTGAGCCTGGAAGGAACCACAGCTCTCTTGTTAGGATGCGTTTTCCAAAACCCACTGGTTGTGTCCCTAAATAGTTCCCTTCCATGAGCAGCGGGATGCTGTCAGCTGCTTTCTTTAAAAAAAAATAAAAATAAATGAACAGCAGAAAATAACAAAGAGCTGCAAATGGCAGTAAATGCAAAGCAGAAGAGCAGAGGGCTGCAGCGAGGAGCGTGCAGTGAGGTTTGCAGGGCACGATGCTCCCCTGGCCCTGCAATGTGCTGCCACAGCCTTGCAGAGTTGCTTGCAAACCAGGGCGTGTTATATGGTGCTTCCCCCAGCTGACAGCAACCAGAGCATCCTTTCCACAGTCTGCTCTTTGGGCTTCACTCTCCTTTCCATGGAGGGATCCCAATGCAAGATTGAAGGCACTGCAGTGCTCAAGCAAGCAGCATTTCCCACTAGGGCTGTGATACACCCATCCCCATGGCTGCAGTGCTGGCAGCAGAGCAGCAAAGACCCTCTCCCCTCCCCCCCCGACCCCCCCCGGACCAAGAGAAGCTCTGCATGGTAGAGAATGTAGGGGTTTTACAATGATATTCATGTCAATGGATGCCTGGGGTGCTGCAATTTGTTGGGTTTTGTTCTTGGTGCAGTTGTTGCTTTGCTCTATTTTTCATTTTAGTTTGCTGCAGACGGTTCTGCAACCATCGTTTTGTGTGAGCAGAAAGCAAAGATGCAGAGCAGCTCACCCTGGGTGGGGGGGGGGAACAACAAGGACATGATGGAGCAGCCGGGGCAGGCGGTGGTGATGAGAGGCAATGCATGCACGTGTGTTCCCCTGCAGCCTCCTCCAGACGTGTGCACTAAGGAAGCTGTGCTTAGAGAAGCACGCAGCTCAAGTGTGCACTTCCCAGCCCCAGGGACAAGAGGGACACCCAACCCCGGTACCCAGTGGGTACCAACCCCAGCAGCATCACAGGGTGCTGTGTTAACCCATGGCAAAAGCTGCAAGAAAGCCAACAGCTCAGCAGAGAACCTCAAATGCTGAAGTCCCTCCAGCGGCTTCCTCACAACCCCAAAGGGCACCACTGCCAAAAATCAAGGAGCTGAGCTAAAATATGGGGTTTTCCCCACCCCCCCTTTTAGTATCCAGAACAGGGCAAACCAACTGTTGTCTCAGTGCTGCAGCTCTGCCTCAGGACACCCTGAGATCAAAGCCCATCCCATCGGCTGCTCCCTATCCTGGAAAACAACGCAGTGGATACGAGCGGTTTCATGCAGGCTGGGGAAGGCAGAGCAGCTATCAGCAAAAAAATGGAAGCCTTTTTCCATTAAGAAAAGCCAAAGACAACAGTTTCTAGATCAAAGGGAACCTTTCCACTGAAAGCTTTCTGGTTGGGCTGAATTGTGAATAAATCAGGCTGGGAAACACTGCTGCAAAATGGTTCTGTTTTACACGGGTTCTCAACTCAGATTTTGCTCCAAGGGTGCAGGGTTTTAAACACATCTTCTATTGAAAAAGGCTTTGAGAAACTGAAGAAGCTTTTCCTGCAGACAGGTTTTCATGTTTGTTTGTTTGTTCCCCCCCCCCCCCCCCCCCCCCCCCTTAGGTGAAGGATGGGAAAACACAAAGCCAGCTTTGAGAATTGAGCAGATTTGTTCCACTGTGGCTGCTCTGGACTGGTTTGGAAATCCAAATGCTGAACCACATTGCCTGAAGTGGCCTGGAGGCACCTGATGGCATCTGGGGTTTTGCTGCCTTGGATCTGCCCGTGGCCTTGCTGTGAGATTGGTTAGTGCTCCATCCCCCCTCCATTCACATCCCAGCTCTCCATGAAGCCCACCTGCTCTGGGACCTCACTCTGGGTCAGGGAGCCCTTAGGGACCACTGCCAGATGCACTGGCACTGCTTCCTCTGGAGATGCTCCATCCCAACCCTACCCAGAAGCTGCACTCCACATGGGAAAAGTCCCATCATAATACATGCAGAGCAACCAGAAGAAAGCCCTGCAATTCCAGCTTGGGTCTCAGCAGATCCAGAAATGGAGATTGCTTGGTAAACCCAGGACTGAGGCAGGACCCCACTGCTGGGGATGTCAAAAAAGAAATCAGCTCCTGATGTTCACCGTATGACCCAACTCCCCGCCCCCATTAAAACACCTCGGTGAGGCTGCAGACCAACAGGCCCACAGCTGTTAGGATGAGCAGATGATGCCCTCTTTGCCCCAGCCCAGCACTGAGTCTCTCACCAAACCTTCCCCAGTGCCACACTGGGAGTTCTCTGTGCCTTTCCCAGCTTTGCCCCTCCAGCGCTGTCACCACTCTGCTGAGCTGAGCCCTGACCACGCAGCTGGGATCAAATGGGATAACTTAGGTAAACGTTCAGCAAGAATTCACCACTTTGTTTTTCTCCAGGTAGCAGGAGAAGGAGAACACCAACGTCCTGTCTCTTCTCTATGGCAGACTCCCGTAGCTGACCTGTCCACATAGGCCAACCCAGAGAGGATAAGCAGCGCAGCCCCAAGCTTTCAGCTTCATCCTCATAGAGCATTTCTGTTCCCACACAGGGCTGGAGACAACCAGGGGGCAAAGCTCCTCGAGGAGAGGCCACAAACCCAGCATAGGATCTGCTCATTAAACTGCTGGAGCTGGGGGACAAATTCCCACCATCACAGCAATGCAAACCCAAATTCCTCTCCCCATAGCGCCGCATCGCTTCCTCTCCCCGCACCGACAGCCATTCTCCACCAACCCAAAAACCAACATCCAAGAGGGATGGATGGGACGGGATGGGGCGGGATGGGACGAGCAACCCATAACCACCCTCTAACCTCTCTTTGCAGCCCTGTGCCCTCCCCTCTGCATCCCATACGAGGATGGGGAAGCGCCGGCTCCCTTTTCCTACAGCTGGAGCGTGGCTGTGCCTCGCACCGCTCCTACCTGCTGCTTTTTAACGAGGAATCGGGTTGCCCTGGAGCCGGGTCTCCATGGAAACTCGGCTTTTTCAGACACTCAATGGAAGATGCTGGCACGGAGAGGTTTGTGCAGGAATACTGATTCAGCCCCAGCGTCTGTAACACTGACTGCATTTTAATCCCTCTCTGCTACCCGGCGAGCTAAAAATACCCCCTCGCTGTCGCCTCCTGAGCTCGCGTAAACAGCTTAAAGCCACACGGCGCTGCCAGCACGGAGATTTCATGAATCAGCTGGAAAAAAAAAAGGAAAAAATAATTAAAAAAAAAAAAAAAAGGGGGGGGGGAGGGGATGGGGGAGGTGGTGTTGGTGGGGTCTCAGCCCTTGGTGTGGGGTGGGGAGAGCAGCCCTGCTCGAGGGATGGAGGAAAAGGAGCAGCGGGAGACGGGATGCTGAGCATCACTGCGGCCCTTTGGGTGTCGTTTCGCCTCTCCAAAATGCCCTTTGCTGGGGGAAAAAGGCAAAGAAAAAAAGGCAGCTCCGGGTGCCAGCAGCTGGGAGAGGTGTAGCAAAAGGGACGCTCAGCAAAAGGGGACCTTGGGGACATTGGGGCTGTGGGTGCTGCCGGTGCTGGGTCCACGCGTCAGTGCTGGGACCGTAATAGGCAAACGAGAGCGTGCTCTGCTCTCTGCAATTAGTGGGGCTGTCCTCAGCTGCCTCCGAGTGTCTTTTTGCAGAATCCACAGGCGTCTCTCTGTTATAAAGGCCTGCTGCCAGCAGTCCACCCTTCCCTGGGAAGGGGCATCCAGAGGGGGGAAACTGAGGCACAAACCCCAGCGCTGCAGCAACCCGGCTGCAAGCCAGGGCTGAATCCAGGCTTCCCACCCCCCAAATGGATGGCAGCATTAAGCTGTGGACAGCCAGGGGGGGTAAAATAAGCCCATGCAAAGCTTGCATGGCTCAGCCAAACATGGGGTGCAGGCTGCATTCCTTGACTGTAAAGAAAAGCCATTCTGGGCTTGATTGATTTATTAGATTTCATCACATTAAATGAGCAGGAACTGGACACAACCAACCCCACCACCCTTCGTCCTCCTTGCCAAACCCTCAACACAAACCCCAGCAGACTGAGAGCCCAGAGCATCCCAGCGGGGGTTGGGAGGGACACACGGGGACAGACAGGGATGGCTGTGGGTTCACAGTGGGTCTGTGATGCTCCTGGGGTGCTCAGCATGCCAGCATGCTGCCATAAAGCTGTATTTATCCACAGCATCATCTTTGGCTGATTAAAACTCCTTTAAGTGCACCCACCAGCTAATCCCAAACCCGAGGCCAGCGATGCTGTCACCATCCCTCCTCCACCAGCCCCCCCACATTGGGTTTTCCTGCCCATTTTCCCAGCCTGCTGGCCCTGCTGTGTGCCCCCAGGTGCCCCCTCCTGCTCCACCTGCCTGCCCTCCCCAACTGCTCTTTGCTTTAAATACAAACTAAGAGACAAAAACGCTCACTCATGAGAGGGGGGGAGGATTTCGCAGGGGAAAGAAAGCAGAGGGTGTACAGAAATGGCAAACCCCTTTCCCACCCCTTGTCCCCCCACCACCCTCCTCATGCTTGGCTCATGCTGGCTTTGTACCTAGAGGAGCCGTGAGCCAAGGGACAGCAGCCAGAAGGGGACCTGTGCCAGGTGCTGCATCCAAGCCCTGCTGTGAGGAGCAGCCATGCTCAGCTCCCAGCGAGCAGCAGAGCTCACAAAGTCTCCATTGGGAAGCTGGGTTGCCCTTGGCCGTGCCCAGAAACCCCTGCACAGCCCCAGCATGATCACACCCGGTCGATGTCTCGCCCATTGCGCACATCTCAGCCACTGGCTGCACTCCAGATGCAGCATCGTCCTTCTTGTTCCCAGACCTGGGTTTCCTGCTCCCACTTTGCACCCCGTTAGCTGTTTGCATGTCTGCCCACATGTCCCAGAACCTCCAAGGCTGCAATGGGAAGGGCTGGGAGGTGCTGCTGGGTTGTGCTCTCCCTCCCCAGCGTTATGCTGGGATTTGCAGGGGATGTGTTGGCCCCTGCAAGATTGCAGAGGCAAATTAAAAATCCAATGCCTCCATAAACCAGCAGCCTGAAGCCATCCTGGGGGAAATGCTGATCTCCACGGGGCAAGAGGGGGAAT
This sequence comes from Alectoris magna, assembly GCA_030625065.1. Taxonomy (NCBI): domain Eukaryota; kingdom Metazoa; phylum Chordata; class Aves; order Galliformes; family Phasianidae; genus Alectoris; species Alectoris magna. Next base: position 3,800,792 of record CM060585.1, read on the forward strand.
CCTCCTGCATCACTTGTGCTCTGGGGTCAGTGAGAAGCAGGTTGCAAACTGTGCTACAGCCCAGTAATGGGAAGGGCTTCAGCCAGGGTGGAGCAGGGACCTTCTCCTGCTGCCCGGGGATGTCTCCAGCCACCCCATGGCCACCTATTTCCAAACCCACCTCCCTAAGGCACCCAAGCCTGCACATTTCAGTGCTGCTCCCCAAATACCACGCGGGTGCAGCCCGGGATGATGCAGCTGCCCAGCATCACCTGAATGAACAGCCCTGGGCGAACAACCCGAATGCTCAGCATCGATCCCAGCCCAACCGCGGCATGCAGCATCCTCAGGGACGCAGCGGCTGCTCAGCAGCATTGTGCTCACCGATGGTTCTCTCCCAGGCTGGGAGGCAGGCTCTGCTGTAATTGCTGCTTGGCCATCAGCCACTGATTGCTCACACTTGTGGCTGCTTTCTTCCCTTTCAGCTTTGTGGCAGCACTTTGGTCGTCCCCCCACCCCCGGTTTTAACCTTTCCCTTCTCCCTCTGCAGCCCTGAATAGAAGACTTCATCCCCCTGGGTGGGTTGTCACTGGAGAAACAAGCACGGAACAGCATATTCTTGGGGCTTCAGCTGAGCCTGCCCTGCTCACTGCAGCAGCCAAGCTGGGCTCCCTGGCTCTTTGAGGGCTCGAGCCGCAGCCAGCTGGTTCAGAGGCCCTAACCCACCTCTGGAGCCATTCAGATCTGAAAGGCGTGTGATCCCCATGTGTGAATCGGCCTCTTGCTGCCTGCTTGGCTCTGCTGCCTTCTGCCCATGCAGCCTGGAGAGCTGCACCCCTTCGCCTCCATGCGGCGTTCACTCTGAAACCTAATGATGGCACCACTACGGCCTTCCTGTTGATTAGTTCAGCTTTGCTGCTCAGAGCAGGGAGAGGCAATGCATTGGTCAGCTCTGCAGTGCTTCCCTTCACCAAACGAAGATGTTGCAACCAATGTGAGCTTTCCAAAAGGGCTCTGATCCAATGTGAGGACAGCACAGCTGCTGGGACCGCGATCCTTGGGCAAGGAGGGACACGCCAAGGCAGGGGGTGTGGGAGCTGACTCAGCTCGCGGATGTCTTTATTCGAACTCTAGTGCAGCTGGACAGGGAGAGGCATGCGTACAGGACAGAGGAAATGGGAGTAGTATTGCCTTCATCACAGAGATATGGAACAGCATTAGAAAGACACCGACCCTTTCAGGCCAGCCGGGCTCACCCCACCTCAGCACCCGTCCCCATCCCCTATTGCTTCCCATCCCCATCCCCCCCAGCCCACCCCGTGATGGCACAGCACCCCATGTGTGGCACCCAGCGTGGAGAAGAGCCCCAGTTTGGCGATGGAGGTGGTCAGAGCGTGGACGGGGCACTGTGCAGGAGTGAGGGGTGAGCAGCTGGCGGGGCTCCGGCTGGGTCACATCAGCAGGATGGCAGCGGCTGGGGCTCATGTCCGAAAGCAGGGGCAGAGAGGATGGGGCAGAACACAGTGGGGCTTGCAGCAGGCAGGGAGCCCCCCACTGCCCCTCTTCAGCAGGGGACTTGACTGCCAAACCCCACTTCTCCAGCCATGGGGACGGCAGCCAGAGCTTTGGGTCGCTGCATGGGGCAGGCAAAGCTCACTGGGAGAGCATCCCTCCACCTCGGGGAGAGCACCCCTGGGGGAATGCATCCCTCAGCCTAGGGCAGAGCATCCCTCGGGTTTGGAGAGAGCACCCCTTGGCACCGGTGACAGCATCTCCCTCGGGCAGAGCATCCCTTGGCCATGGGGAGAGCATCCCTGCACTGTGGGGAGAGCATCTTTAGGGGAGTGCATCACTCAGCCTCAGGGAGAGGATCCTTGAGCCATGGGGTAGCATCCCTGGGCCTCGGGGAATGCATCCCTTTGGGTAAACATCCCTTAGCTTCAGGGAGAGCATCCCTCGGGGCACACGTCCCTCGCTGGGGTGCTGCCTGCATCCAGCTGGGGCTCAGGAGAAGGTGACCACCTCACCCTGGGGGTAACTGGAAGAGAGGACGTCTTGGCAGGTGTCTGCAATGAAAGACAGAGGTATTAAACACGGCGTTGGGCACCATTTCCATCAGCTGTTTGTGGGGAAAGAGAGGGAGAGAGGCACGGGGACCAGCAATTCATAGGGTGCAGAAAGCGTAGTGCAAAGGGACACAGCCTTCTCCAAGGGGAGGAAGTGCAGCTGTTCCACCAATAAACTGATAAAACTATTAAAACAAAATGCCTTTAAATGGACCCAGAGACCCTCGGCCAAGGTGGAGACGTGGGAAATGGGTGGAGAACCAAGGAGAAACAGACGTAGGGATGGGGACATGGGGAATGCTTCCACCTCGGCTTCTCCACCAGTACTGGAGTTGAGGTTAAAGAACAAAGAGCAGAGGGAAGTCATCATCCTCACTGCGTCCTCCACGAAGGCTGCTTGGGACCAAAGTCTCCAAACCAACCTCTAGCCAGATGTCCCAAAGCCAAGCTGAGTGCATTAATATCCTGCAGTGGTTTATTTCTCTCTCTCTCTCTCTCTCTTTCTCATTCGTTATCATTGAATTAATTAACATTGATTGGAGCTCTGAGTCACAACACCGCCCATACCCGTGTGCCAGGTTTCCAGGGGCCGTCAGGCAGGGAGACAGCTCTGATCCTCCTGATAAGCACAGGGCTGCCCTTTCCTCCCAGCAATACTGCTGCAGGACCCAACGCTGGGCTCTCATGGCTCCTTTCACCCCCCTGCAGCTCCAAAACTTGGTTTCCCCAAAAGAAAGGTCCCACCCTCTGCTGCTGCGGGTTGGGCTCTCCATGCACACTATCATTTCAATGCCACATCCCAGTAAAAAGCTGGGGGATTACAGCCCGTAACTCCCAGGGCAACGTGTCCCCAATGATACTTTGGGGATCCACCTTCATCCCTGTGCAGAAATATGGGTGGGATGCAGCTGCTGCAATCTGTGGCTGTTCCCACTTTGGAGAGCAGCTGGAAGCTCTCTGTGGGTCCCCGGTCCAGCTGGAGCATCCCCAGCAGCTCTATCTATTTCCCAGGGACACAACCCAGCTTTTAACTCTCATCTCCTCCTCCTCCTCCCTGCTCAGAGCCGTTACATGTGTGAGCTCAGACCTGCTGCCCGCATCCCCCTGGGAGTGCCTTGGGAAGCAGCTCACCAGCCCTGGAGAAATCAGTGCAGCTACAAATAAATAACAACAGATGAGAATTTGGTTTAATCTCTGTCCCCAGACAAAAGCACTGCCAGAAAACTGCCCTCCTGTCTGCACCCATCCTTACTCAGTGGCTCCAATGTGAACCAGCCCTCCCCAGCTGAGACCCGGCCCCAAAACCCCTCTGGTTTGCAGGAGGAGTTGCCAGGCCCACCTCCCAAAATGCCTGCTTTCCTCCTAAGGGATCCCCCCACACAGCCCCATCTTTGCCTCCACCTCCCGCCCCAGCACAGCCTTTGGGTAGGTGGTACCCTAATTCTGCAGGTGGTTTTCCTATTTCTTTTATGCTCTGAGGTCTGTTTGAGGACAAGAGGCTGTGCAGGTGAAGCATCCGACCCGATCCCATGGAGGGGTGGTGCGGCCTCAATGGGCAACACTGGGACGGAGCCACTTGGAGCCCCGACCACCCTAGAAAGCATTTGGGTCCAACCCACAGCTCTCCATAGGATGCTTTTCTTCTCTCTGCTTCAACGGGGGGGGGGGGGGGGAGGGCGAGTTTTGCAGAGGGGCAGAGGACCCCAATCCTCACCCAGCACTGCAGAGGTTGGGATGAACCTCAACCTGCTCCTCCAGTCAGAACCACTGTCCAAACAGAGGAGCGGATCTCCGGACTGGGAGGTGGGAGAGGGAGGCACTATTTTTAAGCTCAGCTGCATCTTATTTTGCATCTGCCTCTGCTCTCTGCGTTCCTCGTCAGCATGGGCAAAGGCTACAGCTGCTTTTTTGGTTGGTGTTTTTTTTTTTTATATATATATATCATTTTATTGTCATCACATAAGCACGGAGGATTTTTCCTGGCAGTCAGGGGAAGTCAGAACCAGGCTGCTTCTGGGTAGAGCAATTACTCTCCTGACATCTTCACCTCCCGCCCCGCTGCCTGACAGACCTTTCTATTTTCCCAGCTCTTTCGGGCATCTCCTGAGAAACAGAGCAGTTGTTGCAGCAATAACAATTAATACTTTGCACGCAACCCTGCTGCAGCACAGGATGGCCATCCGAGGCCTTGGGAGCAAGAGAGGCAGATGGGGGTCGATGGGGGCACTGCCCCCAGCCCCCCCCCCCACACACACACACCTCCTGAGGATGAGCTGCTGGCAAAGTGCTGTCAGCCTCAGCAGACAGACAGACAGACAGGTGGGTGCAGGGACACAGATCACAGCCTGGAGCTCTGCAGGTGGGAAGAGCATCCCTGAGCCCATCCCTGCTATGCAGCAGCACCTACAGTTGTGATGGGGAGAGGAGCGCAGGATGCAGCTCTCCCTGGAGCTGTGCTGCACGCAGGGATGCAGCACCCAGAGCACAGCATCCTGCTGGGACGAGGCAGTCCCCAGCAGCTGAGCAGGACAGGACACAGCTCTGCCTTTAGGGCCAGCGGGGCAACAGCAAACTCAGCCACTGCAGCTCAACCACTGCAGTTCAACCACTGCAGCTCAGCCATCACTGCAGCTCAACCAAAGCATCTCAAGTCACTGCAGCTCAACCATCACTGCAGCTCAACTACTGCAGTTCAACGACTGCAGCTCAGCCATCACTGCAGCTCAACCACTGCAGTTTAACCTCTGCAGTTCAACCACTGCAGCTCAACCATCATTGCAGCTCAACTCCTGCAGCTCAGCCATCACTGCAGCTCAACCATCATTGCAGCTAAATCACTGCAGCTCAACTCCTGCAGTTCAATCAGTGCAGCTCAACCATCGCTGCAGCTCAGTCACTGCACCATCACTGCAGCTCAACGACTGCAGCTCAATCACTGCAGCTCAACCAACGCATCTCAGTCACTGCAACTCAACCACTATTGCAGATCGACTACTGCAGTTTAACCATCGCATTTCAGTCGCTGCAGCTCAGCCATCACTGCAGCTCAACCATCACTGCAGCTCAACCTCTGCTGCTCAGCCATCACTGCAGCTCAACCTCTGCTGCTCAACCATCACTGCAGCTCAACCTCTGCAGCTCAGCCATCACTGCAGCTCAACCTCTGCTGCTCAACCATCACTGCAGCTCAACCTCTGCTGCTCAGCCATCACTGCAGCTCAACCTCTGCTGCTCAACCATCACTGCAGCTCAACCTCTGCTGCTCAGCCATCACTGCAGCTCAACCATCACTGCAGCTCAACCTCTGCAGCTCAGCCATCACTGCAGCTCAACCTCTGCAGCTCAGCCATCACTGCAGCTCAACCTCTGCTGCTCAGCCATCACTGCAGCTCAACCACTGCACACCGCTGAGTTTTTAAACCCCGTTTTCAGAGCGGGGCAGAGGCAGCCCCTACCGCTATGGATCGATCCCCTTTGTCAAGAATAAATCAAACCACCTTGCTTTCTCCTGGTGTGTTTCAACTGAGCCGGAATGAGCTCTGCTCTCCAGATCCCTAAACATAGACAAGTGGCTGGGAGGATATTCGGGGGAAGTATCGTATTCACTCGCTCTATTCTTATCCTATTCTCCAGGCAGCCAATTTTGGCCACTGTTTGTGATAAGACTCCAGGCTGCAGAACCATTTAGCGCTCTGCTCTCCTGATCCAGCACAGCTCCTCTTATATTCTTAGCAGCGGGATTAACCCCTGCTCTCTCACCCCCAAAACCCACCGGGACCTCACCCGAAAATCCCAGCACCCCACTGCCCCCAAACCGCTATTCAGAGGAAGGAGGCGGGGGGGGGGGGGTGGGGGGGGAGGGAGGGAGGGAAGGAGGAAGGAGAGCGAAGATGCTGTGGGTTTTTCACCAGTTTGGTGCCTCCCACAGAAATGCCTCTGTCTCCCGTTCGGGGCCCTGTTGTTTTAGAGGAGCTTTTGCACATTAGTCATGCCTTCCACCCAGTTGCATAACGCCGAGGCTAAAAATTGCAAAGCGCGGCTCCACGTTGGCTCTAACAGGAAACCAGGGATCAACACCGTGGTACAGCCAGGCTTTGCCACACCGAACCTGAGGCTGTTAGGGTTAATCCTCTGCTCGCAATGCCTCCACCAAACCCAGAGCCTTTCTGCACCATGCAGGGCTGCCGGCTCTGCTCGGCTCATCCCCAACGCCAGCGCACGACCTTGGGTAAATCATTTCTGATTCTGAGCCCAAGGAAAGCACGGAGGGTCACCTTGTGCCTTGCGTGGACTCGGGGGGGAATCTCAGCTCCTCCTGCTCCAAGTGCACTGGAGTGCTCCGAGGGGAGGATGCACTGAGGCACACAGGGACCTCACCCTCACAGGAGGGGATGACATGAGCCCCATCCCACTCCCACTCCATAGGATGCTGTGCCCCATGCCCCAAACCCATCCCAGCTGAGCACTCCCTGCCCATTGGGGGACCACCAGGTCTCTCATCACACCCAGCTCTCCCACTCCCCAGCAGCAGTTTCCCCAGCTGCTCCTTTCCCCTCACCCTCCTCCCCACACCTCCCAGCTCTTTAGGGACCATCCACCCACATCCCACCCTTTATCCCCCATTCCCCCCACCTGCAGAGGGCTGAATGTTGAGATGGCAAAAGCCCCATCCCTCCCTGAGACCACCCCCAACCAGACAGAGAAGCAGACACAAGCAGAGAAGCAGAGTTAAGCACAGAAAAGCACCAAACAAGAGGGGAAGTGCTGCTGGGCAGGGAATAGAGATTTATTCATCTGGTGCCTCCAGAAATTGGAGGCTGTTTGAAAAGGAGCCCTAAAATGAGATGAACTCAACCACTTCCAGCACAACAACATGTAATTTGATGAGTCAATCCATCCTTCTTGCATTCCCAGCCCAAGTGCAAGGGGGCCACGGGAAGGGACCGCACACCTTCAGCCCAAAGTATTGGGGACAAGTGAGGCTTCCAGGGGATGAAAAACACTGATCAGCCCTCCCACCCCCATGGGGACTGTCCCAAATGCCCGGACATGAGGGGATGAGGTGCATGGAGACGTCAGGGGTCCTGTCTGCAGGCAGGGGAGCAGGGACGGGCTGCAAGTCAGAGCCCACTTCTTGGTGATGGGGACATCCTGGGCACCGCTGGGGACACAGCATCACAGGGATGGGGGGGACAGAGCGACACGGGGAGAGTGCAGCCGACACACAAAACAGGATCCGGGTGGCATTTAGAGGATGGAGGGGACGGGGGAGCAGGGAGAGCTGTAGCGCGAGGCCAGGGGAGCCAACCCCCCCGCAGGTCCTGCCACACCATCTATGCTGCTTAGGCTCCGGGATTTTCCATAGCCTTTGTGAAGAAAAGGGACAGAGGAGAGGTTAGAGCCGCCTTCAGCCCCACGCCTGAACGCTAAGCCCCCTCCCCAAAAGATCCAGAAAGAGCAGTGCGGCTCCCTGCAGCTTCTAAGAGCCTGCTGAGCCCTCCCCCCCCCACCCTGCACCCCACAGCCACCCCTTCTCTAAGGGGTGCCCCACAGCGTGGAGCTGTGCTGGTGGTGGGGCATTGCATCACCCCACTGCTGGGCCTGGGGATAACAGCAGGGCCTGGCTTCTGAATGAGAGATGAGTCCGGGCAGTTTGTGGGCTGAAGCGATTGGGGAAATCAGCGGAACTCAAACAAATGTGGGATTTGGAAGGAGTTATTCCCCCGGCTCTGGCTTGTTAAGCAGCAAGCTGCTGCTGACACCTTTCTGTATGCAGAGGAGCAGGTAGAAACGCTGAGGATATTCCATGAACAATCACACTGAAGAGCAAATATTTCCATTTCTATAAGTGTGGGGAGCCCTTTGCATACCCCCTCCCCCCCCCCCCCCCCCCCCCAGAAGCCAAGAAACTGCTTGGGCTCAGATGGAAAAGCAACAGCCAGATGTTCTCCCAGGTCGAAAGCAACGCTTCTTGGGGAAAGAAACCAAGTATTTGCACTGAGAATGGGATTGATGTCCAAACTGCAGTCCTGGTTAAGGGGTCCCACATGAGCCCCAAGCTGTGATGTTTGCCCCAGCCCCGAAGGCCACTGGGGCTTCCACCAAGCTGCAGGCCAGCAGCCACCAAGAAACCAAGGGCCACGCTCTGCTAATCTCCACCAGTGCACTTTGTTTGAGGAACTGCTCTCCCAACAAGCCATGCAGGTGCCAACTGAGGTCACCAGGATTGCTTTCAAAACACATTTGTTGCCAAGGAGCAGCGTGCACCCCGGGAGCCAGCAGTCCCGTGCACCCCGTGATGCAAATCCTTGCGGTGCACGTGCATGCTCACACATGCTTTGAGCCAGCAGCAGATGGGGATGGGGTAATGCAAGCAGGCAGCAGAGCCCAGCAACACGTGTGCGTTTACCAGCAGCCTGGTGCCCGCCTGCTGCTTGCACACACACTCACGTCCCTCTGTGCAAACGTGGGTTTGTCCCTGCGCCCTCCCAGCCGAGCATCACCAGCAGATGCTCGCATGAGCACTCGGTCCACATGCCAGGCATGGCTCTGCCCTAATAGCAAGAAGCAGAGGGAAATCAGTGCCGTGATGCACTGGGCTCTGGCAGCCAACCTGGTGCTTTTCAATGCTGGGTGGTAAATCCCATTCTCTCCATTTAATGCCATTCCCCATTCACTATGCCCTCTCTAGAAGGGCTGCTCTGGTTTCTGCCTTGCAGTTCCTAGACCATCCTAACCCACCTTGCTTGCTGCTGGCCTCGTCCTGCCTCCATATCCCTGCATGAGAGCAGAAGATGCGTGCCAAGACAGAGCCACGCCAGTATCCATGCCCCAGCAGGATGCATTGCTGGAGGAAGATAAGGGGTCTGCAGCAACCCCCAGCAGCAGGGAGGAAGGAAGGTGACCCCACTGGAAGCAGCCAAAGGGACGCAAGACAAATGCCACTCTGCGAGTGTCACACCGCACTCTGGCTCTGTCCAAGGGGTGATGGGCAGAGTTGCTTTTCTGTTTGAGCTGCCCCCAAAGAAAACCAACTGTTGGCATCGGCGCTCCAACCATAGCGGCCGCCAAGATCTGCAGCACATTCCTGAAGCAGCCCCGTCTCCCGATTCCCACAGCTTGTACAGACATGGGTACCTGTCCCAGCATCTGACAGATGGCCATCAGCAAATCGGGCTCCGAACCAAGCTCATCTCAATTTGCAGAGCTGCCAGCATCCCAGTACCAGAACAAACAGCCTCAGCAGGAGATAAATCTGGAAGAGGTGCTCTGCGGCTCCCAGCACCCTCAGGCACGAACATGGGAGGATGCTCTGCCCTCTGCCCACACTGGGGTAAGTCACCATGGAAGACATCAGCCTGAACCCACCTGCCCGTCCCCATTGGCACAAGTACTGAGGTTTTCCCCTTCCCAAAAGGTCTCACACATTGCTGAACACCAGGCCACCTCCCAGCAGAGCCTTCAGGAGACTGAGAGACCCACCTAGACATGCATTTTTAATGGCAATAAAGCTCTCTGTTATCTGCAGGAAGGGCAGCAAAGCCACCCAGAGATCACCGTGGTGCCCTTCTGAAGAACTCTAACTGCCACCACACAAGGAAAATGACAGCAGTATTAATTTCCTGGCCTTATTTCTTGGAACTAAGCGGTCTTGGAGGTCCCTTCCATCCCAACCCAAGTCAGGCCATTTGAGAGCCCAGCAAGAGCCGCACTGCACCCTCAGCAGTTAGATCTTCCATTGGCTTCAAGGGGGCCCAGCTGCAATTCCTCAGCTGAAGAGCTGCCTGACCTCAGCATCTCCCAAGGATGAAGGCAGCGCAGGCTTCCACCCTCCCCCTGATCCTTCCAGTGTCCTCCCCAGGGCAGAAGCAGCTCCCCTTTCCTCTTCTCTTTAGGAAGCAGTGAGGAAAGAGCCCAACTTCAGAGGAAACAGCACTTCCAGGCAAAGCACCGAGAACTTCAAGCACACATTTGTGTAATGCTCTGCTGCCCAAAGATGAACTCGGCTTTTATTTTTTTCCCCCTCTTTTCAAGGGAGGAAGTTGTGTGGGAACACCAAAGGGAATCCTTGATTTCCCAGGAGAATGCAACCAATTTGCTCCTGCTAATGCAATAACTGCCATCGTCCCCAAACGCCAACCCACAACTCCAGGGCTGCCGGTGCTCAGGGAGCAAAAGGCACCGGGGGGTGTGGGATGGACCAAAGCAACACAGCTGGGGGTCACAGCCCCCCAAAATGAGACCCTTCCTCTTTGCCAAGCAACGGATTGAGGGCTTGCAAAGCACAGCATCACCCTTTTCCCTTCCTGGCCCCAGCTTCCGTGGGCTAGGGTGAGGGACTGGGACTAACTGGGGTTAAGCGGTGCTGAGAAGAGAAGAAGTAGGTCAGTGCTGTAGCTCTGCATCCTCCCACACCCCCCTCGGACATACAAGAGAGCAGGAAAGCTGCACAGTTAAAGAACTGAGCCGTGCCCTAAGGATCAACCCAGCAATTCAGGGTGCAGGTAAATCTTGTGGCTCCGGGTGGGCAGGGGATGCAAAGGGACCCAACTGAAGAAGACTGTCTCTTTATCACTGGAAGAAGAGCTCTGTGTTTTCCTGGCTGGTCTCTCCCACAGTTTTCCCCCAACACTTCCCAAAGCTCACTTTCCAAACCCGGAGGAGACAGCCTTCCTGGCAACCCCATGCTTTTGGCAAGGCAGCAGTTGACACAGCACGGTTCCTCACTCTCAAAGCCACCAAAAGGCATCAGAGGAGGAGAGGGAAGGGACGGAGAAAAGACCACAGATCCTTTTTCCCTATTAAAAACCTTTCGACCTGCTTCAGCCACAATCTCACCACCTCCCCAGGAAAGGCACGGCACCCTGAGATGGGTGGGTGAGGGGAGCACAGGCATGGGGCTGTCCCCATGGAGGGCAGCGTGACAAGCATCAGGTCCCAGATCCCAAACAGCAGCAATCAGGGGAGGAGAAAACAAGAAGGTAAAAGCTACTGCAGAGAGACACGATGGATGGAGATGAAGCAGATGGAGAGACAGAGAGACAAGGGGACTTGGGGACCTGGAAATGGAGGGAGCAGAGAAGAGCCAGGCAGGCAGATGGAGATGAACCCCAGCCTCAAACAGATGCAGGAAGCCTTGCCTCCAACCCACAGTTCCCAGCACCAGCCCTGACTGTACCTTTCTGGATGCCTCCATCTGCTGTGCAGGAGAAGTCACCCGTGGCCAGGAGGAAGCACGTGGAGGATTTCTTGTTCTTGTCACGGGTGCTCGAGCGTCGCATGGGCCGCTTCTCCTCATCGGATGGGGACAGAGGCTGCTCCTCATCTGACAGCACCACATTGGCCTCACCGTTCTGCTTGGAGTCTGTAAGAAGGGCAGCAGACACCCATCAGCAGGAGGAACCTGCAAGGCAATGTGCTTGGAGTGGCCAGAAGGGGCTCAGCAGACCCCCACGACCAGATCATAGGTGGCTTAGAGCAGCTCCCAAAAACCAGGGCACATCCAAGCTAAATTATAGCTACCAGAGAAGCAGAACCATGATAAATCTTAACCCCAAGCAGCAAACAACAACCCTTCCCTCTACTGAGGGCTGTATAAACTGCAGGGCCAGCCAGGGGAAAAACACCCCCCCTAGGTCTTTGAAATCCACCCCCACAGCTGATGGGAATTTGCTCTTTAAATTCACACCATCTGCAATAGGAGCTGCTCGGGTGCTGATTTGTGTCACTTGAATTCTGGGTTTCCATCTGAGAAGATGCTCTGCATGCTGAGGACCTGTCCTGAGTTCCTGAATCAGTGCTGGGGTGAAGGGATGGGCTTGACTGCACCTCCTGCTCCCCACCGTGGGGTCTCCTGGGGCAGGTGGGCTGTGAAGGCACTTGGAAAAAGATATTTATAAAGGAAATGCCATAGAGGGCATTGAGACCTCCCTGCGTCCCCACAGGTGAGATACTTCAGGGCCAACACCATGCTGGGACAGCACACAGCCCTCACATGGTCTCTCCTATTTCCCTGCTGTAAAAGGAGATGAGATAGGACAAAGCAGCCCCCGTGGCATGCAGTAACACCAAGGCTGGGTGTTCACCATTCCCCTAGCTCAGCCCAAGCAATGCTGCCCATAGCTGGGCTATGCAGAGCCAGGGACATCCCTTCTTCTAACCAGGAGAACACACTGGGAATGCCCCAAACTCCAACTCAGTGCATGAGACCAAAGTACAAATACATGGAGGCTGATTTTGCTCCTGCCTGGGCAGCGCTGGGCTCGCTCTGCAGGGAGACCACGTCTCATAGGAGATGAATGGGAAAGTGAGGTCAGGCCCCAGGCAGTATCTATGGGGTTATCAGCTTTAGTGAAGCACGCCCTGGTGTGCTTTCTCCCCATACAGTGGGAGGAAGGAAAAGAAAACCGACTCCAGGGACGCTGCCAAAGTGAGATGGGGATGGGGACGAGAGTCTACAAGAGCTGGGTCTGCAGTCTATGGGAGTTGGGTCAATGGTCTTACCTCTGTCAGAGTAGGGAGGATGTACACCAGGCAGGGACACCCTGAATCACACCAAGGTGACTTGGTCTGTGTTTGGAGAGCAGAATACGGCCCTCCCCCCGTGCCCAGCTCTAGTGGGAGATCCACCAACACCGCTCCCCATACCCAGGTGTCCCAGCTCATTCTGCACCAAGACCTCAGCACCCCGCGAGCCCATGGCAGCCTATGGGAACAGATCTGCAGCCTCGGGGGCTCCCAGAGGTCTCCCCCTCCCTCTGCCACACCTTTGGGGTCTCACCTGACCTCTTCCGCTCAGCCACCCCTTCCTCTACTGCCAAGGGGCAAGTGTCGCTCTGGGTGCTGTTGCGGGGGGAGTTCTCCTCAGATTTGCAGTAGGTGGGGGAGTCCATCGGGGCTGGACGGGGTATATGCTTTTTCTTCTTCTTTGGCAGCTTCTGCTTGGCCATGGCCAGCGAATAGTACATCCCAAAGTTATTGACAATGACGGGCACAGGCATGGCGATGGTGAGCACTCCAGCCAGAGCACAGAGAGCCCCCACCACCATGCCCGACCAGGTTTTGGGGTACATATCACCATAGCCCAGCGTCGTCATCGTGACCACGGCCCACCAGAACCCGATGGGGATGTTCTTAAAGTGAGTCGGGTCGCTCCCGCTGGAGTCAGACGTCTTGGCTCCGATCCGCTCGGCGTAGTAGATCATGGTGGCAAAAATCAAGACCCCCAAAGCCAGGAAGATGATGAGGAGCAGGAATTCGTTGGTGCTGGCCCGGAGTGTGTGGCCCAGCACCCGGAGGCCCACAAAGTGCCGGGTCAGCTTGAAGATCCGAAGGATCCGGACGAAACGAACCACTCGCAGGAAACCCAGCACATCCCGGGCAGCTTTGGAGGACAGGCCACTAAGCCCTACCTCCAGGTAGAAGGGCAAGATGGCCACGAAGTCAATGATGTTGAGCATGTTCTTAACGAAGAGAAGCTTATCTGGGCAGCAGACGATACGGACCAGGAACTCGAGGGTGAACCAGAGGACGCAGACCCCTTCGATGTAGGTGAGGATGGGCTCCGTCTCCACTTTGTGAGTCAGCAGGATCGTCGTGGTGTTGCCCACCACGAGGGTCTCCGTCACGTTGACGTTGATGTTGAAGGCCTCGTGTGTCTCCAGGCAGAAGGTCGTGATGGAGACCAGGATAAAGAAGAGCGAGGCAAAAGCAACTACCTGCAAATGCAGAATTAGCCAAGCTGTTAGCTGAACTTCCTGGGGATGAACGGAAAGATTTGGGTTACCTGGCTGGGGAGAGCGTTGATGTTATGAAGCACCATGATGATAACTGCAGGGCAGCCTGAGGCATGCTTCTGGTGTCAACTGAGTTTAGTACATCTCTTCTCATCCCTGCAAGCAAATGGCAACAGCAGGGATGGGAGAAGTCCTCAACTGATAAAAAACGAGGCTCAAAACACCCTGGGAGCTGTGCTGCTGCCACCCACCTCACGACCAAGGATGGAGAATGGGGAGGTTCTGTTGTTTGGGTGGTCCTGTGTGGAGCCTGGGGTTGGACCCAGTGATCCCGGTGAGTCCCTTCCAACTTGGGATATTCTATGCTTCTATGATTCCACGATTCTATAACTTCCCATCACTTGCCAGCAAACCTCAGAGCCTGAGGCCATCAGGACCTTCCTCCAATGGTACGGACTGGGGAAGGTGTGCTGAGTTCCAGCTGTGCTGGAGGTGACAGTGATGGGAATGAAGGCAGACCTACCGCAGCCTGTGTTTGGAGCAAGCCTGCACTGGGCACACGTGGGACAGGGCAGCTGTGAGAGGACTAAATCAAAGAGCTTTCCCCTGTATTCGAACCAAAATCCCAACTCAGGACATTCTATTACTCCGTGAACCTAATGTGAGGTCTGGGACATGGGCAAGAACCCCTGAAAAAAGCATCAGAGCAGAAAATCTCACCATCTCCATCTTCATCTCCATCTCCATCTTCCTCCCTCCAGGGCTAATTTGTCTTCACGGGAGCAGATCTTGCTCCAGCACCCTTTGCTGCTAACACAGCTGCCTGCAGCAGGCAGGATGCAGTCTGCTGTTCCCACTGCACGGCTCATGGCATTGCAAACCCCCTTTCTGGCTGCACTCTGCACCACGAGCTGCTGGAGGCAACAGCCCGGGTCGTTGGCTGGAGTGAATCAGCAGAGGAGACAGCCCTGAGTCACGCTGGAGAAAATAAAGCCCCAGCACCGGTGGTAATGTGAGAGCATCCTCACGGGGTGTCCCCAAGGGCAAACCCACGTGGGTCTGGCATAGAGAAGAGCATCATCCCTCCCTCCCAAAGTGAGGTGTGAAGTTTAAACAGACTCAAATCAGCGGAGAAACCTCTGGAAGATGATTCTCCCCCCAGTGATGGGATGCTGGCCCAGGGATGGGCTGAGACGCTTCCTATCCCCCCAGCAGAGCCTGATGGTGAGACCCTGCGCTGCCCCGAAGGAGCAGACACTCAGGCAATGGAACAGAACTGCTGTGTGAGCCGTGGAGGTGAGAGCTGACAGCCCCAGGAGCAACAGCATCCTCTAAAAATAGGAGTCGGGTTCACAGCCAGTGCCAAGCAGTGCCCCCACCTCCCCCCTCAGTCAGCAGCGCTGCTGCAGTTTTGTGTCAGCTGAAGGCCTGACCTGAGATAGCCCAGCTCTAACCTCTGTTTTGCTCCAATCTCTTAGTTTGTTGGGTTGTTGTTTTTTTTTTTTTCCCCAAACATCTTAAAAATAACATCAAATCCGTGGCTATACACAGCAACCACCAACACAGCACTGCGAGTCCCACCAAACGAGTTCCCCGGAACCTGCGGATGATCCCTGAGCTTGGATGCAGCTTGGGATGGGTGAGCCCAACAAAAACATCTCCCTCCATGGGGTCCCTAGCCTGGAGGTCCCAAAGGGCACGAGGCCAGGGCTGCAAAGGGGAAAAAAAAAGGAGGAGATACACATAAGCAGAGTTTTGGAAGCAGACCTAAGACCACAACCAGAACAGCTTCCAATGGGGAACAGTGGAGATGGATGCTAAGCTTGGATGGCATCTAAGCAGATGCTGGGAGAGAGATGGTGGAGGGAGAGGAAGATGGAAATAGCCACAAACCAACTGACTCAGGGCTCCAGGGGCTGCTCCAGGTGTGAGGAGGAGCAAAGAATGGAGGAATTCAGCCCCTGAGACTCTTAGTCACTGCTGTCACAAGATGTAGGGGCAGCACTCCTTCCCCTGCTGCCAGGTTTGGTGAGAGCAGCCATGGGATGTTCTGCAGCCCCAAACCCCAGCAGCCAGCACTGACCCTGTGCCAAGGAGCAGGGTGGGGGGGGGGACCTCAGAATGGGGCAGTGCTAAAAAATCCCTCTGCATTGCTCCCAGTTTGGAGGGGGATCCATGAATGTCGCACCAAAGGAACATCCCAGTGCTGAGCGGTGACACTGAACTGGTGACAGATCCCTGCAATAAGTGAAAGCACCAGGCAGGCTGCTGTCACTTGGCTCGGGTGCACTTCAGTGGCCCCTTCTGCTGAAGCAGTTCTCCCAAATATTGCAAAACCACATTGATATCTTTGCATGGAAAACACGACCCTGCAAGAATCGTGGCTGGAAGTTGGCCGTCCCAGCAGCAGTGCTGAGCTGAGCCCTTATCTCAGAGGGTGCAGAAGGAAGGGAGCAGGGAGCTCCCAGCACAGCCCAGTGCTGCTCCATCCATCCCAGCATCAGCACCCAGTCAGGCTCTGCAGCCTGGCTCCCCTCCTGCTGCTTCTGCTTAGCAAATGCCTTTCCTGTAGCAGCTCAGCACAGAACACAAAAACCCGAACTGAGTTGCTCTGCTCCATCATTTTGGTGCTTGTAGTTCTTTATTTTTAAGTCAGGGCCTTTCAACACTCAGATGCAATGAGCCCCCCGACACAGGGACAGGATTGGATACCCCTTCAGCAGCAAGTAAAGCTCTGCTGCCCCAAGGCTGTGCCTGTGTGTGCTGTTCCTATGTTAGCTGCAAAAACACCTCCTTGACAAAGTGACCCCTGCCCTGTGCTTTGCTGGTGGGTGGGAAATGCCTCCAGGATTTCTTACCATTGATGGGTTTTTGCACCTCTAAAGGCATCCAGAATTCATTTCCTTCCCAAATGCCCACGTGGGTGTGTACGTGTGGCATGGGTACAGTGGGGGGAGCGTGCATGAATGGGGCCAGATGGCCCTGGAATGGGGGTGGGAAGGTGGCAGGGGTCAGCGGGCAGCACTTTGGGGATGATCTAAGAGCAATGGGGAGGGGAGGCTCTCTGGAAGGCAGTGCCCAGGCTGTGCTGTGAGCCCAAAGAACCCAAAGGCAGGGGTTGGGAGCATGAGGAGATGCCCACTGTGGGAAATGGGGTTGCAGATGTGTAAGGATTCCAAATACGCATAGGGACCGCATGAGGTGCACGGAAGGGTTGGAGGGGAACAGGGGGACGGATGCTGAGCCACTCTCTGTCACATTTCAGAAGTTGTGGCAGCCCAGCAGAGCTCCCATTGACTGGAAAAGGGGAAGGGAGAAAAAAGGAAGACGTGGGGAAGGGCTGTCGGCCAGCCTCACCTCTGAGTCCTGCAAGGTCACGGAGCAGATCCTTCTGGAAGCTCTGCTAAGGCACACGGAGGGCAGAAACAGCCAACACGGCTTCACTGGGGGGCAAATGGTGCCTGACGTGTCGGGAGGGCTTCTGCAATGTGGCTGAGGCCGTGGCCCTGCTGCCCAGAGCTGTGAGTGCCCCATCCCCATTGTGCACGAGGTCATGGGTGGTCCTGGGCAGCCTGAGCTGGTTGGGACCCGGCCCATGGCAGAGATTGGGCTGGGTGATCTTTTAGATCCCTTCCAACACAACCGTGCTGTGATCCTATGATTCTGAGAGGATTGTGTGTGTGTGTGTGTGTGTGTGTGAGAGAGAGAGCCGCAGCTGTGAGCCTGTGCTCACACGTGCTGATGGGGACCGTATGCTGCGCGTGGGCTGCATCAACGTGGTGACAGTGGGGGGCAAGGGTGCAGGGCACCAGCAGGGCTGCACGGGGCACCTTCTGAGGCCTGAAGAGGGGCACAAGAGACAAAGGCAAGGGTCCCATTTACTTCAGGACCCGATTTTGGTATTTCCCTACCCAGCACCTCCTGCTGGCACTCACACACGCCAGGGCACAGTCCCATTAAGTGTTGTTTTTCAGTGTATGCACGCACACAAGCAAGAGGAAACAGTTCTGTCTGTCCTAGAGCATCCTGAAACTCTGCCAGGACTCAGCCCTGCCAAGGGCTCTCCCAGGCAGTCCCACACCTCCATGACAGGCCAGGAGGTGCTCAGCAGCACCCAAGGGTGTGAAGGGGAACCCCAGCCTCAACCCACATGCGGTGCATTGGGAAGGGATGGGAAGATGATGGCAAGAGGTTTCCCATGGGATGGGAGATGGTCGGGAATGGGATACCCAGTGGAGCTTCCCATGGGATGGCAGAAGGCCGGGAGCACGAGACGCGATGAAGAGTCCATCCCACTCTTGGAGATGGGGAGATGGAGACGCACCTGTAGCACGGCCCCAACCCTACTCACCAGCACGTTTTGGGAGCTTACCCTTGCTGCCTTGGATGAATAGGGATCCTCAAAGAGCGCCCACATCCTGGGCTGCCAATTCCGACAGCAGCCACCCCCTCCGGCAGCCCCCGCCGCCCCCGGCGGCCTGTCCTCCATGCCCAGGCGTTGAAGGGCCATCTCCCTACCCCCTTCCTCTTCGGGCTCCTCTCCTCCGGCCCCTCCTCCAGGCTCAGGACTCTCAAAGATATCCAGGGCCTCTTCAGCATCGCGGTGCTGGCGGTACGTCATCCAGCAGCAGGGCTCCACGTCGGTCTCGTCGATGCCCCAGTAGGTGAGCTCCTCCTCGAAGAGAGGCCCACAGATGTCAGCCGGGCAGTGCAGCTTCCCAGTGCGGTAGTAGTTGAGGACGTAGGAGAAGATCCCGGGGTGGCGGTCGAAAAAGAACTCGTTGCTTTTACCATCAAAGTCAAAATTGCTCTGGGCATCGGGGTCGGCGAGCCAGGCCAGGCGGGTGCCCGGCAAAGTCCGTAGGGTGCTTTTGTAGGTCTCATGCCGGGTGCCCCCTACGTTGATGGTGATCTTGTCCGAGTCTTCCCCTTTGCCCATCTCTTCCTTCAGGCATGTTTTGGAAGGTGGTTTGTTCCCCGACTTGCGTCCGCGGTAGGAGGAGACACACACCGAGCTGATCATAGATTTCGGTGGACGGGAGACGCGCGCTACGCGCACCCTTCCTCCGGGCGAGAAGCCGGGGGTCGGCGGAGGCGGGCGAAGGGAGCAGCGGTGGGACTGGGGAGGGCAGAACGGGGAGGGGGGGAGGCTCAGCCTTCGCTCCGGCCTCCGCCAGCCCCGGCGCCGGGCGAGGGGAGAGGGATGGAGCCGAGCCGGACACCGCTGGCTGCCGGGGGCCGGCAGGGGAGGCTGCAACCTCCACCTCCTCCCAAGCCACCCCCCCGGATTAAATCCGCCCTCCGCCCGCAGCCAGCGCGGCCCCGGCGGGCAGCAACAAGTGGAGGCGTGCGGAGCGGGGGGAGGCTGCGGGTGGAGGGTCGGGGGGGGGTCCGACCGGGATGGAGGAGGCCGGGAGAGAGGAACGAACCCCGGTACCTGCAGCGCCGGTTGCCGGGGGGGCCCCGCCGCCCGCCCCTCCCGCCCCGCGCTCCCTCCGCCCCCCCCCCCTCCCCGTTTCCCGGTGGCGGCGGTGGGGTGGGATGGAGGCTCTCCCCCCCCCCCCCCGGCCCTCCCGAGGCGGCTGCGGCCGTGGCAGAGGGGGAGGGGGGGACTGCCCGGGAGGGCCCTGTTGCGCTGCAGCCCGGCCCGGCTCGGGGGTGGGGGTTGGAAGCGGCGAGGGCTGCTCCGGTGCTCAGCGGGGAAGAGCCTCCGCCGCCGCCGCCTCCCCGGAGGGTTTTATAGGGCTGGGAGCGGACGGAGGGGTTTCAGGGGCCGGCGCCGCCCCGACGCGGGGCTGAGGATCCCCCCGCCCCAGCGCCCCCCAGACATCTCCGGCCGCTGCCCTCCATCCCTCCATCCTTCCATCCCTCCCCGGCACGCTCCTCCATCCCCGCATCCCTCCATCCCCCCATCACGCCCATCCGTCAGTCCCTTCCACTCCCCCCACCTCAGCCCCCCGGCCCCCAGCTCACCTCCCCGCGTGCAGCGAGGCGCGGGGGGGGCTCAGTGTCAGCGAGCAGTCAGCCCCGGGCACCCCAGCTCCGCTTCGCTCCGGAGGGGAAATGCAGCCCGGAGCCGCCTGCGGATCTGAAGCCAGCTCTTGGCAGAGGCTCGAGCAGATCCCATCCCTCCCTGGCTCGCAGTCCCTCAGGTCAGGAGAGAGCGACCCCGGGTGCGGGCCGGTGGCTGAGGGGGGAGCAGGACAGAGCAGGCAGACCCGGCCCTCCTCCCCTCCCACGACCACCCCTCCCCGAGAATCTCCGCTTTGCCTTCTGCGGGAAATGTCTCCCCCCCCAGAGCCGTGCCCGCGGGTATCGCGGGGCACCGACCACCCACTTTCCCCCAAAGCCCCTCCCTGGGGGGGGGCTCTTCCATCCCCTTGGGGGCCGTTGAAACTCAGCCCCATCTCCTGGGGCTGAGGAGGAGGAGAAAGGGACAAACCTGTCACCAAGGTGAAGACCCCCAGGGACCCGGTGCTGCCTGCACTGTTTACTCCAGCAGCGGCACCAGGGGATGCAGGTGGGGGCTTTGGGGTCGTGGGTAGGGTCAGAGTCTGACATGGGCACACTGGTGGGGGTGGAGGGCTGAGATGGGGGTCAGCAACAGAGTTAACAGCATCCTCAGTGCAGAAGGAGGTGACCACAAGTAGGGGACGCTGCCCCACTCCACCATCATTTCCCCACTCTGCAGAGGGTCCCAACGGGGTCCCAGCTCCCATCTCACCCCTTGCTCAGCCCTGTCCCTGCAGTGCCATGCACACCCCTTTGGCTGGAGGCGGAGGGGGGCAGGGGGGGGGGAAACACACAAACCCTCCATCCACCCAAAAGCCACAATGGGCATCAACACCACACTTAAAACCTTACCCCCAAGAAGCCCAGCTCCAACTGTAGCTGCAACCCCACAGCTTCCAGGGCCGGTCCTGAGCGGGTGGAGGTTGGCACAGCTCCACACCCAAACCACCCGGGGCTGCACCAGCGGGGGAAAACGGAGCCCAAGGGAGAGCTGTGCTGGAAAAATCGAGCCTTGCATCACCGGGCAGGCAATGCTGCTCAGCTCCTCTCATCAGCAGTAATGCGAGTTTGGCCAGGAGGAAGGAATGCTGCGACCTGATGCTTGTGTTTTATATGGCCACTCTCATCCCAAGAGATTTACCATGCTCCCGAGGGGGAGGGGGTGGCCAGGCAGATAAATGGGTTGGATCCAAGGAAGGAAAGGAGCTTTTAGCCAGCAGCACCCGCCCAAAGCTGGCTGCTCTGTAAATATGCCTTCAGATTTTTAATGTCCAAGGGGAAAGAAAAAAAGAGAGAGAGAGAGAGAAAGAAAAATGAAGAAAGAGAAAGAGAGAGAATAGAAAGAGCTGATGGAGAAGGTCCTTTTTGGAACTCGGGGGAGTCGCTTCTGCAGGGACCTCCATTGTCCTCGCTGTGGGGTTTGAAGGCTTCTCAGATGATGTCTGGGTGAGGGGTAGAGCAACAAGCAGGACCACGTGGAGGACCAGCAACAGCCTAGGAAGCAACAGCCGCTGGGAGGGGCCTGGGGGTAAGGAATGGGGTCTCCAGGTTCACCTGGTGGTCTCTGCTCTGCCTCCCTCCAGGCCCACGGCACCACAAACAGGGCACATCCCCACACCCAGACCAGCACAAGGGCTGTAGGGAGCTCAGAGGGCTGTGTGGCCTGAAGGAGAGGATGGGAAGATGTTGGGAACACGCAGAGTCCACAGAGGAACAGGGGAGGAAGGTGAACTTCATCTCAAATTGGGGAGAGCTGATCCTGCATTGTCAGGGAATGACAGACAGACCAACCATGCTCATCCTTCACCTCTGGGATCTGTGACCAAAAACACACCGACCTCAGCAACCTGCAGCCTCTCCAGGAGCTGTGCCATCACCCCCTTCGTGCTTGGGGTGGGACAGCTCAGCCCCGGGGCTGGGAGGTCCCCTTTTCATGCTGTGATCCGATGATGTCCGTGGCGGTGGCAGTGCCCGCGTCGCTGTCACACAGTGCCACCTCGTGGGTCCCACCCGGCAGGAAAGCCGGGCAGGCGGCTCCATCTGCTGCAGGTTTTTGCTCCGCAGAAGCAGTTCGGAGGGTACAGGAAGTCGGGCTGGAGGGGGAGCAGCGATGATGCTCCCATTGCCTCCATTTGGAGCTGCTGACCGCGTGCAGTGCCTCGGTTTCTCAACTGGAAGGCTCGGGGTGAAGCCTCAGGTTCACAGCAGCACCACTGCACCGCATCTGCACCTCATTCTCCAGGGCTGCTGGGAGGTGGGGCACCCAAAAATCACCCCCCACCCCCCACATCCTGCCTGTCCATCCTACCCCACTCTGTGCCTCACCATCACGGGGAATTCTCAGTGATTTCATCAAATTTAATGTTTCTCTGTTGGTTTTTTATCCCAGCCCTGCACAGACTCATGCGTTGCGGTTCTTTTCCCATGCACTTGTATTGCACAGAGCACCCACTGCAGGAGGGTGGCTTAAGTGCCCTCCCAGACCCACTCTCAGCCCTGGGGCTCCCCCAGGGGCAAAGAAATCACACTCCTGGCCTGGGGTATTCCTATGGCAGCAGCTTTCCCACCCTGTGCCGTAGCTGCCATCCCAAAGGCACACCAGCACCTGCCACACTGAGCTATTCAAACATCTCCCACATCTCTGCTGGGAGAGAAAAAGGGGAGAAATCAAAGCTCCCCCCCCCACCCCCCACCCCGTGCAGTGGGGTGGGCTGGGGATGAGGCAGCAGCACAGCAGCCAGGGACTGAAGCCTCTTCCTGCACTCAGCACAGCAGCCAGGAGTGGTACTGCAGGGCCTCCAGCATCACCCCATGCTTTGAGGGGGGCTGCACTCATAACCCCACATCCCTCACTGGGGGTGGCTGTGGGGGAACTGGGAGCATCCCAATCCCTGCTCCCACAGAGCTGCCCTCTGGATCCCATTGTCCCAACCCTCATCCTGCAGGCTATGCCCTACTCCTGCAGGACCCGTGCACCATCCCCTCATCTCCAGAGACGTTCAGCAAACCTGCCCAACTCCCCCGTGATGCCACCTCACACTTACATCATGAGAGCAGTCACAGCAGCCAAGTGCCCCCACGGCACCCACAGTGCTGCACAGCTCCCGTGCTCCCAGCCATCCTCCCCTCTTTCAGCTCTCCCCATGCTCTCCGGGGCTGAAGCAGCTAAGGGAGCTACAAAGATGGGAGGGGAGAGACAGCCCTGCTTCCCACCGGGCTCAATACTGAGCCAATAACCAGTGGCTGAAGTCACTGGAGATCTCTGGTCCTCCTCCAGCTTCCCAGTACCCCCAGTGCTCCGGATGAGCCACCAACATGACAGCAGGGCATGGCAAGAGGAGCAGATGTCTTACCAGTCCATGTACCCCATCCAGCTTATGCAGGTTGAGCTGGTCCAGGATGGAAGATCACCTCCACAGCACTTCTGGGGCTGCGCCCCGAGTAAGCTCCAATGCTGGATGGAGGTACAGAAGGGGCTCAGAGAGGATAAGAGGAGGCAGAAGGACAAACAGAGGCGACAGGACAGGATAGAGGCATTGACATCCACAGGTGCTGGCAGCCCTGATGCTTTCTGCAGCCCCAGAGGGACCCACAGCCCACCCCAAGGAAGGAAACAGAGACAGAGAAGAGACTTGGTAAGAACAGACTTTTAATTGGACTCCATTACGGCCATTACAGGGCTTTTCTCACCTGCTGAGGAGTCCGGCCGGCACGGCACGAGTGGTAAATACACCGGCTACGAGGATACATGGGACGAGTTTCTATCAGATCTGTGCTTTTACCTGTACAGGAGGGCTTGGCCAGCATTGTGCTTACCCACAGCGGATCAGCCCGTGTGCTGCGGGGGCTCTGCCCGGACTGGGCCGTGTCCCTGGGGGTTGGCAGAGCCAGCAGGGCACCTGCACACCCCGCCCCTGCTGGCGAGAGCTGGGGTGGAGGGAGGAGGGAGGCAGCGGGAGCAGCTCAGGAGGAGCTGGGGTGCAGGGGGGGCTGCTGGGGGGGGAAGGAGGGGAAGCCCTTCTCCCCAGTGGGGCTCCCGATCCAACCCTGCTCTGAGCAGCGGGATCTGGGCTGGGAAGGAAGGGGAGAGCGAGGTGTCGGGGGGGAGGTGGGGGGGGGAGGAGGATTGGCAGCATCCATCCCTCCTGCTCCGACCGCCCCGAGGGAAACTGGAAAGTGCCTGTGCTCACAGCTATCAGCTACTCCCTGTGCCTCTGCGGGGAGAAAACAAACTAAAAGTGATCGCCAGGGCTAAAAGTCACCGGGGATCCATCCCGAGAAAGTGCACGGGGGGAGAACCAGAGAGAAGACACCCCCCCCCCCCCCCCCCCAGGCTCCCAAAGTGACCGAGTACAGCCAGAAGTGACCCCGAACGCGACACCAACGCGCACACCCCGCACCCCGCACACAGCATCGACAGACGAACACACGCACACAGCGACGACACGGAGCACCTACAGCTTCACACACATTCCCCCCCCCCTCCCGCCCCCCATCACCACATCCACCGACCCCCCTGTGTCTAACACCGAGCAAACACCACGAGAAATACACAACTTCCACAGGTAAAAAGAAAGGCGCCCACCCCCCCACCCCCCCCCCATAGCCCCCCCACCTCCCCATGGTGGGGGGGGAGGGGTCTGGAGTTGAAGGGGGGGAGGAGGGGGGGGGGCACACAGCAACCCACCACGCACGAGAAATAAAAAGGTAAAAACCTGCCCGATATACAGTGAGAATTGATCTGTACAGCACTGGGGATGAAAATAGGGTCACGGGCCACTTTGTCATTTAACAGCATTTACAGTGACATTTACAGAATAAATATACAATAGAAATAGAGAATCTGTGGGTTATTATTCCATCTCCTCTCCCTGCGTGTGTATTTTATATATTTATATATATATATAATATAGCTTTCTTGTCACCTTCCTGTTTGTTTTGCCTCTTCTTGGTGCTTCAATAAGAGGGGTGGGATGCGAGCACCTCCCTGTCCGGTTTGAGAATGGCAATGAGAGGGGTGGGGGGGAATGAAGTGTCATCCCCCCCCCCCCCCAGGGCTCGAGGAGTATCACAGCATGGCAGCAGATGGGACCTGGTGAGGTGCCCTGCTCCCTAACTCCATGGGAGCTGCAGTGGGGATCCAGCCCCTGGGCTCAGTCACTGCCACTGGGAAGGTGACACTGGGCAGTGATGGGGGAAAGTGGGGACAGAGGGAGAGGGAAGGGGGGGGGATATGGGTTTTGTGCTTCTCCCATTTGGAGGTGACGCAGTGGGGATATCTCTGTGTCCCTCTGTAGGGGCAGGAGGAGAGGAAGGTTAACCTGGATGAGGGTTGGAGAAGAGGTGGGAGCGCAGCTGATCCTGGGGCTGGTGCTTCCCCTGCCATCAGCAGGGCGAGCTGCTTTGGTTCAGTCCCCATCTTTATTTCCCCCCTGGAAAAATGACTAACGAAGGCCCTGTCTTACTAATTGGCCAGTAAGAGCCATCAGCCCACAGTGAGAAGGGCTATAAACACAGGATCCCAACCCACCAGAGATACACAGTGGGGAACCTCCCAGCCATGGGTGGGGAAGCAAGGCTAGAGGAGCTCGTGGGCAAGGAGCCAGGAACGTAGCCTGCAGAGGTGTTTGAAATGCCCCCATGTGTGGTCTCAGCCCAACAGGACTGAAGCATGGAGCTCACACAGCTTTTGAGACCATAGAACGTGCCAAGACAGCAGGTGCTGCTCCCCTGTGCCCGTGGGGAAACAAGGAACGGTCACTTCATACTTCAATCCCAAAAGAAATGCTCGGCTTTGTGTTTGATTCAGGGAAACCTTCAGTGTCAGGGGGAGAAACTCAGAGCTGGGAGACCCCAACCGACCTTCCTCACTCACACAGCTCTGCATCCACGTGCTCCCCAGGCAGCACGGACAGGCATCGTGGAAGGCTCAGCAGTCTGGATGCAGCTCCTGGGGATGCTGGGACTCGGTGCTGGCTGCTCAGACATATCCTTCCATCTGCCATCCCCAAAAGCCAGCTCACCTCCCCCACAGCCCAGGGCAGTTTCCTGAGAGCCAAAGCAGGGCTGCTGTAGGACCGGGTGCCCCACAGCTCCACGTGCCTAAAGAAAGCAGCAAGAGGAGATGACCACCACGCCAGGGATGGTGGTGCAGCAGAGCATCCCATATGCCTAGAGCCATTCCAGCAGTGTGCTCCTGGCTCCATCCCCGTTGCCCTTCCAAACCTCACATGCAATCCCTCACTTTGGAGTTGCTGCCCAGCAGAGCTGCCTGCCCACAGACGGAGCCATCCCAACATCTCAGAGCACACCGACCACACATCACCCCACGGACACCCGGGAACACCCTGCAGATGCTGTCCCTGTGCTGGTGGTGATGGGACAGCCACCAAAGAGCCACCAGCTGCGGTCCCACGCGTCACCATAACTCAGCCCCACGCCGCTCCCTGCCAACCCTGGCCAAAAGATTGGGGTTATCCGAGCATGTCCACAGCCAGAAAAACTACAGGAGATACAACAACGATGGCAAACAACGGCAGCACCCTTTTTGTGCTATGAACATCGACGGTTAATTGTGCTCGTTGGAATAAGGCCATAGCTCCTCCCAGCTATAGGACAACAGACGAAGGGCAGAGCGCTGGGCTGCAGGAGGAAGCATGGCTGGCTTCCCACCTGACGCCGGGTCCTTTTTCCAACCACCAGCTGCTCGAAAAGAGAGATTCTTTGCTTCGGATTTCAGCTGCGAGAGGACAACCCTCGGAAAAGCATCGCAGCATCCCTTGCTCCTCCCTTCCCTAAGGCGAGCCCCAGGTCCTGCCCTTCGCCGAGGGCTGTTGGAGGAGTCCGGCCCCTCCTGCAATCCCTTCTTCCCGATGTCATCATAGGAACGGCTGCTTTTGGTTACAACTTAAAGAGGGGTTTCTTCTTTGTTAGTTTTCCCATTGCCTGGACAGCCAGGATCCACTCCCCAGCGACCTCTCCTCTCCTCCAGGGGGTGGTCAGCTGCCCACCATCACAGTTCGGATTCGGGGGTGCCGGCCGTTAGGTACCCGCTCCCGTAGCGTCCGTTGGGCGCGCTGCTCATCTCCATAGGGGAGTTGCTGCCAGGACCCAGGTAGGAGCGGTGCGTGGGCATTGGGGACGGGGTCTCGCTCGGCACCTTGCTCAGGATGAAGCGCGTCTCGTCGTTGTCTTCCAAGTTGGAGATGTCCTTCATCATCCGGCCCTTCTTGTAGGTGACCGAGAGGGTGTTGGAGCCGTCTGACACCAGGTGGAACTGCCGGAGGATGAAGACCAGAGGCAGAGGGAGGGAGGCCAGGATGATCAGGGAGATGAGGATGGCCATGGCCCAGGTTGGGTAAAAAAGGAACTTCTCCGCAGCCTGAAGAAGAGAGACTGATGTCAGGGAGTTGCGATGCACGCAACATCTCTTAAGTGCTCAGAATCTCCCGCTGCCTCCTGCCAGCCTTCATCTTATGAAGTTATCAGAAGGCAAATGGAAGAGGACAAAAGGGCATGCTCTTTGGTGGAACCAAGACAAACCCCGAGGTCTCACTTCAACCCAACCTCCGAGCTAGCTCGAACCTTCTAGGCAGCAGGGCCAAGCGGGTGGGACACATCCCTGCTGGAGGAATAAGCAGAGCTGGGATGGGAACCGTGCTCACCTCCTCTCTGATCCACGCGCTGTAGCCCGGGGGGCTGACTCCCAGCTGGATGATGCTGGCAGTCATGAGCACGGCCATGCAGATGGGAGAGACGTACTTCCAGGTGTAGTAGTAGAACTGATAGGGCCGAAAACCCAGCATCTCTGTCAGTTCCTGCATGAACCTGCCAAGAGGAAGAGATGGAACCACACTGCTCGCCACCTTCCAGCAAGAAACTCCCTCCCAGGAGCCCTGAAGCAGATTAGACTCAAAGAAGAGCCTGGAGAAGAGCCCAGCTGTGCTAGGAAAGTATCTCGGTGTCTTTCAAACCTATAGGATGGGTTGGGAACCAATCCTATAGGTTCCAAACCTATAGGATTAGGCCAGGGTAAAGGCCACCTGAGCCTCCCTTGCTTTAGTCAACTCCTGACAATAAGAATAGGCACTGAGGGAATGAGGTGCCCTTCCAGAACGTTCCAGAAACCTCAGGCAAAACCATAATGACAAGCACCAGAGCACCACAACCAAAGCTAGATACCCACTAGCAGGACTTGTTCTTGGGGCTGGGTTACACCTAGGGCAGGTTACACCTAGAGGATCAAGGCAAACAGATATCCTGCCTCTGTAACAACTGTCTTCAGGGTATTTGCTCCATCAGAGCTTGCCTGCTGGGACAAGAAGTCAGGAAAGAACTGGAAGATGGGGGAGGGGGGTTAGCCAGGAGTTACAGCCAAGATACTCCATTTCTGGTACAAACACCTTACTTCTTAGTGCCATAAATCCAGGCCACAGCGATGTTCTCCAGGATGACCACGACGGTGAGTGGCAGAGTGGCTGAATAATCATCAAACATGGTGACAAAATAGTTCCCAGAGCGCTGCACAAAGATCAGGCCCACCACAAAGGCAAAGATGCAGCAACCAACTGCGGGGAGCAAATGGGCATAGTTAATAGAGCACGGATCAGTTGGCACGATGGTGATGTGCCAATGGTTGAATGATCTTAGAGGTCTTTTCCAACCCTAACGATCCTATGGTCCCGAGGGGAACCAAGGCCTCTGCCATAGGGTCTGATCCCAGTACACATCCACATGTCCCTGCTCTTCTATAATGACAGTGGAGACCCTCCAGCCCCAACCCATGAGGATGCAGAAGACCTCACCTGTGAACACCTCCTTCCGCACCTTGAAGGTGTCGATGATGGGTGTGGTGATGCCTGACATGGTCCCAATCATGCTGCCCAGCCCCAGGTTTATCAGCATCAAGAAGAACATGACGGACCAAAACGGCGAGGCTGGGAAGTGGGTCATGGCTTCTGTGAAGGCAATGAAGGCCAGGCCAGTTCCTTGCACTGACTATTCATGGGAAAGGAAAGACCAAAAGGATGAAGAAACACGTCAGGCCGTGTGTCTCGGGGCTCTCCTGTCCCACTGAGCAACTCATCAAGGAAAGAAAAATCCACTCTAGTACCCAGCGTGGAAGTGGCAATGACCCCATTAGGTTTGCTACAGGCAGACCATTCCCACACCCAGGGAAAGACCACGGGAATGGGGAATTCCCACCCTTGGAGGGTCACTGGAAACCGTTTTTGCAGCACCAGGAGCGACACGAACAGAGCAGCTCCTACCATGGACTGCCAATGGGCAAGGTGACTTCTTTGTCTTAGTAGGAATGCCATGGGGTACCTTGTCAAGCTCATCCTCCAACAGACAAGCATCCAAGCCCAGCTCTTTGAAGTGCCCCTCTTTCACCGTCATGATCACCCTGTACATCTCGTTGTAGTCCTTGGCTGTCAAGTGGGAGAAGTTCACGTGGGGTGGGATGAGGTCGTGGCTAAGCACATTGGTGTTCAGGTACCCCAAGATCTTCTCAGCATTCCTAAGGGAGAGCAGAGTCTGGTCAACCAGAGACATCCCCTTCCATCCAGGGTAAGAACCTGGCA
Source organism: Alectoris magna (assembly GCA_030625065.1). Lineage (NCBI taxonomy): Eukaryota > Metazoa > Chordata > Aves > Galliformes > Phasianidae > Alectoris > Alectoris magna. The sequence goes on from CM060585.1 coordinate 3,830,168, forward strand.
GAGCTTAGTGCCCAACCAAAGCCAGAAAAACTGTGCCCTCAGCTACAAGGGGGCACCTCTGGAGATCCGGGTCTTGATCACAAGCAATCTGGATCCACCAAGACACAGCATCACCCAGTCCTTGAGCCACAGCCCCACCCACCAGCACAGGTTTCCCTACCCCCAGATGGACAGAAAACAAATCCACCTACTCCACCACGCATTTCTCATTCATGATGTTGGCCTTGAAACCCAGCACGGCGAACACAACCAGGGTAGCCAGGACGGACGTGAAGAAGTTGATGAAGGAGACAAGGGTGGCATCGAAGTGGCAGTTGTTGTCCTGCTTGTTGTAGCTGGAGAAGGCGATGACCCCCCCAAAGCCCAATCCCAAGGCAAAGAAGACCTGCGTGGCTGCCTCCCGCCACACCTGGGGGTCCAGCATCTTGTCCAGCTTGTGGAGAGGGGACATAAAAAAAAAGGAATGAGGGGGGTGTGGTGGTGCCAGAGATGTTCCCATCCTCCAGAGCCTTTGGGATCATTTAACCCCAGACCTCACCCCCCTTCCCCTGCAGCAGGCTGTGTGCCTCCGAGAGCCGTTTGTTGGGAGATCCTAATTAGTATCTTGTAAGAGCCTCGCCAGCTGAGCGGTTTCGTCTGCATCTCTTCATCATTAATTAATTAGCTAGTTAATTGCATAAACACTAGCGGAGGTTTTGCTACCAGCCAGCACCATCTCACAGAGCCCCTAAGCCCTTATATAAATGTATTGCTGAGGGCACCCCTCCCCTCGCCCACCCAAAGGGAACAAGAGCAGCACCATGGTGACCATCTCATGGCTCAGCAACACCTCCTGCCTCATTTACTGGGACCTTTGAGGCTGCCACTCTGATTTTTGGGATGGAAACAAGGGAAAAATAGGATTCTGTGAAATGATGTGCACAAACGTTGAGCAGCCCAGAGGATAAACCTGCTAGGAGTCCACTGAGCTCTTACCTTGGGGGTGAACATGTGCATGATCCCATCCACCGCCCCACGCAGAAGGAGGCCCCGCACCAAGAAGCAAACCAGCACCACGTAGGGGAAGAGGGAGCTGAAATACATCACCTGGGGCAAGAGGGATGCATGCTGGGTGGGCACCATCTCCTTTACCTCAGCCCCGTCCCCATATCCATCCCCAGGACATCACAAACTGGAGCCAAAGCACTGGTGCCAGTTGAGCCCAGGGGAAGGACAACTCTGCATCCCCACCACCACTGGATCCCAGCACGGGTCTCCCTCCCAGTGTCCCAGTGATGTGGATGGGGCTTCCTCCTGGGCACAGGGGATGTGATACCACCCTACTGCCATGGGGCAGCAGCCTCCTTGCCCTGTGCTACCCTCTGATGCACTCTGTAAAACATCTGGCACATCTGGAGATGGGTTCCATCTGAACATCACGGAAAACCAACTCATCTGGGGGACGGATTGCTGCTACCCACCTTCCCCGAGGACTGGATGCCTTTGATCATGGCCAAGCCAACGAGACTCCAGGCCACCAGCAGGCAGAGGGTCATCTTCCAGTTGAGTCCCCCACTCTCTGAGATGGAGTTGGAGATGTCCAGGGCCTCCCGGTACCAGAAGTAGGTGGTGGCCGAGCTCCTCTCACATTCAGTCTCCACAACTGCAAATGAATGGGGGTAGGAGAGAGTGAGGGGTTGGGGGAGAGCCACCCACTGCCTCCTCTCACTCAATCCACATCCCCAGGAGGCATCCCAACCTCCAGTGTCCCCAGCCTGCAATAGCTGAAGATTTTGAAGGTCTTTGGTGTCCCGCAGCCCCACTCCCCATCGGATTCCCCCATCTCTCACCAGCCACGGAGCCATTCTTGACGATGGGGCACTCGCTCCAGGGAAGAGGGTACTGGAAGGACTTGAAGAAGTAAAAGATGCTCCAACCGATGATGACGTTGTAATAGAGACCGACAAAAAAGCAGACCTGAGTTGAGGGAGGGGGAGGAGGACACAGTGTGAAGCAGTGAGGGCAGTGCTGCTGTTCCCCACTGGGCAGGGATCCAGAAACATGGATGGGCTCATTCCCAAACCAGCCCTAAACCCACAGATGGAGCTGAAAAACTCCACTCAACCCTTCAATCACCCACACTGGGCTCAGTGAGGTTTGCCCCAAGCCATCCCCTATTTGCAGCATGCAGATCATCCCACGCACCCCAACGCACGCTCACCAGGCAGCTGGCATAGCCGATGCCACCGAGGCGGGGACAGATGTAATTCCAGACACCAATGCTGCCCCGTCGGATCCGCTGCCCCACTGCCAGCTCCAGGAAGAACAGCGGGAGCCCAATGATGATGAGCAGGACCAGGTATGGGACCAGGTAGGCACCTGGCAGGGACAGAAAGCTTGTCACGGACCCATCTGCCTGCTCTTACATCCCAAGGAGAGACAGGCTGTGTCTGGTTCATCACTTTGTTTGCAATAGAAAACACGCGTGTGCGTGACAGGGAACCCTGCAGCATCCCCAGGCAGTGTGGGTATGTACAGGATACACAAAGTCTCTGCTAGGGGCAAAACAGCTTGGAATAGAAAAGCGGTTAATCTCCTCCTAATTGGGGAGACCAGAGAGAAATTAGCAGTTCATGAAGCATAACCAAATGGCCGTAAAAGATGCGATGACTCACGCTGCAGCGCCCGGCTGATGAATGGCTCCAGCCTCTGCCAGGGGCTGCCGGATGGTGTTGGGAGCACGTGGCTGCAGAGCTGGGATTTATGGCCCTGTGACAGCCACCAGTGCCGGGCCAGGGATGGATGGGGCTGGGGATGTGTTTGGAGCAGAAGCGAGGACGTTCGTTAAGGAAGAGGTTCATGAAGGAGGAGGAAAATGGAGATACAGGCACCCAGGGTGCAGCTGGACGCCGGTGTAACTGGGAACACCCACGAGCTTCCCATCCCTGCAACACCCTCGCGGGCATCGCGACCTCCAGAGGATGAGACAGATGGACCCGTTTGGATGCAAACTTCTCCAGTATTAGAGATTTTCCCCCACTGACCCCTGGGAGGACAGCCACCAGCTCATGCCCATGCGTCACCGCCAGCACACACGGCTCCCAGAACAGCGAGTGCTGGGAATTTGGCTCAGGCTCATCTCACTGCCAGCACGAGGCCGTTCTCCCCCACAGATGTCTGCTCGGGGAACAGGAAGGAAGCAGCCATCCCACCCTGCACTGAGCAGCTTACTGCTGTGCCAGCCAGCTCCCTGCTCCGTGCCTCAGTTTCTCCATCTGTGCAAGAGAGGGCAGCTCATACCTGGAAACCTGCTGCAGGAAGCTGTCATATGGCAGCAAGGGGCTTCTAACACAGCATCTGCTCATCCCAGAACGTGCCCCTTTGTGCCCCTGCATCCCAGGGATGAGATAGATGAGTGTACATGGGAGGGGGGGAAGGGTGTCAAGCCCAATTTGACCCCACTACAGCGAGTCTCATGGCTGCTGAGGGTTTAATTCTGCTATATGGGGAAAATGAGGTAGGCCTGACACCTGACCTCCTGCCCAGAGCTGGCTCCTGATCCCATCTAACTGGGATGAGCAGGAAATCACAGATGCAGAGAGCTCCCTACCAAAGGAATCAGGGCTCCATTGCAGCCCTGAATGTACCAGTGGGATTCGCCTTGTTCTCAGGGTGGGCAGGTGAGCATCCTTTAAGAAGAGGCTGCCCTGGAGGTTCCTGCAGCCCCCACAGCACAGCCAGCAGCTCCCAGCTGCCCGGCACCTCCCAAACCACCCCTACTGCTCCCTCCATCCCCAGCAGAGGTAAGATCAGCCCACAAACACCCCCAGAACCCCGTCTCTCACCTCCTCCATTCTTTTGGCACAGGTAGGGGAAGCGCCAGACGTTTCCCAGCCCCACAGAGTAGCCAATCTGCGCCAGGATGTACTGCAGCTTGCTATTCCACGCCGGCCTGTTTTCTGCTTCCAGCTCCTCCTCCCCATCCTTCTGCTTGTCCCAAGCTTCCCCTGTCACGTTGAGGACGCTGCGTTTGTAGTCCACGGGCTCCTCGTGAGCCAGCAGGTCGGCCACCGACTCGGTGACATGTTCACTGCTGTGCTCCCGCTGCGTCACTTTGCTGTTTTTCGGCATCAGGACGGCTCCGTGCCACCCCTGGGGCTGGGCTGGGGTGAGGGGAGAAGAGGAACGTCCCACGTGAGCTGCTCGGGGCTCACCTCCTCGTCATCAGCAGGACCTGTGTGGGAAGGGGTCAGCAGCATGGGGGGTCAATTGGTTTTGCCTCGTCCCAGCGCTGTAAGGACTGTCAGCGATGGTGGGGAGAGGTCTCCATCATCCCCCCCCCCCCCCCCCCCCCCCCCCATGCTTTGGGAACATTCTTTGGGGCTGCTAAGTGGGAGTAAAGCCCTGCTGCTTCCTCGGCAAGGAGAGCCCCCAGGTGGGAGCATCCATGGGTTCAGGGGGATGATGATATAGCAGACCCCTCAGCCCTGCACAGCCCCACTCCTGGACAGCACCCTACTCTGCCACAGCACCCACAGGGCTCAAAAGCACTCAGGTGACAGTGACAAACACCAGGGCTCTCCATCCTCCTTGGACATTATCAGGCACAAGGTGGGTGAGAGCCAGCAGTTAAATCACAGCAGGCAGCTCTACAGCAGATAACATCTGCAAAACAGCCACGGTGACACAAAGCCATCCATCATCCCAGCCCTGCTGCCTTCCCAGCCTTGGCCTGGGAACCCAAGCCATGGGATCCACACAGTCTGAGCGGTGACACCGGGGAGCCTTGGCCATACTGGGAGAACTGGGGCCAGACTGGTTCATGCCCCAGCTGGAAGACAACCATAGGAAACCCCAAGTCATGGAAAAATGACTCTCCCCAAAGGCTGTGCTTGCTTCTCTCTTCCATCCTCACTTTCCAGGGACATCGGGGTGACCACCAGTCCCCAGAGGGCCAATGGGGCCATGCCCAGGATCCCAGCCTGCCCCAAGCTGGTGAGCAGGAGAAAGTCCCCTGTGTTTCTCCTGAGCTTCTCCCTTTACACAAACACCCATCGATCCCAGCCCTGAGCACAGCTCACAACCCCGGGCCTCCAGAGCATGGGGCTCAGCCAGGCAGCCCTTCCCATCCCCAAGCATCCATCCCAGTGCTGGAGGGAAGCAAAGCAGCAGGACAGCTGGCCCTCCTTACCCTCACCTCGCTGCTTCCTCACCCCAAAGAAAGTTCCCCATGTGCCAGGCCCTGTTCCTAATAGAAAAGCTATTTTCAGCCAAAAGCTGCATCCGTTGCCAGGCAACCGCATCGGCTCACAGCCTTGGCTGGATCAGGCTCCTCCAGAGAAGCTGTTTGAATTATTCCTTCAAGCCTGGTCCAGCAGTGTTTCATTTCCTAAAGAGGACCATTCACATCTCGACAGCAGCAATTAACCAGCACAGGGCTGCCCACGGCCAGAGCATCCCCAGCATGGAGGGCGGGGGTATCCCGAGGCAGGAAATCACAGAGATTCCCATCAAGTTTGGATCAGGCTTTGCAGAGATGAGAGGATTTGGGGGGTGAAAGCGGGTGCTGAGCTGCTCTGCTGGGGCTGGGATGAGGCAGCACTGGAGCAGGAGAAAGGGGTAAGGAGCAGAAAGCTCCCCCCTGTGGGAAGAGTCACATGGGAAAGCTGTGCTATAAGGATAGTCTTCACCCAGCGTGGCTGTCCCTGTGTCCCCACTGCTTGCTTGGGGACACTCCGCTGCTTTCCAGCCTGATGTCCAGCAGTGCCCACTGGAGGAGACCCAGCCCATGGAGAAGGGTCTGCCACGATGCTCCCAGCCAAAGCGTGGTTCAAATCCATCTGCAAAAAGTATTTCTGCCCATTTGTTTGATGGGAAGGGGAGTTTAATCAAGGAATTCATCTCCCGAAACAACAACTACACTGCAAGGAAGGTCAGCTGATAACCAGGAGCTTTCTGGCTGGAGGAAGACAGAACGAACCCCCTTGTCCTGGACAGATGGAGATTCAGCTTGTTGATGACCTTCACCTTCTCACATGTGCACTTTTCTTTCTCTTCTGAAGGAAGATCACAGCCCACCAGTGGGTCTGGGTACCTCTCCATGATACTCAGAGGGGGGTCCAGGAAGGCACCAGTACAAACTGGGAGGGCTGGGACAGCAGCAATGCCTGCGAGATGGGAGCAGCTGCCAGCACCCATGGAGAGTAATAGGGTGAGAGACAGGAAAGAGCACCTCTGCCCTGGGGATAACCCACCTCCCCACACTCCTGCCATGGTTTTCCCACTCGCTTACTCAGGAAGGTGACTGGGGAGGCTGAAATCTGTCAGTAGCAATGGAGCTCAGGGCCCAGGGGCTGGGCACAGGGAAGCTCTCTCCTCTCCCAGGGACAGCACAGTTCCTGCATCCAAATTCTGCACTTTATGCTCCATTTGGGGGAATCTGAGGCAATTAAAAAGGCCAGGCTGGGATGCAACGAATTCAAAATAACCTTCAAATTCAAACCATGGTGTCTCTGCACCGGTACAGCACCCTGCTCACTCCACCAAGGTCACAGAGCAGGAAAGGAGAGCGATGGATCCAGGGCACAGATGGATGCCAGGGAAGGAAGAAGGCTGAGGGATCCGAGCGTCCCCATCATGGGACACCACATGGAGGGCTGAGCTTTGCGCTGCAGACGGGGAGGGGACAGACCCAAGGTCACCCACGGGCCTGAAGAGCTTGCAGAGAGGCGGGAGCACAGAGCAGGCACCTCTCCCACCTCCCCCTTGTGCCCTGCAAGGCCGAGCTGTGAAGCCACCAGGACTTCAGTGAGGGACCTGCTGGGAACAGCATTGCTCTGCATCACAGCGAGAGCACACAGGGCCCTTCGTCCCCAGGAAATCAAAGGCAGAATGCTCAAGAGAGGCGTCCCGGCTGCATAACAGAGCCCTAAGGAAACACTTCTGCCCCGCAGTTAAGCAGCTCGGCTCCGACCCACAGCCCCCTCCAAGCAAAGCTCCCACAGCACCCGGAGCTGCCTCCATCTTAACGCCGCTCCTCACTCACAAACCAGGAGACTCAGAGCGCCCCGCTCGGCTCTTCCTCACCCTCCTCATCCTCTCCGGCTCCACGCGGGGGAAGGCTTTTGCCATCTGAGCTCATTAGGGTCGCTCCCTTTCTTTAAGCGATCCCTGCTAATTAACGCCAGGCTCCGCCACCCCACGGAGGTGACGCGCGGTGACTCAGTGGCTGCGGTCCCACATCGCGGGGTCCCCCCCGGCCCCCCACACTCACACGGTGTGAGGGGAACACGCTGCCGGGGGACAGCAGAGCAGGCCGAGGGGAAGCACCGCAGGGAGACGTGCTGGACTCCGGGCTCCCACCTTTGCAAGCGGTTTGCATGCAGCTCCGCGGCGCGCAGCCGGCATTTATTGCAGGGGGGGGATGCTCAGAGCCGTGCGCTCTTCATTCAGGCTCGTTTTAGCGTCGTGACACAGGAGCAGTTCGCATTCGGGGATGAATCAGAGCTGCCTCCGCTTCTGCCTTACATCCCCCCCCCCCTCCCTAGCGCTCAGGTGGTATAAATAGCCCCCGGGCCCCTACGGACGAGCAGAGGTGTGGCTACGGCAGCCCTACCGTCGTTTGCCACCAGCTCCACCCGAGAGGTGGGCACGATTCCCGCAGCTCCAGCTCTGCTTTCGTACCATTGAGGGGTTTAGAACGAGTTTTCATCAATGGGTTCCGGAGAAACCCACAGAAAGGGCAGTTTGGCGGATGGGTCACGAGGCAGTCACAGCAGCCCCGGAGGAGGAGAACCTCGGCGCCGTCGGGAGCGTGGGAGCCCATTGATTCTCCTCACTCCGTCTCCCTTTCACGTCTCATTTAGGATCACGAAGACATCCATCATCTGCAGCAATGTGACACGGCTCGGAGCAGCCGTCACGTGGTTCCTTCGGGCTGCTCACGGGGTGATCCCTTCCCCCCTCCATCCAACCCCCCCCCGCCCCACCCCCAGTTCCAGCCGGAGCTTTGCCCCACCGAACCCAGCTTCACCCCAAACAGCAGCACACAGACCACGCACCCCACTCACGCTCTGCTTTCCTCCGTTGTGGTTCACAAAGCACCTGTGTCCATAAACAAACCAACCCCAAACACAACCCAGGACATTCCACCTCAGCACCAGCCCGGCTCCATCTCATCCTGGTGACCCCCCCCCCCCCACCTCTTTGCCAGTCCGAGGCGGCTCTCATATCGCTCCCCATTACAACCAAACCCTTTTCTCCCTATCGGTGTCACCCTGACCCGCCTCCCATTCGACCTGGAGGACGGACAGACCCACATCTTATTTCCCTTCCTGACCCGATCCCGACACCTCCGGGGAGATGCTGGCACTGAACTGCACGCCGTGCCCGGAATAGCTCAGCTCCACACGCGGCGTTTCAGGTTTGTTCCTCCCTAGCCCAGAAATAGTTACATCAGCTCACCATGGATCCCAACCTCAGGTGCCTCTGACGCCAGGCAAGGAGCTGAGAAGCGGAACGATTTCACCTTCTGGGTACTTTGCAAAGAGCTGGGAGAGGTTTGGGGTTGGTTGGTTTTTTTTGCTTCCAGCCCCACATCTCCGGAGTGACGCAAATCATCCCCGGGGCGATGCAAAGCTGCACCTGGCCAAGATGTCAGCCCCAAACACACACCTCCGGCACAGCCACAACGCAAGAAATGCACCGATGGGAGCAAAGACTCCCCACACCAGGCACAGAACGGCGTGAAACCAAAACCCCAACCTTCATTTTACTGCCTCAAAAGAAGGCAGCTGCGTTCCGAGAGGAGCATTCAACAGAAAAAGGGAAAACAGAAAACCTTCACTTCGGAAGCCTGGAGGGAAACATTCATCACAGCCGAAAGCTTTCTCCTCTCCCAATGTTACCGTCAAGGTCAGCCTGGAGGCCCTGTTTATTCCCTTCAGGCAGCACCTGGGTGGGGATGAGCCCCCAACCAAGCCCCGCCATTACCTCAGCCTCCCCCCCTCCCCCCCGGAGGGTCCCCAAAACCTTTTGCTGACCGTCCCCCCACCCCTCAGCGCCAGGGCCGCACCCGCTGCCGCAGCCCACCGAGCACCTTCCCTCCCCCCCCCCCCCCGCCGCCTCAAAAAAAAAAACCAACCAAAAAAGGTTCCGATGGATGGGGAGGGGGAAAACAAAGCGGGGAGGGGGGGAGCAGCCTTACCTCTGCGCTGCGGGTGGAACGGAGCGAATGGCCGGGAGGAACGGACCAGATCCCCCACCCCCCTCCCCGTACCCCCGGGCGGCGGCGGAGCCGGGTACCTGCGGGGCCACCGGGGAAACCGCCGCCGCCGGTACGGCCGGTACCTCCTCTGCCTCCGCGCCCCGCGGTGACGCTGCGCGGCCGCCGCCTGTCTTTTCCACCTCCCTCCAACCCCCCCCTTTCCCTCCTTCTGCTCCGCGGATGCGCGTTGGGTTCGGCGCTGCGCCCGAGGGGAGGTAACTCCTCTCTCCTCTCCCAAATAATAAAATATCTCTCTATATATTTCAATACTTTCCCCCCCACCACCACCACCACACGCGCTAAAATAAATAAATAACAGCGGACACGCAGCCCCTGACGCAGGCTTGAGTCATCGTCACGGCTGCACGTCAACGCTGGGAAGGCAGCCTCACATCCCCCCTCCCCAACCCCCCTCCGGGCTCTACCGAGGGGGGCCCTTGTATTAAAAGTAATAGAATAAAAGAGAAGGGGGTGGGTTTCCTTCTGCCCACCTTGGTGTCCGTACGAGGAGCACTGAATGAAAGGAGCTGCCCCAAAAGTGCCCTCCCGCCCCCGTTCTGCCTTTCCAGGTGGGCTTCCGTGATCCCTTTGCCCCCCTAACCCTAAACCCCATCCCCACCCCGAGGCAGTGGGGGGGATTTGATGTTTTGGAGTCACGGAGCGGCGCCGTGTCGTTTATTTGGGAGGAAGGCAGAAAGATACGGACGCGACACGGCCGCCTCTTCGGGGCATGCAAACATCACACCCAGCTTCCGTTCGTAGGTTTAATTAACCGCAACCACTTAAGCTGCTTTGATGCTGCGGGGAATCGAACAGAAAGCTCAGCGCACCTGTAGGGATCGGCCCTGCCTTTGGGAAGCACCTAATTGGGTTCGCCAGGAAAGCCAGAAACCTGCGGGGCTGATTTCTTGATGGGCAAGAGGGAATTTTCAAAGGGGTTCATTGATGGAAGCGATTGATGGATGGTCCCAGAGACACAAATTCAACCCATCCTCAACAGCGCAGCTTCTCCAGCTGACCCATCACTGGTGCAGGGGCTCGCTGCTACCCGTACCCAGCTCCTGGTGCCCTCGAGAAACCCCAGCAGGAGGAAAAACACCTTCGGAAGAGGAATCCTATGAAGGATTCAGACCCAGTGCCCCAAGGCGCAGAGCTCCAGCCCTCAGTGCCTGCTCACCTCCCCAACCCCGGGGCCGTTTCCCTTCGCAGCCCACGAGGCACAGAGCGATCCATCCTCCCATCTGAGCACCCCCCGCATCCCCCCCCCCCCTCTTCCCAGCTCACTCAGCCCTGTACTTTTCCGCCGGCAGCTCGGGGAGCAGACGGGATTAAAGCAGAGCGTGTGGATGAGTAATGCCTCTCCTGGAGGAGCAGTGCCCCGCAGAGCCGGCGGAGGGCTCATCCCGTGCTCCGAGCTCAGCGCGTTCCCAGAAGCATTGGGGCAGCAGCCTATAAATATCCGCCCGCATCCACCGCTGCTCTCATCTGACCCCGATCCCCGCGTTTTCGGCTGCCATCTGTCACCATGGCGATGGCATCGCGGGAGCCACCAACCCCTCCATCCATCCCCCCTCCCCCCACCACCATCACCACCTCTCCTCACCCCCGCCCAGTCATCCGAGGTTCCCAGCGCTCGGGGAGGCACTGAAAGGATGGCAAATCGAGGATGGAAGGGAGGGAAAACGCAGAGGGAGGTTGAATGGGAGCGAGGGATGCTGAGGGGATGCAGGTGCCGAATCTCACCGTGCAGAGCAGTGCAGGCGGAGAGGTGTGGGGAGCACAGGGCTGAGAGAACCCCCCGATGCAGACAGAGCATTGCAGGGATGCTGCCAGCACGGGGAGATGCCTTTGCCCACAGCAAAGTGCGAGCAGAGGGGATTAAACAGCGCGAGGGAGCGTGGTGAGGAAGACGGTTTTCCACCTAAGCTGTCGTGCCGACCTACATTCAAGTGATAATAATCTAAGGGGATAATGCCCTCTGGTTTCTAAATATGTATTTCCCTGCAAAGCCGTGGGCTGTCGTGGCTCATCCACGGCCCAGAGCTGCTAACACAGAGAGAAGGGATGGAGCCTGTGAGAGCGGCGGCCGTGCTGCTCCGAGCAGAGGGATTTCAGCTCTGCCACAGCATTTCCCACCCGAGCATCTCAGAGGTGAAGGGATTCACCCTTCTCCTGCTTCACTTTGCTGCTCCTCCTGCAGAACCATGCGCTCCTCTCCGGCTGGATGCAGGGACGAGGAGCCATGAGAGGAGACAATCCAGGCACAGCCACCACTGCCCCATGTGCCACCCCAATGGCTGCAGGTGGCACTGCCCACCCTCACAGGGACATCCCCCTCCGAGGGTGAGGGGACACACTTGGTGACCCTGGCCAGAACAAGCTCAGGGCCACCTTTGGAGCTCCTGCATGCAGCCCTTGTGCTCCCCAACCCCAGAGCACAGCGGTGACCCCACAGTGCACCGTGTCCCCATGCAACGCAAGGGCAGAGATCTTAAGAAGGGACAAAGGAGCAGCCTGGCCCTGCCCCTCGGTGCTCCCATCTCAGCCCTTATCCCTGCAGATTGCCCCCGAGTTGGACTGACCGATTTCAGGCCGTCTGAAGAATACATATCCAGAAAGTTGGAGAGGTGGAAGGCAATAATCCCCGTCTGAGTGGCAGAAGAAAACGGCTCTGATTCACTCAGCCCTGGGGAACGAGCATGCAGGGAAGAAAGGGGACCCTGCACAATGGAAGGAAAAATAATAAACACCAGCACAGGCACAGGAATGAGAACCATGTCTCACTGCCTCTGGGCGAGGGCTCGGAGCAGAGGGACCGACGCGCTTGAAAGCGCTGCTGCTCCCGTCTTCTGGTCTTAATTTGCTTTGCATGCCGAGCTGCCATCGGATCCGATGCACCCGGGGTTGTGTTGTGCAATGGGAGGGGACTGGAGGCAGTGGGGCTGTGCTTCCCATCCCCTCGATTTGAGGAGGTTCAAGCCCAGGGGGGGCTCGGGTGTCGGGCTGCGGATTGGGGCTTGGAGTGATCCCAGCTGGGGTTGGGGTGGGCCTGGGGGCTCCTCCTGGAGCTCTGCTTACCCACTTACCCCCCACACACACCCAGCTCTGTGTCCCTGAGGGGTCTGCGGTGGGGCAGCCCCACACATGGGTGCCCATCACTCAGGCACAGACCCGGATCCAGCCCAGGGGGTGTGGGACGGCCTCAGCAGTGCCTGCAGTTCCCGACTTCATGGGATCCTCCATCATTTTGTCCTTGGAAATGAAAACAAATCCCTTCAAAGGGCCTCAGAGCTGCCGGCGGCGGGGCATGTTCCTGGGGGAGCACAGACCCCATGGCTGGCTCCTTGGAGGGGGGGATGTGCCCCCGAATCCTGAAGGATGCTGCTGTGGGAGAGCACAGCACGGCAGGGAGGGCATTTGCTACCACAGTGCCTCACATTGCAAAAATCAGGACGTGGCTCATTCCTCCTATGCTCATCTCTGCCTGCCAGGCTCTGAGTGCCCAAACCAGCAGGGTCTGCACCCCCTGGAGGGGGGAAAGCATCGCCCTGTGCCGACACCGCCCAGCTGGGCCCCATCCCCCCCCCCCCCCCCCCCTCTTGGACAAACAACCCCAGCAGCTTGGCAGGCGGCACTCAGCTAACGAGCGGCAGCCCGGTGCCACCCAGCCGGTCTCCACCAGCAGCAGCTGTCACCAGAAGTGACACCCGGGAACCGCACGGGGACACGACACGGAGGTTGATGGGGAGCAGCTGGAGCGAGCAGAGCGAGCAGACCGCCTGCAGCTCCACCGCCGCCCCTCCCTGCCCCCTCCCCAGCCTGGCACAGCCCCCCCCTCCCCGGGCACGGTGGGAGCCGGGCAGTGGGGAAAGCAGAGCTCCCACCGCACGGCTGCAGTGCGATTTTGCCCCTGTGGGTGGATTTTAAGCACTGCTTTGGACGTCACGCCTCCATCCCCGTCTCCTCCGGGTGCCGCTTTCGGTACGGCCCCGCTCCTCACCTTCAGCCTCACCCCGTCGGGCACACAGCTGTCCCCGCAGCATCGCCTCCACAGCCCTCTGAGGCTGAGCAGAGCCGCTGGGAGGGGGAGAGAGGCGGTCATCAACAAGAGAAAGGTGGAAACACGCAGGCTGAAGTGCCCGGCACTCAGGATCCGACCATTGGCATCAAAGGGAGAGGGGGGAGGGCAGAGATGGGACTGCTCTGGGGGATGCTGTCTGCCCCCCTACCCACCAGAAAACCCCATTGTGAACCAGACTTCATCCCCTCCATCCCCAACCCCACAGGAGCTGCTAACAACTGGCAAGAGCCTCCATCCCCCTCTCAGCCTGGGCATCCCCAGCAGCACGATGTGGCCACCCGGGGGAGGAAGAAGGAGGAGGAGGAAGGGGAGGAGGGTCGGGGTAGCGCGGCCGTGTGCTGCTCCAACAGCTGGGGAGCGCTGGGCAGCACCGCAGTGAGCGCACGCAGAGCTCTGCGCTCGCACATCGCGTCCCAGAAACCGCCGCTCTCCATCTCCGGCGCCGTTCACCATCTGAGCCCGCAGAGCAGCGCAGGCCGAGCACCAGACCCGCCCCCCCCCCCCCGGCTATTTTTACCTGCAGTTCTGTCTTAGAATCCTTAAACCCATGGGTTTATGGATCTCGGTGCATCCTTCCCCAGGGGAAGCACAAGGTCGGAGCATCCCGGCATCACCCTCTGTGACCCACCAGAATTCCTTCCCTCACCCCCTATATATTCGGCTTTACCCCTCCCAGCCCCCCCTGCCCACGACCCCAAATGGGAATTTCTGCATCTCACCCATGGGTGACACCTCAGAGCCCAGCCGAGATGGACATCAGAGGGACTCCATAGGCAGGGCAGCTGTGGGGCTGGGAAAAGTCACTTGGAGGACTAAAAGCCCATAATCCCCCCATCACAATGTCCCACGTGGAAACAATCATCCCCAGGAAGACAAGCAGGTTTGGACCCCCCCTTTCCACCTCGTGCCCCAAAACCCCCCGCCCCCCCCCCCACGTGCAGCGTTTTGCTGTGTTTTAAGGGCACAGCTGACCCCAAGGTATACAAAACGCTGCTGGAGAGATGGGGCTGGATGCCACTCCACGCCCCTGCTGTGCTCCCACCCACTCAGTGAGATGGCCCCTCTATAGTTGGCACAGACAAAGGCATCTTCACCCCATTAACCCCCCGGGGGTCAATTCTTCCCTCCCATCCATCATCACAACAGGGCTGGTTGTGCTACAGCGGGACCAGGAGGAGGAATCAGGGTGGGGAGAGCTTCCAGGAGCGCATTTGATCCCAGATAGAGTTGAGCTGTGCGGGTGCAGCACCGGGCTGGTGTCGTTGCTCCCAGGAGCACAACTTAAACCCGGACATCTCCTCAAGCCCAACAGCTCAGCCTGCATGATGAACCCGCCCAGCCCACTGCCTTCCAGTCCCCATCCCATCCCCATCCTGTCCCCTCCCGGCTGTCAGCAAACGGTGCCACTGCCAAGACAGCAGCTCTGCATTGTCCGGGTCAGAGCTGAGCGCCGCCGCCCGAGGGGAGTGTTGGATACACAACAAAGTTGGCATCGCCAAAGAGACCCCAGGGAGGGGAGGCGGGGGAGGGGTCGGGGTGGGGAAGAGACAAACAAACAGAGAAATCAGCCCCCCCCCCCCCCGATATAACAGTTAATCTTCTCGAGCTGGGATGTCTGCCATCGTCCCCACTGCGGGGCTCGATCTCTGCTGAGTGACACGGCCACCGCCTCTGAGAAAGGGACCGTGGAGGAATGCAGCCGTGTGGGGGTCTCTGGGGGGGAGAGGGGGGGTGCACGGGAGGTGGTTTTGTCTGGGACGGGGAGGACGTGGGGGCTGCGGAGCCTTTCGAGGCACATTCCCATCAGATATGGGTGCCCAGCATTTACAGCCCCTCCAAGGATGTTCTCAGAGCTGGAGCTGAGGGTGCGAGGCACAGACTGCAGAGGGGATGAGAATGATTGGCAAAAGCCTCAGGGTGGGGGGGGGTCCCCAGGCTCTATGCCCACTCCCATCGGGGGCACCCTATGCGTCCCAGGCCCCCCTCCCCCCTCAATGCCTCCATCTCCCCAGGAAGATGAGGGCTCTCCTATTCCGAGATGGGCAGATAAGGGTTGGGCTTTCTGCCCAGAAATAAGGGCTGGGGGTGCAGCTGGGGCGGGGGGATGCAGGGTGAGGTGTGTTTGCAGCACTGGGAAGCCCTCAGGGGAAAGCCAGCAACAAGAAGAACAGAAGGAGCAGTGGGGGAGGCAGCAGGGAGATGGGGAGACGGGGAGATGGGCTGCGCCGACCATCTGCTGCACTCCTTTCTGCTCCAGCATAGGAGCTGCCACCAAGAGGAGCTGATTCCCCCCCCCTGCAGGGACAGGAGGAGACCCAGATGAGGAGAGGTGGGGAGGTGACAGCCCGGTACCTTGTGCCCTCTCCCACCTCGACCCCCCCAGCTCCCCATGGGGGTTCCCATCCATGTGCCCCTCACGGGGTGACCTCAGACAACGAGAGATCCACAAAGTTTGGGCCTTACTGAAAAATAAGGAGAAGAACCAAAGCCCTCTGCTCCCCACAGCCCTTTTATCCCCGTTTTGGGGGATCGGCACAGGAGGGAGCACTGAGCTGCCCACTGCTGAGTGCTCAGCAGCGATAGGCAGGGCTGGGTATCGCCTCCTGTTGTGCTGTCCCTGTGCATCCCCACGGTTCCTGAGGGACCCACATTCCTCACAGCCCTGCTGCACGGCACCCAACCCCAACACTGACCCATCCATCCCTCGCTGGTGTCCCCGAGTCCAGATGGGATGGCATGGGGAAGAAAAAGGGTGATGCCTGGGGGAGCAATGAACACCTCAACGAGAGCCCAAAGCTTGACCTGCTCCGTAGGGGGGAGGTAACGGGTTGAGGGCAGCAGAGGGGATTTGAGGAAATTGGGAGGATCCACTGGAAGCTATCGCTCACCAAGCAGCTTACAGCAATCAGCTTAGGGCGCTAACGAGGAAAAGCAGCTGCTGAAGGAAGGCAGAGCTTTAATCTTACAGCAAATCTCTGCCCCGTCCATTCGCCGTCCCTGTACGGACCACAGCCAACACAGTCAGCCCTGGGCTGGGGGTGTGGATCAGCACAGCAGGGAGCTTTGAGGCCGGGGGGGGGGGGGAGGGGGGCTCTTTGTGACCCTGCACTGGGTCGGTAGGAAGCACTGCAGGATGCAGTGGGTGAGGAGGGGGCTCACAGATGGGGCTGTGGATGAAGGGAGAGGATGGGAATAACCCCAGGGCAGGAATTTGGGCATGAAAAGGGCAATTGGAAAGAATGCAAGCAGAATGCAGCCAAGCCAACATCCCACAGACAGAGCCAGCCCTCTTCCTATCTCATTTCACCAGGTAATTGCCTCTTCCAATTACACAATTAGCGCGAGCTGAGGTAATTACAGAACGGAGGCGTATAATCGCACAGCGGCTGCTGTAACTCAGGAGAGGGATGGATGCTGGTGGGGAAATCACCTCCAAAAAGGGGAAACAGGGACAGCACAGCCCCGGCACAGCAGGGTGAGTGATGGAGCCGGGCAGTGCCAGCACTTTGGCATGGTGCTGTGTTAGTTATTTTAATGCACACAAGTCAGCTGACTGTTTCTTCCCCCCCCCCCCCCCCTCCCCCCAGCACACGGCTCTGTTCACAGTGTTCCTCTGCCGGGTCAGAGCTGCCTTATGGTCACCCAGAGGGAGATATCCGTGGCTTGTGAGGATGAACTGAGCACCGTGGGATGGAATACATTCATGATGGCCAAAGCACTGAACGACGTCCCTGTGCTGATGAGGTGGATTGACGCTCCAGAAGGTTGTGCTATGCCCAAAGCACTCACCCTGCCCCAGAGATCCCCAAAGCCTCAGCACAGCGCATGCATCCTGCAGGCATTTGGGTGCTGGAGAACCCATTTCTCTTTCAGTTCTCCCCAGTTTTTCCAGGCAGGATCCTGCTGGAGCTGCTGCCATGCTGCAGGGGGGAGGACAGGAGGCAAATCCACATCCTTACAGCAAAAGGCATCACAGAACGGGATGCCAGGAGATGCTGCGGCCCCAAACTCGGCCGTCCTTCCCATCCCATCCCTTCCCACCCTGCTGGGGTCCCGGTGCCGGCTGTCCCGTGTCACTAGGGGGCAGCGGAGCATCTCTGAGCTGCTCCCAGACCCCCCAACCCCGGGGGTGGCCCCCATCGTCCCCATCGCAGCCGCTGTCCCGGCGCTCCCATAGGGAAGAGCGGCGGATCGCAGCGCAGCCACCACGCGCCTGCGTTGCCCTGGATACGGCCCGTTTCTTGGCTGAGGCCGTATTTGGGTGGGAAAAGAAGGATTTGGGCTGCTTGGCAGGGTTTTGCTCCTGAATCAGCCCCAGCACTGAGCTCACGTGCGCTGCCCACGTTTCCAAGCCCAGGTATGGCAATGGTGCAGCACCCAAATCCCTTCTCTGCCCCACAAAGCGCTCACCGATGGGGTCGGCACCCCGTGTGTGTCCTCACATCACAGCACTGCAACGGGGCACACAAGGACAGCTGCCCACTGCTGCCGGCCCCACATCCCCACGGACACAAACCCACCCTAGAGGCCAAAGCCGGCCCTCTCAGGAGAGGAATCCCTTCAGCAAATCAGTCGTGGCCGATCGCAGCAGCATCTGGCAGTGGGGAGAACAGCCCTGTCACGTCGGTGTCGTTCCTTGGTGTGCACCAGCTCTGGTTTTGCAGCTCTGGTTTTGCAGCTGGGACCCACGGGTGCCCGGCTCCTCGGTGCCGTGGAGAAGGGACCACAGCAAAGCCTGAAATAGGGATGAAATGAAGCCACAACAAACCCACAGTTATTTCCTCGTGCTTCAGCACCTGAGGGCTTTTCCCCACGCCAAAACCAGGCAGAAATCAGCGCTCTGAGCTCCAGCCTCAAAGCAGCACTGAGGCTGCACCCACCCACCGGCTGCATTCGCCTCTGGGGCAGAGAGGGAAAGCGGTGGGATCTGCTCAGCCTCAACCGCGTCTGCACGGCCCCCCCCCCCGCATCCCTTCCTGACAACGGGGCGTCGGATTTCCACTGCCGAAGGTCTCAGGGGGGGCTGCAGGAAATTGGGACTGATGGAAGACCCCGGGAACCCCCACTGCTTCGGGGATGGGCGCGGGGACCCGCGGGGAAAAGGCGCCGGGAGCTGTCGGTCACTCCGCATCGGGACGGCGCGGTGATTGCCAGCTGCTCGGGGTGGGACCGATCCCCCGGAGGAGGAGGAGGAGAGCATCCCCGTCTGCTCCGTATCTCTTGAAACAACAAACACGGCTCTGCCTCCTGGTGCCCCCGCGCATTCCTGTTTGGAGAGGGAGCCGGCAGCGGCGTCGGGCTCCTGGCGATGGGCATCACCTCCAACCAACCGCTCCGGACCCGCAGAGCCGCACTGCGCCCACCGTGGGCACATCGGGTCTGGGTCGTCCGAGGCAGAAGGAAAGAGGGGGTGGAAGGAGGGGCTGCGTGCTGCTCCTGCACCTCTGGGATGCGTTTTTCTCCCTATAGCAAACGCTCTTCCTGCTCTGCTGCCATCCAGGGAGGATGTTCCTGCTGCTGCTCTGGGCTGGAGCATCCTGCTGCTTCCCACAATAAATCGGTGGTGGGCAGAGGGGGCAGAGCTCTCCGTGTGCCCTCAAAGCTCGGCGGTGTCCCCGCTGGGATGAATGGAAGGGTTTTAACCCACGAGACATCACCTCCTCAATGGGGTCGGTGTGTCACAGGGGCTGGATGGAAGGAGTCAGTGGGATTGCTGTAGGGCACACAGGCAGGAATAGGGGCACGCTGCAGCCCCCCCTGTGCCGGCAGCCCCGCTAACAGCCGTGACTGCTCCACATGCAGAGGAAATGGTGAACGAGCTCTGAGCTCGGGGTGAGGCTCTGGGTTCAGTTCCCTGAGCCCTGGGCTCCAGGTGGGCCCCATTAACACCATTCCTAGGGATGGGGCAGAATCGGTCCCCGTGCCTCCAGGAGCCACATCCTCTGCTGAGCTCTGTGCCCTGCTCTGCCCTGCACTGGGCCCCACACCTCCTCCCCTGCCCCTGTTCTCCTGGCCCAGTTCTGCTGTTTCACTGCACTGCTGAATGAGGAACGTGGGGGTGAGACCTCGTGATAATTGTTCCCACAGCCCTGTCCCACAAAACATTCACTTCCCCCCATTACCTGAAATTCTATGATCCTGGGTCTCCAAACCCCATGGAGCACAGAGCGTCCTCTCTACAGCTCCAGGGCCCCTCTTAGCAGGGGAAGGGGCTGGGGAAGGGCTGATCTCAAAGGTTTCTTCCTCCTCAACCGCTCTGAGCTCAGAGGTTTAATATGAAAATGCTGTGGGTTATTTCAGGAGTGGGAGGAAGACATCTTTTACTCCAATTTGGCAGGGGTCACCTGCACTTATTGCTCAGAGCCTCCCCCCTGCTGCTCCCAAGGCTTTGAACCAGCTCAGACCCCATTAGCGGGGTTAACCAACAGCAGGGAAATGTAGGTTTAATATCAGAGGAAGTGAAAGGGAGCCTGCTGGTGTTTGGGTCCGGGTTCTGCAGGGTGCTCAGGCCCCCCAGCATATGGGTCTGGTGGTGGGGAGCATGAAATGGGGGCAGTGCCACTGCAGGGAAACCCCCAGGCAGGGAGAGCTCGAGTCATGGAAGCCAAGCAGCTCTGCCAGCCTCAGCGCCTCCACGTCTCCTGCTGCTGTTCTTGTGCCAATTAGTTTGCTCAGAGCAATTAATGAGCTCCAACACCTCCAGCCATTGCCTTCCTGTAGCAGCAAGCAGCGTGGAGAGCAACGCTCACCTCCATTATTGGGCTGAGAAAACGAGAAAGGATGAGGACTGGAAAGAGGGAGAGGGTGAGCAGTGCTCCAAACGAGGACCCAACTCAGCACCCTACAACATCCTGGGTTCCCAGCAGGGATTCCTCCAGCAGCACTCAGCTGAGCCATCCTTGGGTACCCGAGAGCTCTGGGGCTGAAAGCACCTGGGAGTCCCACAGCACGGATGTGTTTCCTAACACAAGGGATACTTTGAGACAGGGAACAGCTTGCGGCTCCTCGCGGGGAGATTTGCAGTTGAAAGGTCAAAGCTGTTTCTGGTTCTCCTTATCAGAGCTGCCTGAGCCAAAGGAAATCTTTCACTGCACTGGTCGGGCAGGGGGGGTCACAGCAGGGACACGCACCGGGGCACGGTGGGGCCGGAGATGAGGCACTGATGGCAGGAGGTGGGAAGAAACCCTGCAGACAGGAGCTCGGCCCTATCAGCAGCCTTACAGCCACCCTTCCATCACCCCAGTGCAGCCCTCGGCCCCATCTGCAGGGCTATTTGGGGGGGTATTGTTTGGGCACTGCAGCCGCTGGGTTGGCCACTGGGCTCCGTGTCCCTTCCAGCACTTCTGTGTGGTTTGCACCATGAACTCAGAGGTGGGCAGGTCTGAAGCAGTGTTTGCTTCACAGGACTGAGGTTTCCCAAACTTAAGTGCAGTCCTGGCATTGGGAGATGCGTTTCTGCACAGCCAAGGGTGTCCAACCTGGCACAAATAACTGGGGGCCAAAGCAACCTCCACTGGCAGAAAATCATAAGCATTGCTGGACTCGGCTCTTAGCCAATGCTGCCTCCTTCTCAGACCTCATACTCCTCTTTCCATCCATCCATCCATCCATCCCTCCATCCCTCCATCCATCCATCCATCCCTCCATCCCTCCATCCCTCCATCCATCCATCCATCCCTCCATCCATCCATCCATCCCTCCATCCCTCCATCCCTCCATCCCTCCATCCATCCATCCATCCATCCATCCATCCATCCATTCCTCCATACATCCATCCATATCTCACTTCCATGTCTCCAGAAGCAAACTCCAGTGGTAGAGAAGATTAAACATCTCTGAACTCAGCTCTTAGCCAACGCTGCCTCCTTCTCAGACCTTGGTCATCCTCTTCCCATCTGTCAGTCCGTCCATCCCTCCCTCCCTCCATCCCTCCACCCATCTCTCCATCCATCCGACCCATCCATCCATTCCCCCCACCCGCCCCCAGCAGCCCCACGCTGACAGCTCAAGTGGTGCAAGGGCACAAGGAGTCACAGATGGCCCATCTGGTTTCCCTGCAGCCCTCACAGCGTCGTCACCTTTCATTCATGCTGACAGGTACAGGATTACTGCCAGCCCGCCCTGACACGAACACTTTGATCATGGGAGCTCTGTGAACTCAGGGTGAGGAGAACACCCCGAGCACCGCCACCGTGGTCTCGTGGGGCATCAGCACAAAGATGGGACCCTGTGCTGCTCCTCGGGGCCAACCAAGCATCAACCACACACCGCAGAGCCACCAGGCATCCCCAACCCTCCGTGTGGCAATCAACCAACACTGCTGTGCTGTGCCTCAGTTTCCTCATTGGAAAGGGGAATGTTTGACCCCACACCAACTGCAGAGAGCACCTTTACGCAGCACATCCTACATCCATCCACCCCTCCATCCATCCCTCCACCACTCCATCCATCCCTCCATCCCTCCCTCCACCACTCCACCCCTCCATCCATCCCTCCATCCCTCCCTCCTTCCCTCCATCCCTCCATCCATCCCACAGCACACCCCACAGCAGTGATACCATACAGCGGTGCCCCATGAAGCCCCTGGGGACGGCTGCCTTCCCCCCCCCCCCCCCCAACACCACCAAACCCCGATTGCTTTCAGGTGTCGGCCACTTCACAGCATCCTTCTTCCCCCCGAGAGGAAGGAGGAGGTTTGGGGGGGGTGGGGGGAACCATTTCCAAGGGCTAAACACAAACCAGAAGGCAGTGCTGAGATTTCCCCATCCTTTCGGGACACAGCTGCTGATTTTTCCCTCTCCTTTCTCCCCACAAAACTTCTCCTCTCATTCCTATGGGGCTGCCCGCAGCCCTGGGGACTCCTTGCATTTGCTGCAGACTTCTCCCTTTCCCAGCAATAAATATTCAGCTTACATTTGAAGGGAAGAAAATGCTTTCTGGTGCTTTTCTGGCTTTCCATGGCGAAAGATGATGGCTCTTAGATTGATTGGGATCAGAGCAGCAACGGCACTGGGATCTGCAGGACACCTCAGTGGGATTGCGGTGTGGGGAGCACTGCTGGTCTGGTTTATGGCACAGGGCTTCGTCCGTCCGTCTGTCCGTCCATCCATCCATCCATCCCGGTGCGTATCACTTCGTGCATCCTCAAAGCGCTTTGTTAGGGGATGGGACGCATCCATCTGTCCGTCCCACGGGGATGGGAAGGGCTTTGGTTGGGGTTTGGGGTTTGCCTTGGGGTGCCGGTGGGGCCGCACCTCGGGCAGTGGCTCCGTGTGACAGTGGGGCACGATGTGGGGGTGCATTGGGAGCAGCCCCCGAGGGCATTTGCACCCACATTGGCTCCTATGGGGAGCAACTTTTCCGGCCCTCCTTTCAGCCCTTTGGGTTTTTTATTCTTCTCGTTCTTTTTTACTTCTTTTCCTATTTGGTTTTGCTTTCTGTCGTCATTCTCTTTAATCATATTCTTTCCTTTTTCGTACCCCGTCGGAGCAGCTCCGCTCAAAGCCCGACCTCCGACCGCACACAACAGATCTCTGCTTCTTTGCATCACAAAGCTCTGCGGGAATGGGGCAGCCGGGCGGGGGGTTGGGGGGGCTGAAGGGGAAAGGGAGACCTGAGGGGTGAAACGGCGCTCACGGTGACCCCATTGCCGAGCAAAAGGAGGAGGCGAGGAGCCCCAATGCGACCCCCCCCGCACCCCGCTTGCAAAACACGGGCTGGATGCTGCAGGCAGAGCACTCAGCGCTCCCAACGGGGACGGATCCGATTCACACCCCCCTCCCCCCCCCTCCCCCCCCCCCCCCCAAAAAGGCCGCTGCAAACCGAAACGTTGCTTTTTTTTTTTCCTATCATTCGGCTGCAAAAATTCGAGGAAAAATAAACAGTTTTTGTGCATTTTTTGCAACCGAGCCCAAAGCGTTGGGGGGTTTTTTTTTGTATCCATGTTGGGTTTTGCTGGCGCTCATTGGCACCACGGCGATGCCAAACAAACCCCCAAACCCCAACGCCGTGCACCCCCACAACCCCCCCCCCCCCCCCCGGCTGTGCCCAGCCCCGATCCCTGCAGTCACTGCGTGCCCATCTGTCCGTCTGTCCCTCTGCAGTCCCGGTGCTCCCATCCGTGTGTCGGTGAGCTCTGCACAACTGCAGGCTGCGCCGTCCCCGTGCACAGATACGGGCGGTCCCGTGGTCAGTGTGTGTGATTTGAGTGTGCAAATGAGTGCGTGTGTGGGGGGGGGGGGGGTCGGATCGAGGGGCTCTGTCTCCATTTCAGCACGATGTTAACATGGGGCGCCTGGCAGAGGAAAGCAGGGGGGTTCCTCGGTGTTGTGTGAGGGCCGTGCTGAGGGCTGAGAGTGGAAAGAAAGGAGTGGGATCCCAACTGCTGCTCGGCGCTGCACCGCTGGGCTCCAGGGACACAAAATGCAGCGGACCGTGGTGGGGGAGGAACCCATTCCCGTGTGCCGGGCATTGCTGAGCTTGGTGGCAGCTGTGCAGTGCCCACGGGTTTGAGCTGGGGGACAAGCAGGGAGAACCAATGGGACACAGACAGGGACATCCCCACCCCACCCCACCCCGGCCAGTGAGACTGAAACCGAAACCAGAATGTGCTGGCACAGCGAGCAGCCCACCAGAAAAACTGGGAGGGGGGCACTGAAAACGATCCCCCTTCACAGCATTTGGTGACACGGAGTGACACGGGACGCATGGGGGACAGCAGCGGGGCTCACAATCCCTGCTGTACAATAACTCACAGTGCACAGGGAGAAGGGACAGCCCGATGGGAGAGCCCAGCAGAGAAGGGAAAGTGTTGGGCAGCTGTGGGGGGAACACTGGGGGTGGGCACTGCAAAATGAGCTGCAGCCAAAGCACAGCCCTGCAGCCCCACAGATCCACAGCCCCACAGATCCACAGCCCCACAGCCCTGCAGCCCCACAGCCCGGCTTTGCTCCCCTCCCTTTCCAGCTGATTGCAGAGCACTTTTATCAGGAGCTCCCGTTGATTTCAAGCAGCAAAGCACACCCGGACAGCCCCTGTCCTTCCAGCAAAGGCACCAGCACGCTGCAACGCTGCTATTCTGCTGCTTACCCCCACCTTCCCACCCCCCCAAGTCCTTCTGCACACGCTTTGCTGCTCTGACACAGCTCACCTCCCCCCCACCCTTCAGCCCTGACACGCAGCACGGAGCAGTGCCCCAAATCCACCAAAAGCTCTGTGCTGTACGGGTGGGAGAGCAGCAAATCGTGGCCCAGAGCACGGCTGCAGCGTGGGGACCCCCAGCTCTTTGGCACTGATCTGCCCCCAGTGTGACTCTCAGCCTTCAAAACACCAAACCTGACCCCCACCCCGGCCCCAAACCCTATCAAAGCTGTGCTCCTTCAAACCCAAACAGCCTGAGTGGCTCTGACTCCGATGGGTGCAGAGGGGTGAGAAGTGAGGCTTGAGCCCCGATGAGCTCTGGCAGCTGCAGGGATAGAAGAGCTCCTCCAGGCGTGGAGATGTGGGTCCAGCTGCGTGTCCCAGTGCCACATCACGGGGTCAGCACCATCTCCAAACTGATGTGCCCGGGCCTCAGCCCCAGTGCTGGGAAAGGAAAGGCCGCAGACAGCCTCGTGCAGCCCGGGGAAGGGAAAGGGACGCAGAGGGGCTCTGAAAGACTCAAGGAATAGGGAACGTTTCTCCCATCCCTGGGATCTGGAGGGCCTGGGGTCGAAGCTGTGCGCTGAGGAAGGGCCCTGGGCGTTTCCTGCTGCTCAGGGACTGCATAAGGGAGGCCCAGAACCCACAGCCCCCGTACTGGAAGGGATGAATTTCTGCTCCCGGCCAACCCCGGTCACCCGGGGGGCACTGGGGGTTGCAGTAGGAATGGGGGGCAGTGGCACAGAGGGTTAACATTGCGGGTGGAAAGACGCACGTGACCGAGGCGGTGGAAGTGGGTTGGGGTGGGAGTGGGTGTGAGTGTGCCGGGGGTGCTGGGCGAGCCCTCCCTTCCAACCCCACGTATCTCCCCCCCCCCCCCCCCCGCCTCTTCTCCAGCCCCACACAAAATCCCGCTCCCCTCTGTCCCTCCGCTCCCTCCAACCTGCAGCATGGAGGCACGGGGCTGCTCTCCCTTCCCCCCGACTCGCCGGGCCCCCCCAGGACCCCCGCACACCTCCGGCCCCTTCACAGCCGGGACACATGGGGGCCCTCCCCGCCGCCCTCCAGACAGGGCAGAGCCCCACTGCCTGGGGGCCGCCGGCCCGGGCCCCCTCCTCCACGGGAGACCCTTCTACGGGGCTGCAGGTACCGGGGGTGCGGTGGGGTGGAGGGGGGAGCCGGGGCCGCACCCCAAGGCTTTGCTTTCCGGATCCGCTCCTGCTCTCGCCGCCCCGCGCTCCCTCCGCTCTGTGCTCCCTATCGCCGACACAGCCCCGCCGTCGCGACGCGGTGAACGACGCGGCAGCACCGCCGCTAAACCCGATGGGCTCCGGGCGGTGCGAGGGAAACACGGAACGCGGCCGCGGGTGGGAGCGGGGATCCGCCCGGTGCCCGGGTCCACCCCAGCGGGGCTCTCCCCACCGTTTCTCGATCCCCCCGGGCGCTCCTCGCTCCTTCCATCCCCATAACACCGTCGGAGGCCCCGAGGGCTCCTCTTTGCCCCGGCCCCGTCCGACCGCTAATGGACCGAACAACGAGGCCGAGCGTAACGGGAACCCAACGGCACCGCAGGGAGCGCCGCTTACCGCTGCCCGCATCCTCCGTCCGGCCCCGGGAGTCCCCGCAGCCCCGGCCCTTCGCTCCCGGTCCCCGCGGGCTCTCCTCTCCTCCCGGTGCCGGTACAGCTGTTCCACAGCTGCAGGCAGAGCCGTCCGGGGCGGTGGGTTTGGGGTGTCTGCGTTCTCCCTTTCTCTCCCCCCATCCCCTTCGCCATCTCCGGACTGTGAGTGTTCCGCTGCACCTCGGTGTCCCATTCCCTTCCTGCTCCTTTTAGGCCCTTTATTTATCGGTCTCCATCGCAGCCCCTTTGGAAAAGGGCAAACCCCCCCCCCCCAGAAAGGCCCAAAGCCGCCTCTAAGAGCGCACGGCTTTGTGCAGCCCGTGGTTCCCCTTCATCCCCTTTTCCCTCTTTCCCATGGCGCTGAGTTTGGGTTGCTGCTTTCACCCCTCTCCACGTTCCCTCATCGCCAACAGCAGCGGCACAGCGTGGCCCTCCAATTGCTCAGCCCTTTGGGAGCACAAAGCTGGGGGTCCCGCAGCCCTTGGCTTCGTTTTGGGGGTATGGAGATCACTCGGTACCGAGGATAGGGGAGCAGCCCCCCCCCCCCCCCATCCCAACCCCAGATGAGATCGTGCCGTTAATTCGAAGCAGCTGCCCCACGGCTCTCGGCTGTGCACCATAACCCCCCAAATTGCCTCAATTAGGAGAAAATAATAATAGCTATCATCATCATCATCATCATCATCCAAAGGGAAGGTCTGGAAAATGCCGCCGCGGGGGCGGGGGGGGGGGGGGGGGGGGGGGTGAAGTTCAGAGCCTCATAGGGGGGTGTGCAGGGATGGGACACCAGAATGGGACACTAGGATGGGATATTGGGACAGACCCCTCAGTAGCCCTGAGCACTGGGCCAGGCTGTGCCCCACACAGGGGCTGAGACCCCCGGGGGCTCCCGGTGCCCACCTGCTGCCAGCCCAGCATGGTAGGGTTTGTTACAGGGAGGAGGGGGGGGGGAACACAAAGGAATGCACCTGGGGTGGGCTCCTCCATGGGGAGAGCCCCCCTAGTGTGCACAGCGGGGCTCCCCACACTGTCCATCATCCCCCCCCCCTTCCTCCACTCCAGGTTCCCTCTGTGAGTTTTGCCCCTAGGGAGGGATCCACAGCACTCGATCCCATCCTGACATGCCCCCCCCCAACCGCCCCCCCAATGGGATGAGCACCTTTCTGTGGGGATGGGATGGCAGTACTTGAGAACAGCAGGGTGGACACGGGTGGACGTGTCTCCCAAAGAGCACCCCAGGGGCACAGCAGCAATGGGGGGGGGGGGTAGGGGGGGGGAGGTGGGGGAGAACCCCCACGTTTAGATCTGTGGCTCCATCCTCAGGGCTGCATGGGGGAAGGGATGCAGCGGAAGCAACGAGGATAAGATTTGGGTTTGCAAATGGATTCCTGAGTCAGGGCTGCAGAGAGAGACGTGATGGCAGCCTCCGAGATGCACACCAAGTGGGGCGGCCTGCAGTGCCCCCCTCCCCTGTTCTCACCCCCACACCCACCCCAGGGGGTGATGAGGAACCGCAGCCTTCATCCCCCCACTGCATGGACCAGGGGCTCCGTGCTCCCCTAACCCCCACCTCTCCCCTCCAGGCACCGAGAAGGGCTGCAAGGCCGAGTGCCACGCGATGCCCGCTGCCTGCCGTCCCTCCAGCAAAGCCCCACTGTTGGCATCCCCCACCCTGGGCAGCCCCCCCCTGCCCGAGCCCCCTCCTCTGGGCAGGAGCAAGAGCAAGAAGCGAAGGAACAGGACAACCTTCAGCACCTTCCAGCTGGAGGAGCTGGAGAAGGTCTTCCAGAAGACGCATTACCCTGATGTGTACGCCCGCGAGCAGCTGGCACTGCGCACAGACCTGACCGAGGCCAGGGTGCAGGTATGGGGCTGGGGGGGCTGGGGGGGCTGGGAGGGCCAGGGGGAGTGGGGGGAGGAGGGATGCCTTCCTCTGCCTGAGGAGGGGATGCTGAGATCAGAAAGGCCCTGAGCTCCGGGGGGGAAATCTACCCCATCGCCACGGGGGTGGCTTCGTGGCCTGGCCTCAGCTCTTCCTTTGTCCCATCCAAAGGGCAGGGAGAGACAAAATGTGGGGCAAGAACCCCCCCCCACTCAGGGCATGGGAAAGCAGAGGGGCACCCGATGGAGAGGGTAGGAAAAGGAGGGAGGGGGTAGGAAAAGGAGGGAGGGGGTAGGAAAAGGAGGGAGGGGGTAGATCCCAATACCACGTCCTCCTTTCTGGGGGAGGACCTGTCATGGTCCCAGGCACAGAGGGGACGTGTGGTCGAATCATCCCGACCCCAAGAGCCTCACCCCACACCAAAACCAAGCGGAAGAAAAAGGAAAGTAGAGGACAGGAGCCCGGCACCCACCCTGCATGGGCTCTTAGACCTGCTGGGACAGGCTGGGGGGGGTCCTCGTTCCTCAACCCCCACCTCTGCCCCCAGGTCTGGTTCCAGAACCGAAGGGCCAAGTGGAGGAAACGGGAACGCTATGGGAAAATCCAGGAGGTGAGAACCACCCCCCCCCCATTGCACCCTGGGTGCCCCCACATCACCACGCTCCACCCCAGGCCCTGCAGTCACACCACTGTGACTGTGAAGTGCAGAGCACTTCACCTCCTCACTTGGCTGCAAAACTGCCTTTTCTTTTCCCACAAACACTGAAAAGCATAAAAAGACCTTAAAACCAACCAGCTTTATGCCCCCCCCCCCCCCCTCCCCCCCACACACACACTGCTCTCCATGACTGCTGTGTGACACAGAGGCAGCAGCATCACCAGAACACGAGGCTGGGGGCTGCCATGGGGGTCCCCACACCACAAACCTTCCAAGGCAGCGATGCCAGGAAGATCCCCAACAGGATTCACTCCCCACCCAACCGAAGCAAAGCAAAGGCAGCCCTTGGTTGCACCTCATGGGCAGGGAGGGGGGGATTCAGGGTGTGGGGTGTGGATGATGACGCGGTGCCCGTCGTCACTCTGGGCTCTTGGCTCCTTTCTTCCAGCTGCAGAACAACTTGTGGCCCAGCTCTGGCAGCCCCGCAGGGCCCTGCCTTGTGCCCCCCGACAGCATCCCATCGCCGTGCGTGTCTCCATACCCTCACACTCACAGCAACATCACCAGCTTCGTGGGCATCCCCGCCTCTCCCAGCCACCCCCCCGGCATCAACAGCCTCTACTCCCTGCATGGCCTCACCCCCCCGAGCCTCAGTGCCCCCCAGTTCGAGCCACCACCATCAGAGAATGACTACAAACCACCCGCCCTGGTGACACTGCGGATGAAAGCCAAGGAGCCGGGCAGCCTGCTGGGCTGGGCCACGTAACCCCTGCATGGGACACAGACCCCACAGCGTAGCCCTCCCCCCCCCCAACCCCGGCTGCCCCTCTCTGCATGGCAGTGCGGTCCACGCATCCCTCCTGCACCCCAATGTGCCATATTGCTGCAGCATGGCCCCCTCCATCAGGACCCTCCCTTGTAAGGAGGGGGGGGGTGGGCTGGGTCAGAGCGCAGCCCTAAATGCAGCCCAGCATCTCCCTGCTGAGAAGCAGCAAGTGGGTGGTGGGCACGAGTCAGCCCCCTCCTCTTAGGGCTGGCACTGGCAGGAGGGGCACTTGGGGACCCTAAAAAGTCAGCCCTGGTAAAGCCTGGGCACTTCTAAGCACCTTCAGCCCAGAGCAGCTGAGATCTGATGGAGGGGATCTGATGGAGGGGATCTGATGGAGGGGATCTGATGGAGGGGATCTGATGGAGGGGATCTGATGGAGGGGATCTGATGGAGGGGATCTGATGGAGGGGACCTGCTGGCTTTGCCCGGCGTCTGCACCAAGGTGTGGGGAAATCACTCCCAAAGCCCACCTGCAGAGCACACAGCATCCCAGCACCCACCCTGCCCAGAGGATGCAGACCCCACATGGACACCTGGGGCAGGTGGGGTGGGGGGGAACGAGTGCTGGGAGAGGGGGATCACTGGGGGTAGAGCCAACCCACCCCATCAGAGCACCCACCCCAGGCTAAAGGAGCCCTCAGAACCTCCCTGCACCTCGGCCAAAAAAACCCAAACCAAAACATCAATCCCACTCTGCCCCCAGCTCTCCTGTATCCTGATGTCAGGGAAGGGCAAGTGGGGATCCCTCACCACCAGCCCCATTCGGGTCAAAAAACACCCAAACCCAAAAGTTTCTGTGCAAAGGCCCCCAAAACCTCTCAGCAGCCCAAGGACACCATAGGTACGGCCGGTGCCCCGCAGGGAACACAGCCCCATGGGGGGACCCACGCTGTTCCACAACCCCCTCCCACCCACAGGGATTTTGTTCCCTTATAAACAATAAAACCACACTTTCAGGAACCTGATTTCTCCCCCCCGTGCTGCTGCTGCCATGGGGCTGGAGGGACGGGGACGCAGACGGAGGTCGGCCACACTCAGTTCAAGGCTATCACGAATATATATATGTATATATATTATATATGTACAGCTCATCCACCCCACCCAGCGGGGTGAGGGAACACTGCAGCCTCCAGCCCCACCACCACTGCACTCCCACCCCCCCCCTCCACTGCATCTACCCGGGGGGGGGGGGCGCACACCACCCTGGTGTTCCTTTCACAGCACCCAGCGACCCACAGCAGCACCGAAGGGCCTTTCACTGCCCCATCTGCATGGGGTGAAGCACAGCACGGCCTGGAAGGAGGCAGAGGGGCTGGATGGCGTCTCAGATCCCTCCCAGCCCTGCTGCAGGAGGCCAAGCACCCGCAGCCCCTCCCAGCACCCACGGCTTTGCCCACCCCCCAACCTCAAACCTCTCCCCCAAACAACCCCTCCTGCCTTCCCACAAGGCCATCACTGCAGCAGCTCCTCCCAGGAGATGGGTCGGGAGAAGACCTCCCGTTCCAGCCACAGGTCGTAGTTGACCTGGAAATCCTCGGGCAGCTCCACTCTCTGGCCCAGCACGCTCTGCAGGCAGTTGTCCACAGGTAGAAAGTCGGGGTTGCTGTGAGCCCGGTCATAGCGACGCGAGTTGAAGCGCTCAATGCTGGCACGCAGGGCACATTCCTCCGCCTGGAAGTCCCAGGGTCGGGCATCCAGATCTGTGAGGAGAGAAGAGGGCATCAGAGGACAGCTGGGGCTCTTCAGGCAACCAAATCCCCCACAGCGAGACCTGGCGAGCCCCCACAAAGCAGCATGAAGAGGCACAGGGCCAGCAATCACCATCAGCTCCAACACCAGCCGCTGCCAGCCGTGCCAGCGCCGCACATCTCCCCCCACAGCCCAGACCAGGGGCTGCACCAGCCCTGAGCAGCAGCAGGACAGCTCTGGCATGAGGACAGCAGCTAACAGGGCACGTTGTGGTGGCTGCAGAGGACACACCGTTGCCGTAAGCCCAGTCATCATTCAGGCGGTGCCGCACTTTCTGGTAGATGGCTGACATGGTCTTCATGTTGCTCTTCCTCCACTGCCGACCCAGGTACTTGGTCTGCACCTTGAGCAGCTTCAGCACGTACAGCTGCATCATGGCCTGCTTCACCTTCAGCGCCCGCTTCAGGATGGGTGCTGACTTGAACACCACCAGCATCTGAGGGGACAGCCGGGGACGGGGGGGTGACGCAGCCAGGATGGACGCATGGCACCCCTGCTGCAGGGTGCCAGCCCCCTCCAGCACACAGACCTTGCTGTGCAGCATGCACACACCCCACCCCCAGTGCTCTCCCCACTCCACAGCAAGGCCTGGGTGCAGTGCAAAGCCTTGGCCCGGCCCCCAGCCCTCACCATCGTGCGGGAGTGCTTCCACTTGGTCAGCTTGTTGAGGATGCGCAGCAGGTTGATGCAGGAGAACAGGTTCCTCCAGCAGAACTGGTTGTTGTCTCCTGCCTCCTGCAGGAAAGGAGAGGCAGAAGCAAGGCATGAGAGTGGGGATGCTGAGATGAAAAGCGGAGGCTGTGCTGCTCCAAAGACCCCTGCCCCAAGCGGCACTGCACAGCACACAGCCAGGAGACACCCACAGAACACCCAGTGATAGCAGGGACCGAGCAGTGCTGAGGCTGCCAGGGATGGCTGCTGGAGCCCTGCTGCCTCCCCACACCCACGATCCCTTCTGGAAAGCACTGCAGGGCTCTGGAAGCCTGCAGAGAGGGGATCAGCATACCAGGCTCTCTGCTGTCAGCTCCGGCAGCTCGTGCACCACACAGTACGGGTAGTCCAGGACAGAAATGCTGGAGAGAGGAGAGGGGTGTCACACTGCTCCCACAGACCCCACCCTGTGCAGGGGCTATGCAGTCCCATGCCTGGGTCTGCCTGCAGCTGAGCCACATCAGGGAGAGGATTGTAGAGGGAGAAAAGCAAGCAGGAACCCCCCCCCCCTCCCCATATCCCCTCCCCTACCTGTTCTTGGCAGTGATGTAGGACATGATGTTCTGGTTGAAGAACTTCAGGATGAGCGGGATGCAGTTGGCAAAGACCAGATGCTGGGCCATGTACTCAAACTGGGGAGAAAGGCCACATGGTTGGGTGAATGCAGACCCATCCCGGGTGCTGCTGCTCACCCCCAAAGCTTGGCCAGACCCCAGCCCAGCTCACCTGGTAGATGTGATTCAGTTTGAAGTGCTTGAGCAGGAGGAGCAAAACGGCAGAAATGGCTTTGACGATGATTTCCTTGTGCCGATTCACATCCACCCCCAGCTTCATGCTCTGCAGCACCGTGGTCCTGGGGCACACAGAGGGATGGCTTGGCCCGGGGCAGTGCCTGTACCCTTCCAGCCCCACCCTGGAGGCACCTGCAGGCATTCCTGCCATTCTCTGGGCTACCAGCAGGCGCCTGCAGCAGTGCACGCTTCCCAGCACACCACCAAGCTGAAGATAGTCACGTCACCGAAGAAGAAACTTTAGCACAGAGCCAGCCTACACCACCCTGCCTGGCTCCATCCAGCTCCCCC
Source organism: Alectoris magna (assembly GCA_030625065.1). NCBI lineage: Eukaryota > Metazoa > Chordata > Aves > Galliformes > Phasianidae > Alectoris > Alectoris magna. The sequence goes on from CM060585.1 coordinate 3,863,164, forward strand.
TCCATTCCTATCAGCACCAACAGCCTCTGCTCGCCCTCCTCGGTCACTCACGGCATCTCCTCCGGCAAGACGTCTGCCAGGATGTTGATGGAGTCCGTTTTGGCTTTGGAAGTGGGGGCTGCAGCAAGGAGGATCTTCAGCAGAGCAATCTGGAGGAGAGATGGAAAAATGGACATGGGAAATCAACCACTCTCCCCAGCACAGGATGGAGGAAGTGATGTGTTTGCTGGGAGGGAAGGAAGTCTGTGAGCGTGGCCGGAGAGGGACAGAGCAGCAGAGGGAGACCTCAGGGTGAGACACCCCCAGATCAGCTTCAGAAGGATGGAGCAGAGCCCAGGGGACCCGCAGTGCTCACCATGTACTGCGGCAGGCTCGGCAGGAGGCCCTGGTACAGGATCTCAGCAGGGACTTGCTCCACTTCTTCTTCCCCCTGGTGCCAGGAGAGAGCAGATAACCTCACCCCGGGAGCGAATACCAGCTGGTTCAGCCCCAGGCGCTCTGAGGATACCTCTGGCTCCCAGGCAATGCCCCCTCACACACCCAACCCTCTCTTTACCTGAAGAACCCACTCCTCCTTCCCCAGTGAGCTGCAGAGCAAACCCAGGCCTCCCAGCAGCCGAAGCATCCCCAGCTCCACCTGGGAGCTCCATCCTGACCCCCCATTTACACACTCACCCCAGAGAGCGGGGAGCGCAAGTACTCATCCTCCATGTGCACCTGCACCTCTGCAATCGATGTGTACTTGTGCTGCACAGAGAGAGAAGGGGGGTTCACACCACGGGCCCCTGAGACCCCACTGATGCCACACAGCACAGCTTGGGGCTGCCTCCGTTATTCCTGTTGCAGTGGTGACCTGGCACTAACAGACAGGGAAGCAGAGGAGGAACCCAGTGGCAGACTCACCTGCTTCAGGGTTCGGATGCTCTCGTGGATGGGCCTGGGCAACCCCACCACAGTGTTGGTGTCACTGGAGAGAAGGGAAAAAGTTGGGCTGTGCGCAGGCAGGAGCAAACCTGAGTGCTCCCAAGGGTTAAGTCAGAGACCAGCGCTCAGAGGAGGAGCATGACAGCCCCCAAAGAAGCAGCCTCTGCTGTGGCCCCCCCCCCCCAACTCCCCCAAAATGAGCAGCTGCCCAGCCTGGCTTTGCAGGAACTCACCTGCCCAGCGTGTAGCCAATGAATTTGCTGCGACTGGATTCCAGGAACATCTCAATGTCCTTCTCTCTGCAGCAAAAAGACAAGAGGAAAAATAATGTCTTCCTGTCAGCCTTGCCCAGAGAGGCCATGAAGGCTCCCTTCTCCTTCAAAAGCCACCTGGATGTGGTCCTGGGCTCTGTATCCCTGCCTTGAGCAGGGACTGGGCCACTGAACAACAGAGGTCCCTTCCAACATCAACCATTCTGTGATACAGCCCAACCCCCAGGCACAGGAATAACCCTGTGGCCAGACAGAGAGATGGAGCTGAACCCACCTCAACAACAGAACAGCCACCAAAGCGATCACCAGACCAACCACCCATCTCCCTGTTTCTGTTTTCTGTCTCTGTTTTCTTCTCCCTCCAGCTCAGCCTGTGGACTCACCGGACCTTGGGTGCCCAGGGCAGCCCCTTGGGGCAGGTGATGCGGTCACTGGGGGGATGCTGGGTGGGTGGAGGCATCACCTCATCACGTTCAAGGGGGAAGGTCTCTCCCTCCAAGCTGTTATCATCATCATTTTCCTCCTCTTCCTCACGGGAGTCGTCAGCTTTGTATGGGTCCCTCTCATTGAAGGCATCGAGGTTATCCTGCTTAATCAGGGCCTGGAGAGAGCAGAGCAGGAAGGTGGGTTCTGTCCCATGCAGATGAATACCGTGGGTACAGACTGCTCCAAGATCACATCCTGAGCCCATCTGTCCCCTGGTTCACATCCCTGTCCCCAGCTCTGCCCTCACCTTGTGCTCCCGCCGGCCTCGCTTCTGCTGCTGCTCAATGAGGTCGGAGGCTGATGCTGGTGGGGAGGCAGCTCTCATGTTGCGGATGACTTTAATGCTGTCCTCCGGGAGTGGTGGGAGGCCCAGGACCTCCCTCTTCTCTGCCTTCATGCTCTGGAGCTCCTCAAAGCCCCCCAGGGTGCACTGAAAGGGACACAACGGCACCATGAAGGTGGGAATCCTCCACACGTGGCACTAATGGATTCTCCCCAAATCCTCTCTCTGTGAGTCCCAAATGCTTCCCCGTGGTGTAAAACAAGATCTGTCCCCACGTTCTTGTCAGGCATCTGTAAATGAGGTGTCTGGATCTTCTCCTTTGGACCCCAGCTGGGGAATTTATTTTGGCCCATCCTTGGAAACCAGCTCCAGAGACCAACACATCGTGCTCCCCTATAGGGGGAAATCTGGGAAGTTTCTAATCACAGATTAATGCCAGGAATAAGAGAATGGAGTAATTACAGGCAGCTGTGAGTGAGCAGAATTTCCTCTACTAAAGGTAGAACTGTAAGACACACACTGGCCCAACCCACGTCCTCTCCCTTACCAGCACAGTCTTCCAGAGCAAAAGCAGCACCTTCTTCATAGGGAAGTGTGGAGCGTGGCCACTGCAGAATTTGGTCACCATCCCAAAGAGCATGACAGAGAAGGGCTCATTGTTGTACAGAGGGGCTCCTGGAACCAAACAGCGGGGAAAGTCAGACCCTCCTCACCCTGCTGCACACCAGACTGTGCCTCCCACAGCCCCAGCAGGCTTCCACCCCCACCTCTGAGGTCCTCATCTCACCCCAGGCAGCTCCTCTGCTCCCTGCCCTCACCTGCTCCAAGGTTCAGCACTAGCAGAAACCAACCCTGAGCTGCCAGTCCCCGCCTACCCGAGGCCCAGAGTCAAAACCCACCTCCCCCACTTCCTCTTCAGCCCTGGCAACCTCCATCCCGCCCTCCTGAACAAGCGTGGGCTCCTCACCCAGCTCTGCTCGGAAGGTCTGTCTCATGCTCTTCCACTCAGCCTTGTCCCCCTCAGCCTCCTGCCGGACTGTCTCCACGATCAGATACATGATGTTCAGCAGCACCCTGCCCAGAACAGAAGATGAACAGAATAGCTTCTGCAAACCAGAAGCTGGGATGACCTACAGTGCAACGCTCTGGGGGGAGGCTTGGTCTGCCACAACCACAGCCCACCTCCACCCACACGCTCCACAGAGGGGAACTGAGGCTCATACACAGGGGAAAAAAGCAAGCCAACAAATCCTTGTCTCCCCTCTCCTCAACCCCTCACAGCATCTCCTCCTGTAGAGCCCTGCTCCGTACCTCAGGTCTGTGCTGTCAGCCAGGGAGATGGCAGGCTTCCTCACTGCACTGCTGCAAGCTGCACTGTTACTGTCGAGAGAGAACAGCTTCAGTGGTGCTCCTGAGGCATTTTAACTCTGCCACGAGCAATCCACGTGTCAGAATCAAAGCCTGGAGTAAGCACTACTGCAACGAGTCCCCCGTCAACCAGAGGGGGAACGCAGCTGTTTCATTTGCTGCCAGACAGCACAGCTCTTGGAGAACTGCTGCATACGTCTTGTGTGTCATACGCATCCACCCACAACAATGCAAGCCATTCAAGTGGCTGCAGGAATCAGAATGGGAATAGAGCAAAAACAGGGCAGGGGACAACACAGCTGCCACCAACTGGAAGAATCTTTGCCCGGAGCAGAGCTCCAGAGCGGCTCCTGAAGCACCTGCCCCACCACTCACTCAATCTCCATGTTCAGCAGCTCCACCAGCGCGTTGAACGTCCCCACTTCCAGCAGCAGGAAGATGTTGTACCTCATCCAGGCCTGCACCTCAGCCTCGGAGCTGCACTCCCCGAATGTGCCTGCAACGACACCCTGAGTGGATCCCAAAGCCCTCCTGTGCAGCCAGCACGCTTTGCAGAGGGTCAGGAAAATCACATCTTTAATGTTGAGGCAGGAGATCAGACGCAGAGGACAGAACTGCCTTCTTGCAGGCAGCAAAGCCCAGATCGGTCCATTGCAGACTGCTGAATTTTAGACCACGCTCTTAGCAAGCGCCCAGTTCCTCTGACAATTAGTTCAGCTCCACACATACGAGGTGAAATGCAAGATTCATTACCCAACAGCAAGGCAAAGGCCTCCAGCCCAACACCAGGACGTACCTTGGGCAACATAAAGGATCGCTCGGGCAACCCTCAACCTCTTCTCCCGGGCGGTGACCTCCAGCCCATCCAGCAGCCGCATGGCGTGGGTGCGATGCTGCTTCTTGTCCAGCTCTGTCCACTTCTTGTCCCGCACTGCAAAGCCAAAGCAGCCGTGCTGAGGGCATGCAGCACCTCTGCCCACGCTCTGGGTGTAAACATCACGCGAAAAGTTCGGAAGGATTTGGTATAATGGAACACAGGGCTGCCCCAGCAAGAAAGGTCGTCCTGGGAACAGCATGTAGGCACGTGGGATCGGGGCAGAAGGGCTGTCTCCTGTCTCCCATCACACAACCAGACAAATCCCATCTAGCCAAACCGGTGCTGGCAGCCGATGGGAAACAAACTGGATGCTCTTGGTGCTGCCAGCACATTCCAGCACAGCCATGCTGGCACCGAGGAACCTCCTCAGTCACTAACATAGCAAACACCGAGCATGCTGGACGTAGCGAGCTGCACTCCAGGGCCAGCCCACCTGCATAACGAGACCTCCAATACAAACCACACCAACACCGTCACTGCCTTCACGACCTGTCTGACGCAGCATCAGCACATCCAGCCCTGTGGGTGCCCCAGGAGATCCCCAGCTCCAAGGGAAGGGTCTCACCATGGATCCTGAAGTCCTCCTCAAAGCACTTGCGGTTGAGCAGGAACTCCGGGCCCTCCGTGTAGCTGTACAGCTCTGCCAAAAGAGCACAGAGAAGAATCACCGCGCTGCCAGAGAAGGCTGCAACCCACACAGGTTAAGTGCTGCTTAATGTCTGACGATGCAAAAAGCACAGCCAGCAAATGGCAAAGAAACACTCGCTATACCGTAACGCATCTAACACGAATGAGGTATTTAAAGACAACAAAGCCGCACTAGAGGCAACAGAACTCCTTCAGTCATCATCAGGGAAAAGAAAGCATGGCTGATTAATTGATCCATGAGGACCAGCCCCTTACCAGACAGCTCTGCTGCCCACTTATCGGTGTCTGCATACTCAAACTCCAGGTCTGGGGACTCCGAGTAGCCCTGAGAGCAGAAGAATTCAGCTCAATGACAGCTCGCTTCCCAAGGAAACCCAAACTCTCGACCATCCACCTCATCCTCCTGCAGCTCCGGAGCCGCATCTTCCCTTTAGGAAACCAAACATTTACCCGCAGCAGCGCCAATGTTACCAAGGCAACCCCCGGCCCTGGTGCCGCATTGGGCTGCAGGTACCGCCCCCGGGAGCTCCAAACCACCAAAGAGATGGGGATGGAGGGCAGGAGCCCCAAAGGAGCAGAACGTTTCGGGCCGGGATGGGGGCACAGCGCAGCACCCGCAGCCCCGGCCCTGGGCTCGGCCCTCCCCCGGCCAACCCCGCTCCCAGAGCAGCCGCGGGTCCCCGGGAAGGAACGGAATCGGATCGGTACAGAACCAGGCCAGGCATGGCGCAGCTCAGCGCGGGGCCCACCGGACCGCCTGCCGCCCGGAACCGGAACCGGCCCGCACGGGACCGGAACCGGCCCAGCCAGGCCCCGCCCCTCCCGGAACCGGCCCGGCCTACGCCCCGCCCCTCCCGGGACGGCCTCCGCCCGCCCCCCACGGAGCCGGGCCCGGCGTTGGCGCTGGCGGCGCTGACCTCGGAGTCCTTCCGCGGGGGACGGCCCAAATCGCGGCCCTTCCCGGGCGGCGCCGCCCCGCCTCGGGCCTTGTTGTTGGCCGGGAGCGGCCCCGCGCCGCCGCCGCCCGGCTCCATGTCTCCGCCGCGCACGCCGAGCTCTCGCGAGGACTCACCCCTCCTTCTCGCGGGAGCGGCAGGGAGAGCCGGGGCAGTGCCGCCGCCATGTTGGGAGTGGCGCCGAGCTCCGGCCGCTCTCCTGCCTGCGCCATGACTCCTCCCGCCGGCCCCGCCGTTCCGCCGCGGCGGCCGCGTCACCGCCCAGCGCCGCCCGCCCACCCCCGGCGGCCACGTCCGGCGCGGCGCCCGACCGGTGGCTAAGCTCCGCCCCCCTACCGCCATGATAGGTGTGGCGCGGTGCTGAGCCATGCTGGGAGAGGCGCTTCCGTCCCGGCGCGACGCGACCGCTGGGGGTCGCCATGTTGGGAGTGGCAGGAAGGGGGGAGTGGAGAATGCTGAGCTCCAAAGAAAGGGGCTCGGAGCCCAAAACGAGGGGCCGGGGTGACATGACGTGGCCCTGGAACGAGCTCAGACCCCAAGCAGAGGGAGCTGGGAGGGAGCAGATGCCAACAGAGGGACCCAGCGGAGCACATAACCCAGATCCAGAGGGGACCAAACCCCAAATCTGAGTGCACGAGGATCCAACCCCAACTGCGGGGCTTGGAGGAGCTCGGGGCGGGGGCTGGCAGGGACCAAACAGCCCCCCGAGATGCCCCAACCCCCCGAGGTGGCCCCATGGGCTGCAACCACTCACCCACCAAACTGCCCACGGCAAAAGCGCTCTGTTTTTCCTAATAGTTTTCATTAGACTTTAATGATTTATTGCTCATCTGCAAGGATTAATATTGCATTCATTAAAAATCATTCATATACAAAATAAACCTCTCTCCCTCCCAGCCCGACGCTGCCGCCTCCCCTGGACATGGCTTAGACGGAGCTGCAGCCCTCAGCTCAGGTGCTGCAACCCACCTGGGTGGGAAAGGCTCCCTGCCCACGGACCCCAGGAGGGCTGAGGGATGGCAGAGGGGCCACACCTGTCGGGCAAGCGCCCCCCCAAGAGGGACAGAGAAAGAGCAGAGGGCACAGGAAGGTGAGCAAAGCTGCGCCATCCATCCTCACATCACCCCCCCCCACCCCCCCCCACCGAGGGAAAAGCAGCATGGCAGCCACACGCAGAGCCACAGGAGCATCTCCCATCCCTGGGATGGGGTGGCTGGAGGCAGCCGAGCAGCTCTCTGGGGGTACCACATGCCCGTTAGCTCTGTAACAGGCAGTGCAGTGGGGGAACAAGCGAATCCCTCCCTGCTCTGGCCTTTGCTAGGGGAAGAAAGAGGCATCGGGAGAGGGGAAAAAAAGCCAGGAGGAACCTCACTGGGTTGCAAGGGCTTTCCCCGAACCCGCGACAAGCTGCAAGAGATGGAGAAGAGAAATATTCGTCACCAGCGAGGATGGGAAAGGGAAGAAGGAGGCGATGAGAGTGGCTGGAACACCGCGGGATGCTGCTGAGGAAGCTCAGCTCGGGGGATGGGCAGCGAGGGGAGCCCAGGGTGCAGAGGGCCCACTGGGGCACGGGGAAGGCTCAGTCTGTGCATCCACCTTGGAATGAAAGTGAAATGCCCTCCAGAAAAACGCAGGCACTCTTAAAAGCACCCGCTGCGTCCTGCTGGGAGATGGGGCTGCTTGGATGGAGCCCGAACTCCACGGCCGGACACATCGCCCCTCCTTCAACGTGTCTTGAAGGATGGAAAGAAAAAGGAAAAAGAGGAACACAAAAAAAAACAAATGAAGATACGTTGTCAGCTCAAATTAAGGTGCAGTTTGGCTAAAAAAAAACAAAACAAACACACACACACACACACACAAAAAAAACCCCTAACCAAAAATACTAAGAGAGAGATGAGGATGATGCTGGGTTAAGTGACCCCCATCCGAATTCAGATTAGCACCCTGAAACAGTGAGCTCCCCAGAGCCGGCCAGCCACCAAATAGGGGACGTCGGCCAGGTGGGACAGTCACCTATTCGCGAGGTGGCCAGCAGGTGCCACTCTGCTCCCGAGCAGAGCTAGGAGCACTGAACTAGCAGCTAAAACTGGGCTCTTTAAGGCAATTTAGAAGTTGCAGATAATCCACACAAAGAAAGAAAACGTTAAGGTAAGGTAGAAGAGCATCTCCGGATCTGCAGATATCCCGGAGAAGGTTAAAAAGAAGACAAATTGCCCTTCACACAGCAGGAGAGGGAACCAGGCTGGGAGCCACCAGCGGCCTCAGCCACATCGAAGCAGAGAGAGAGGATCCCAGGCTGTGTGCTGAGATCACAGAGATGAGACCACATAGGAGGGTGAAAATGAGAAGGAAAAAGTGGCCTTAAAATCACGCTGGTCAATGTAAAAACAGGGTTCCTTGTTGGTTCAAAGAAAAAAAAAGGAAAAAAAAAAGAAGAAGAAAAGTGAACCAAAATGAAATGATCTTTAAAAATAATCTCCCTAATGTTGCCTTGTGTGGTCTTGGTCCTTCACAGGTACGGTCCGTCAGTATCTGGAAGAGAAGGGATGGGACGGTGAGGCCTGGGGGGTGCAGCTCCCACCTGCAAAAGAGCGACAGAGCTCCCAGCAAAGGCACTGACCTGTAATAGTTGGGTTTGAAAGGCCCGTTTTTGTTGAGTCCCAGGTATTTTGCCTGATCGTCCGTCAGTTCCGTCAGGTGGGCATCGAAGGAAGGAAGGTGCAAGCTGGCAACGTACTCATCTGGGGAACAGGAGAGGGAAGGGGATTCATCACACGGAAGGAGGATGGCCTGAGAGGTTGTCCGGGCACTTTGCACCCGATGGAGCTCTGTGCCCCAAAAGGTGGATGAAAACCTGGAGCCTGCAGGGTAAGGGACACCCACCACGCTGCAGAACATGAAGGGAAGGACCTGCAAGTGTTTGGGGGTCGTCCTTTCCAAACTCACCCTCCCATTTGGAGGTTTTGTTCAGCCCACCTTTCAGTTCTTACATCCAAAACCTCTGCCCCGCATCAACCAGGGGAGAAAGCGGTGCAGGAAGCAGCTCTGGGAGGCAGCTTCTTCACTCACCCATCTTCTTGGGCAGCAGGTACACGTCCTGTTTGTAACGGCCCTCGGGAGCGTTGTACAGCTCAATCAGAGCCAGAGCCTGAGGACATCACAGCAGGGTCAGGGACAGTCAGGACACCCACATACAGCACAAAGCTCCCGCAGATGGAGGTAAGGATTTGGAAGCCTGAGGGAGGGGTGACCACTTCCAAAATGTCCCCAGGGATGCATTTCCATCCCTCCCCGCCTCTCAGGACCCTCCTGGCACAGGGGAGGACTGCAGGGGTTGGAGATGAGATGTTGCCTGCTCTGGTGGCAGCACTGGGGCTCAACGCCCCGAGGGAAAACCACAGTGTGAGGGTGAAGATAAGGGGAGCAGCTCTGATTCCCCCAAACTGTGAGGCTGCTGCACCACGTGGGAACGGACTGCTTGCTTTAAGCTGGCGGCAGCGCTCCAAAAATCACAGCCTCTCCCTCAGCAGGAATAAAACTGCATCTCCCCAAGTGCCAGCTCAGGCAGCTGAGAGCCAGGTCTGAAACACGGCTCCCATCCCTATCAGTTTGCACCATGAGCGCCCTCCCCTCCTTCACAGAGGCGGGTTCAGCCCAGCAGTTTTCTCCCACCCGAGGCACAGCAGCCAATGCTGAGCACACATCACACAGCTCAGCCAGATTTAATCATCTTTTTCTTTGAAAAGGTGGAGTCAGGGCAAACAGAGCAGGACGCAGCCGTGTCCGCCCAGCTGAGGCAGTGATGCTCGAAAGCAGTTTAACCACTGACTCCCAGATCCCCCAAACTCACTCTTGCTGCTGTTGTTGTTGCTACTTAGAAAATCAGAAGTCTCGAGATGGAACAAAGCCTGGCTTTGAAGTAAGCTTAAACCTGTGCTCAGGAAGCTCTCTGGTTGCTTACTGCACAGCAGGAACTGGCAGAGCAAAGCCAGGCTCATTTAAAAGCTATCTCTCAACTTCACGCCATCATTAACCACATCCCAGCCAAGAGGTGGCGGCTGCGTCTGGCGCCAGCGATCCCAAGCATCCAACTGCGTGTTCCCTGCTTCTTCCAAAACATCCCCACCCCAAAGCTTGTGCAAGACCCCGCAGCACCCCCTCCCCCCCCCTCCCCAGGGTACGGACCTGAGTGGTGGCTGTGATAGAGAGGACGAAAGTGGGAACCGTGGAGCAGCTCAGGTTAAGAAGACGGCCCTAAGAGACAGTGGGAGAGGGGTGCTGAGAGCCGAGTGTGCCTTCGAGGCAAAACAAATCAAATCTGGAGACAGGACTCACCTCTATCCCTCTATCCCTCCCTGGGGCAGGGGACAACCACAGGGCAGTGATTCAAGAGCCACCCACGGGACCAGAGTGTCCACACTCTGCCTTAGTTTCCACCCCAGCCCTCAGCTTTGGGGAATGGAGATTCTGTGGCTGCTAGGAACTGGGAGTCTCTCCTATTGCCAGCAGAGCTCGAGTGGGAAGAGGAGACAACCAACCCCCGTTTGCTGGGTGGGAAACCCTGTAAAAGTCAGATGCAGAGGGTGTTTGGCTGACAGGGATGGCTTCTGGCTCGAAAGAACAAACCAGATGGCACCTCTGTGGCTGCATGTGCTACGTGATACCTCCTCTGCCTCAAGAAAAAGGATAATTAATAACAAAAAGACATCGAGAAACCCTTTCCTGAGCTCTCCCAGGTACAAAGCGTGCCAGCACCTTTCCACCTGGCTAAACCTCCCTTTCCAATTCTGACCCTCAGAGATCTCCTGGTGGATGCACAGCTCCCAGCACACCTCGGCCAGCAGCACCACCCGCTTCCCATCCGGCCAGATGATGTGGTCCACTTGGGAACGGACCCTCTCCCAGGTCAGCTCGGGGGTCCGGAGGCTGGTCTGCAGGCAGGATGGAGAGGTTGGAGTCACCACGGGGTGACCATGGGGGAGGCACGGGCAGCAGGGAGACTCACCACATCGATTTCCGTGTTGGAGTGGCCCATGTTGCACACGATGCAGCTGTTCTTCATCCGATCCAGGTGTTCTCTGGTCACCACGTTCTTGTTTCCTGCAGGCAGGGCAGAGATGAACCCAAGGCAGTGGGAATATAAACCCTCACATTTCTCCTTCCCTGCACTTGGGTGAGGGAAGCCCAGCTCGGGGTAAGATCGTTCTCCTGGCTGATCAAAGAAAAACAAGTGCTGAGTGCTGCCTCTGGTCCCACGAATTCATCAGGGGCCAGGAGAGCCCAGAAACCCTTTGAGGACCTGTGGCTTTGATATCCCCCTTCTTAGGGGCTGAGGAAGACTGTGGTCAAACTGGAGGCTGGGAATTAAGAGGAAAAGCTCTCCAAAGAGAGCAGCTATTGCCAGTGAATAATGAGTAACTCCTGGCAGCAAACTGTCCATCCCAATGGCTACAGAGCCCCTGAGACACTGCTGGGGAATGTCCACTCCTCAGCCTGCACCAAGGCTCACCCAGAACCCCCTCCATCCCTACCTGTGCAGGTAATGACGACATCGACCTGACGGATTACTTCGCTCAGCTTCACCACCCGAAATCCATCCATGCTGGCAAGAAAGGGGGACAGGAAGCACAATAAGGAGGAGAAACCTGATCCCCCTCTGCCTTAGGCCAGAAGGGATCTCAGTCCTACATTGCTGGAGCAGCTCTGAATCACTCCCGACAGCAGCCAGGCTGTCCTTCCACACCCCCAGAGATGCCAGATGCAAGCGAAAGGGCTGTGCAAAGGATCTGGCATGAAACCTGCTCTCACAATGCTGTGGGAGCTGGGGATGTACGAAGCGCTCTGCCAGCCCTGCAGGAACGCTTACAGCAGTCTTCCAAGCCAGCTGGCTGCAGCAGCCTACTGCCTGGTATCCCACCACTGAACAAGCCCTGAAAATGCCCTGGTCCTTCCCCATCACACCCCAAAGAGATGTATACTCTCTGAGCTTAGCCACAGATCCTCCTGGCTCTGTTTCAGCCTCTCTCAGGGTTTGCAGGAGACCGGAGAGCAGAGGAAAAGATGCTCACAAGCAACATGGAACATCTCACCAGGCTTGAAGAGCGCAGATGGGGTCGATCTCCGTGACGTAGACGATCGCTCCCAGGGCTTTCAGAGCAGCACAGCATCCCTTGCCAACCTGCCAAGGCAAAGCACTGACGTGAAGACAAAAGCAGGGTGTACCAAGTGCTAAAATCCCTTCCCCAGAACTTCCTGAGTCCTCCCCCAGCTGGGCCCTGCAAGCCTCAGCCCGAGGTCAGGAGCAGCTGAGTGAGGCAGAAGTACCGTGTGCCCAGCTCCAGAGCACCACCAGCCGGTGGGAGCTTCCAAACCACCCCACTCACAGTCAGCACAGCTTGCATAAGCCTGTACTTCCCCCTGCTGCCTTTAAACCACAGGGTTTCCTCGACATTCAGAGCTGTCCTGCACCGATGGGGGGACAGACCGTCCACCCCATGCTCCCTGCATCAGCATGGGGAAGCAGAACTCCTGTAACAGCTCCTGTGACATGAGTCCTCTCTCTCCACAACAAAATGACACAGAAGCTTGGCAGCAAAGCCCTTTTCTCGGTGCCATTTACCCACCCTAACACCCGATAGTCTCCATGTGCCAGTGCACAGCCCTGTTTTGGGGGCACCTACGTGCTGCCAGGTAAGGAACACCATCAGAGACACTCTCGCTTATCACCCAGCTCCAACCACAGTTACTGAAAATGGCCAGAAAGGCCAAACTGGGACACCAACCCGCATCCAAAGGGTGAACCAGCGAGGGTGGAAGGGCTCCCTCGGTCTGCAGAACTGCAGTAAACGTCAGGACAGGCCCCTGAGACAACAACTCTCAGCACAACTCATGGCCGGAGAAGCACACAGCACCACAGAGAGCCTGGGAGAGAGCCAGCACAGCTTCTCAGTCGAGCAGAGCTGAGCTCCATTGGTGTCTAAATAAATTAGGAAGCGTGTTCCTGCTGGGAAGAGCATTTGCAGCTACTGCCAGGCCCTCTCTGCAGCACGGGAAGATAAACACCCACACAGACAGCGCACAGATGGAGGGAAGGTGTCAGCTCCCAGCTCTGCACTCTTCCAGGGCAGAATCATTTACAAGCTTGTGGTGCAATCTGCCCCTGCCAGAACATGATCCACCAGCAAGAGGCAGCCTGCCCTTCGTCTCCTCTGCCACAGGCTCAGCGACAGCCGGGCTGCATGCTGAACTCGAGCCAGGGATAGCAGATGGGAGCACCCATGGGTAGTTATCATTCAGGCCAGCGTTCCTAGCAACTGTTGTATTTGCAGCTCAGCTGATCTGCAGGCAAACTGGGAAATCTGATGCTTGCTCTCCACCCTCCCAGCAGTACCTAGCGAGATGTCTCTCTTAACAGCTCACCAGGTCTGATTTCCTCTATCAATCATAAGTGAGCAGGGAAGGGGCAGGACACTGAGCTCGGGGAAAGGATGGCTGGGGGGAGGCTCATGAAACTCACCTCCCCATAGCCACAAACCACCACTTGCTTCCCTCCAAACATCACATCTGTGGTCCTCTTCAGGCTGGAGGACAGAGAGAGATCTGTGTCGGGACCGGTCAGCAAGGGGCCCCAAAATCAGGTCCTGCAAACACGCAGCCAGGGCAAAGCAGCCCTGGGGATGGGGACAAGGGCTGCACTCACCCATCCAGGATGGACTCCCGGCAGCAATACAGGTTGTCAAATTTCTGTTTGGTCACAGAGTCATTCACATTCATGGCCGGCACACAGAGCTTCCCAGCTTTGGAGAGCTGGTACAGCCTGGAAGAGGACAGAGACAGGTCAGAGCAGACAGCAGCAACGCAACGAGAGATCCTCAGATCAGCCTTCCCAAACCCCCTACCTGTGCACACCGGTCACACTCTCCTCCACAATCCCTCGGATCTTCTTGAATATGTTGGGGTATTTCTTATAAACCCAATGGGTCAGATCGCCACCGTCATCCAGGATCTAGAGAACAGCAAGTAAGAGCATGGGGCAGTCAAGGTTTCCACCAGGAAAAGAACTCACAGGGGACAGGGTGGGTACAGAGAGATGGAGAGCATCTGCAGGCACTGATGGAGAGCTGCCTATGGGCCAGGACTCCTGGGTCCTCCTGGTTGCTTCAGGGGCCCCTCTGAAAGGGAGGATTTTGTACCCTGCGTGGAGCCAATGGATCCTAACAGGGTTTTCTGTCCCTGCTACTGCTTTGCAGCCTGGAAACACAGCCACAGGCAGCACTAACCGAAGAGCACGAGGTCAGAAGGATGCTACAGCATCCCTGCCCAATAAGTAAACAGCTGAGAGGAAAGGCTGCAGGAGCTGCCTGTCCTGTGCCGCATGCTCTCACATCACCCGTGACCACAGACCCCAAGCCAAGGCAGCGAGGGGCATCATCTGCTTCCAGCAAGGGAACAGAGCCCTCAGAAACCCCTGCAGATGGGGTCTGTGTCAAGAGAGGAGCAGTCAGGGCAGCTCCCACAGGGAAAGAGGTCTCGTGGTTTCCTGACTCATTGACAGGCTCCAGCAGGAGATGCTCCCATGCCATCGTGCTGCACAGCTCAGGGCACTGCAGCTCCCACAACCTTCATGGTGGCCCCCAGCCCAGCTCCAGCTGCCGTTCTCCATGACTCCCACTTTGGCATGGACTCAAAGACCTTTACAACACCAGCAGGTGCCCAGGCACCCCGGCAGGCTCCTAGGAACAGCCCCAGGGAGGGAAAGGTGAAGAGCCCCCAGTGATGGCTCCACAGAGGAGGAGGAAGGGCTGGAAGAAGGCTCGTTACCATGTTAGCCTGCCAGCCATCTACGTTAACACAGCGGTCAATGCACCACCAGAAGTCATCCTCTGACTCTCCCTTCCAGGCAAATACGGCAACACCTAGAAGGAGAAGAGGAGCATCCTTGGCACCCGCTGAGTTTGGCAGAACTTTCTGCTTGGGAAAACCACAGACATGGAGAACCACGCAGGGATCAAAGCCCAGGATCACACCTACATATCCATCCCTAAAAGATAATTCGCTCCGACCCTTTCCTGAAACAAGGCTGCAGAGCTGGGAGAAGGACTGGAAGGGATGCTGCCCCATAGGTCAGCAGCACTCACCTGCTTCTGCCAAGGCAGCTGCCACCTCGTTCTGGGTGGAGTAGATGTTGCAGGCAGACCAGCGGCACTGCGCTCCCAGAGCACACAGCGTCTCAATCAGCACCTGTGGGACACAGGGGTGAGCAGTGTGGGCACAGCCCCAGCACGGCCTGCTGCAGTGTGCAGCCAGGGATGGAGCAGGGAACGGCTCCAGCAAATGCTGCCCAGGAAAAATGCAGGCAGAACCTCTGGGAGAGATTCCAAGGAGCGTGGAGGGGTCTCCAGCAATTCCCCAAAGGAGAGCACTGGGGAAAAGCTGGGTTTTCCCACCCTGCATGTCCAAATAAGAAGCCACTCACCGCAGTCTGTGCTGTAATGTGTGTACAGCCTACGATTTTAGCTCCAGCCAAAGGTTTCTCCCCTTGAGCTCGCTTCCTGAGTGAAATCAGAGCAGACATGTCTGCAAAAGGAACACAGGGGTTTTAATGATGGCTTGCTTCGGGGGGGGGGGGAACCCCTCTCTGCCAGACCTGCTCCCTTCTCAAGGGTCTCACAGGACACATCCAGCCCTATCCCTCTTGCCATAGTCATCATGCAGTCAGGGAGAAACTTCCTTGCCTCTGCTCTGATGGCTCTGTCCAAACTGGGATCAGGACATCAGCATCATCTGTCACTTGGTAAAGTGACACAGCATCCCCCAGGCACGTACCAAGGGGCTGTTGGGGCGGCTGCTGCCCAGGGCAAGCACCAAAGTGCCCCCACTAAGGGCAGTCACCAGCCTTGCAGCAGAATCACATCAGTAAGAAACACCTAAAGATGGAAACGGTGCTGCTGTACCTCAAAAGAGCTGCTCTAAATGCATCTGTACCCTTCTCAGGCTTTGGTAGCTCGTGTCTAAAAGGAGCCTGGAAGCAAAGTTACCCAAACAGAGCGGTAACTCAGCCTTCCACAAGCCCCAAGGGAAGGGACTGAGAGAGTTTTAGTATCTCCAAAGGAGCTGCAGGATCCTCTCCCACTGAGGCTCCCCATCTGAAGCCCCGACGACACACAGAGCCCTGCTGTCATTCGAAAACAGATGCAACGTATCGTTCATGCCTGCTGTTGCATTTAACTCTTCCCCACATGCTGTGCTGGATTCGTGGAGGGGAGAGAAGGCACTCGAGGCACCCGAGACTGCGAGGAGAGTTCTGGGAACCCCTTTGGCTCAGCCCTCACCTGCACAGGCACAGCACCCAGCCATGAGCCCCACAGACCCCCACGCCCCACACGCCCTTACCTTGCTCAGCGATCTCAATCTCCCGGCGTCCAAACTCTGCCTGCTTGATGTTCTTCACGCAGAAGTTGCTGCTGCCTTTGGAGTTGGTTTGCTGCTTCTCGCGGGGAGACACCTCATCATCAGAGCTGTCTGTGTAGGAGGCAGCTAAAGCCAGCAGAGGAATGCGTGTCACCCCCAGCCCTGCTGCTCTCTGCCCCGTTTTGCTTCCTGGCTTTCATGCACACACCCACTTCTGGCTTACACTACAAATCTCACAAGGAAAGCCCATGTCCATAAGGAATTCTGCATCCTTGCTCCTGAAAACAGCCCGATGCTGAATGATCATAGAACGGCCTGGGTTGAAAAGGACCACAATGACCATCCAGTTTCAACCCCCTGCTACGTGCAGGGTCACCAAACACCAGACCAGGCTGCCCAGAGCCACATCCAGCCTGGCCTTGAATGCCTGCAGGGATGGGGCATCCACAGCCTCCTTGGGATGTGCTGTGTGATGCACTGAAGTCCAACTGTAAGAGCCAATGAGGCTGATGTAGCAGAAAACAAACCTCCCAAACCCCAGAGCTGCCCCTTACGCATCAGAGCACAGCCCAGCAATACAGAGCATCCTGAGACCAATGCCACATTCACAGCAGCACTGCCAGCAGCCCTGGGGATGGCTACACAGCACCTACCAGAGCTGTAGCTGTCGGTGGAAGACTGCGAGATGGAGCGGGACAGGGAGCGGCGGCCTGTCTTGGTTGGGAACTTGGTGAACTCCTGCATGTCATCTGCAAACTGGATTTGCTGAGAGATGCAAAGGAAGAGAAGTGCTACGTGAGCTGGTGCTCCTTAAGGCAAGTCCTCTGTTGTAGCTAAATGGGCCCGGGGCTCCCTTCAGTGCACTGCTGTCACAGCAGTGAGCACTACCAAACGTACCAAGGAACGGCTCTCCGTGGCTACAGATGCCCAAAACAGAACTTCTTTTTCTACCTCCTTATCTCTGCCACCAGAAGCTTGTAGCAGATTTGACACCTAACACCCGAGGTTAAACCAAAGAGCCTTGAAACATCTCCTCTGGCCCATCTCTGGCTCCAAGAACACCGGTGTGCTCCTGCAGGGCACTGTGCAGCCCCCTGGCCGAGCCCCGTGTGGCTGAGGTCCCCATTCAGCTCAGCACGGAACTGCAGCTCCATCAGCCCCTCCCTCCCCAGTTCTGCTGGTTTCTGCCCAGAAACACAGCACTGATAGAGGCAGGCTGGTCCCAGCACCAGCTGCAATCCCGGCACTCCCATCTCCTTTCCCAGGTTAAAAACAAGGCACGTCCTTCCAAAACCCACACTGAGAGCTGGGGGGAGAGAAAATCAGCGAGAGAACATTTCAACAAAACACAGTTGACATTGCATTGGCTTTCAATCTCCTGTGTGGTACAGATGTTTGCATTGGAAGAGATGCCCTCAAACAGCTCTCCCTCCCTCCCGGTTCGGCCAGAGGCAACTTCAGGGCTCCCATCTGCCTCAAAGAAAGGGCAAAACAGCCCCAAAGTGCATCTGCTCAGCCAGCAACAGCCCCACTGCTCCTGCAAGAGCTGCATTCAAGGCAATGAGGAAAAGAGCCCCAGGGCCCCCCCCCGGCACCAGGGGACCCCCACCCTGCTGACAAAGAGCCCCAGTGCAGTCTCTTCCCTCTGATGGTCACTGCAGGATTTTGGCACTTTAATAAGGGCGAGACCTCACTGCAGGGAGCGGCATTAACAGAGCATCCCCAATGGGCACAGGAAACCTCGAGACGAGCCCCAAAGAGATCAGCATAGAGGCCTCGAGGAGGGGGTTTCCATGCCATTGCAATCCCAAAAGCTCTGATGTGGCAAGCAGGCTTTGAGAGGAGAAGAATGAAGCTATTTAGCTGAGCCATCCATCCCAGACAGGAGGAACCCACAGAGCCCGGGAGAGGATGGCTGCGTGCTGCTGGGGCTGTGTGCATTGGTGAAAGGACTGGGAATGCTCAATGGAGTTTGCAGCTTTGGTTTTGCAACCCTTTTAGGTTGCTTGGTGCAGAGGGAGGAGGAACCTGAGGACGTCCCAACTCACAGGACAGCTCAGAGGTGCGGGACAACGTCCAGCAAGCAGCGCCAGGTGGGCAGCAGCCGTACCCTGGGGGACACATTGCTTTCCCAACCAAGAAACGACACTGCCAGGCCCTGCCCAAGGCCTGCTGCTTGGCTCCAGCTTACCCAAGAGAGCCCAAAAACGGCTGTGCCGCTCCTGCAGCAGCGCACCGCTGGTGGGCAGTTCCAGGTGGAAAGCAGAGCAGCAACA
Source organism: Alectoris magna (assembly GCA_030625065.1). Lineage (NCBI taxonomy): Eukaryota > Metazoa > Chordata > Aves > Galliformes > Phasianidae > Alectoris > Alectoris magna. Next base: position 3,881,667 of record CM060585.1, read on the forward strand.
ACACCAGCACAGCACCACTCCCAGCCCATCCCTCTGGCAATCCGTCAGCACGGAGGGTGTAAACATGCCCCCATCAAACAGCTGCTGGCATTAAACCAGCTTAAAGCATGAGCTGAGGTGTTTTCTCTATCTCAGGAAAAGGTTTCCAGGGAAGAGGTGAACTCAGCAGGTAAAAGCCACGCAGACAACGTGGTCCGGTGCTGCAGTTCAGGCACGTGTCAGCTCCCAGCTTGGGCACCCAGTGCATGGCAGCCCGAGGCAGAACACCTCCCTGCGGATGGCAAATGGGAGATGTGATGGGGTGAGGGTGGGGATGGGGCTGTGCTTCACCACCACCGTCCCCACTCGTGGACACAGCAGCAGCCCCGAGGCACGGCACAGCCCCGCTGCTTGGAGCAGCAGCTCTGGGAACAGAGTTTGAACCAAGGGAAAAAGAAACAGCACGTCTAAGGAAACAGAGCGCTGAATTAACAACAGTAATCCTCACCATGGCTTTACCAGAGCTCATCTGAACTGTGCAGCTTAGCAAAATCTGTCCCATCTAAAATTATCACCCAACGCAGCAAGCGGCTTCTGAACCGAGCCTGCTTGGCACGCCAGGCCTCACCAAGCACTGCAGCACTGGGTGAGCACTGCTGCACGACAGCAAGGCAGAAAACCTCCCAATCCCTCAGCATGCAGCAGGGCTGGGATGGATGGAGCCGGATGGGGCGGTGAGGGCTGTGTGCCTGCGGGCAGCAAGCATCGTGCCAAGCTCCAGCCTGGGAGCGCAGGGCTCTGTAGGAAAACACCAGGACCTGATGTCTGCTTGCCAAGTTTTAGCCCAGCAATGCTGCCTGCTCTCAATCACACCTGCCAGGGCAGAAGTACATTTCCTTCCCTTGCAAAACACAGCGTGACCGTGCCCACTCACACCCCAATGCTCCCCAGCATCGCCGCTTCCCTGGGAGCAGTGGGGTTCCAGATACAGACTGCAACCACCACCCTGAACACACAGCGCACCCACACTGCAGTGACTCAGTGGGGAGCTGGCTCTGAGCTCCATTCGAGGTAAGGAGATGACCCACCTAAAACAACTCGATGCAGCCAACCCCCATTTAACATCACCCCGAGGCTGGGAAGCGGTCAGCAGCTGCCCACGCTACAGCACCCCTCCTGCAACCTGTCTTCAGTCCATCACTTCGTCATTCCCATACATTCAGGCAGCCTATGCCTCCCATCTCAGCATCCATCCCTCCATCAGCCCAGCACCCAGCTGCTGGGAGGGCACAGCTGAGCCATCCCCAGCTCCTGGAGCTCTGCAGGCCTGGAGATGGGCAGCTTCCAACATCCAGCCCGGCACTGAGGCAATTACCTGCAGCAAATCCCACCCCCCTTTGCAGCTCTCACTGGGGAAGCCGTGGCTGTGTTCTCATGCAGAGCTTCGCCCTGCCGTGCTGCTGAGTTTGGACGTTTCTAAACGACAATTGTTCTAATTCATTTATTTTCAGCAGAGAGTCACTGCGCTCAGTCAATGCAGCAGGAAGGAAGGGAAAAGGCACCCCAGGGGCTGAGGGCTCTCCAGCCACGCAGCAGCCGAAGGGAAAAAGAAGAAAAAGAGGGGGAAAAAAAACACCACCAAAACCAACCCCACAACCAACACAGCGTGAGGCTTTTCTTATTTTCTAGGTCAAAAAGAAGAACAGAGCAGCAGGTTTGCTGGGGACAGCCCCCCCGAGAGGGGACAGCCCCTGCTGGGCTCTGTTCCTGCAACCACCCATCCAGAGAGGCCCCGGAGATGCTGCTGGGGAGTGCAGCCAAAGTTGCTGGCAGCAGCCCCGGGTGGGCAGTGCTGTCCTCAGCCCCACTCTGCCCTACTTGCAAGCTGGGCTGACCAAACCCAGCTCCTGCAGCCTCCCCGAGGATAGCAGTGCCCACACAGGGAGCAGGGACCCATCCAGCACACCGGGGACAAAGATCCTGCTCAGGACTCAACCAAACGTGTGTGGTTTTGGGGTGGAAGCGATGAAGGCAGCTATGGGTGTTTTTGGGTTCCTAACCCTGCCAGCTTACAAAGGCCCAGGGGCATTTCTAGCCTGCAGTGCCCCGAAGGATCCAAGGAATGAGGCAGATGGGGACACCGGGGTCAGCAAGGTGCAGCTAGAAGCTCCCAGCTCGACCTCTGACCATCCCAGGCCCCAAACCAGCAGCAAGGGGAGGTTTGGAGAAGGGATTCAGGTGTGCATTTGGCCCTGTGGTTCACCCAGCCACCCCATTCTACCTCCTCCTGCTGGCCAGGTGAGCCAGAAACAAGCTAAAGGTGAGAGACTGCACGAGCCGGCAGGAGGCCACGGCCAAGCTCAAATCCGCTCGGCAGCAAAGAGACACCCCAACCAGAGCAGATTTGGGGTGAGATGCTCCCTTTAATGCTCCCTTCCAACTGAAATGATTCTATGATTCTATAATGCTATGGGCAAGGGGTTGGCATGAGCAACACCCACAGCTTTAGCCGTGGCCAGAGGGGCACAGCAGCCACGCCAGCATCTTCTGACGGTCCACAGAGCAGTGGTGCAGAGCAGCAGCCATCACATGAACAAGCAGGACCCACTCCTGCCCCACGTGGCAGTCACAGCTCAAGGACTTTCTCCTGGGTGACACAACAGCTTCCCAACCCTTTGAAGATATCCCAGTGTGCCTCAGGGGATGATTTGGTTCAGCTTCGCAGATCAAAGCCGGATCATCAACCTTGGAGCTCTGCTTCCATCCATACCTGCAGCTCAGGAAGGCTGGCAGGGCAGGAGCTGCTGCCAGCGAGGCAGAGCTGGGCAGGAATCACAGCCAAACCTCAGTCTGGAACGCTCTACAGTTCCCAACAAGGAAATAAAGGGCACTGAGGTCCAGGCCAAGCAAGCTGGTTGAGCCCTGACACCATCCTCCATCCTTTGCTGGCAGAGGAAAGTGCTGGGGACAAAAAAAAAACAACAACAAAACCAAAAAGTTTCCATGAGCACAGGAGGAGAATTACGGACTTTCAGAGCATGGGAGAGGTGAAGGAGCAGCAGGAAAAGAGCAGCAGGAAAGGAGCGGGTCTGCTGCAAAGGCTGACAAGGCTGCAAAGCACCACGAGGTCTCAGCCACCCCACGAACCACTGTGATGGTTCCCCCTCTGCGAATGCTGGTGAGGGGAAAAATAAACAGAGCACGGGATTCAATAAAAATCAATGTGATTTTAAGCACCCAACTGTTAAAGAGTAACTGGGAATAATTACTGCCTTATAAACACCTTCAGGTCAAAGGTGTGCTGCCTTCAGCAGTGGCAGAGGAAAGCTCTCCACCAGCAGATAAGGCTCCTCCTGGTCCTTGGACTCCAGGCTTCCGGGCACAGCATTGCTCCCTATGGGATGTAGGGAAAGCTCCTGGAGCAGCGTGATACCAGAACCTGTATGGGCAGTGAATGCCCATCAGGCTGCAGAGGTTAACCCTACGAAACCAGCTGGGGTTACCTGGACACCTCCTGCAGTGCAAACAGAGGTTGGTTCCGCTTGCTGGGTCAGCCCACACATCCCCCAGGGGAGATAGCAAGGTTTGTGGAGGGCTGATAAGGCTTGGAAAGAGGGAAAGCAGCACCCGGAGGAGCCTTCTGTGGGCTCAGAGCTGGCTGTGATGGGGTCGGAGAGGGCACAAACTCACCCATCGGCCACCCTATGAGCAGTGAGATAATTGGTGTTAATTGGAGCTACCTTACTGGATTAAGGTGCTTACAGGGCAAATGGAGAACTAAGAGCCCCCGCTGACCACTTTGGAGCTCGAAGGCCACGGAAATCTGTTTGTGCGTCACAGCTGACGAGGAATCAACTTTAATTCATGGCCATTTTTAAATGAAACCCAACTGCTCACAGCCTGAAAAGGACACAGGAACACACAGGAGCACTGTCAGAGGGCTCGGCCAGCCCTGCTGTGTGGGCTGGCAGGAAACCCCAAACTTCCCCTAACCCAAAGGCATGGGCAGTGAGGCAGCCCAACATCCAGGCTGCCCCACCTGCTCCTGCTTCCTCCCCAGACACAGCCTGCAGAAACCCAGCAGTACTTCAAGACCTCTTTTGGTCTTTCAAGAGACCGAGCACCTCACCCCCTAGATCCATCCGTGGTTGGAAGATGCTCCATCCCAACGCCACGGCTGTAAGGGAACCGGCATCACGCAGGAGCAGAGCTGACCCCTTCCTGCAAGCAGGGTTGATTCAGCTACATCAAGGGCAGCAGGAGGGATAAGAAGTGAACGGTTCTCATGCCCTGCTCACAGCCCAGGCTCCTGCCACCTGCACAAACCACAGCTAGCCAAGCTGGGCAGCGTGAGCTCTGCCAATGGGCTGCAGGATCCGCCAAGGAGAAGCTGTACCCACCTCCAAAGGCAGCGGGAGCCTCACCCGAATGACAGCACAGCCTGTTTGACTAGCTGGAACATCATGTCCCCAGCCATTGAAGTTCTCTGGCCGTCACCAACCTGAAGTAAACAGATTCTGCAGCAGCAATAAGCTCGTTACCAAGGCCACCGTATTGATCCCCAAGTGGAATTAAAAGGCGCAGTTCAAGCACGCCGCGGGACAACCAAGGTGGTCTCCCAAAGGCAGCCCCCACCTCCTGCTGGGATGGGGAGCCCTGCTATGATGGTGGGGACTCTCTGAGCCTCCTACAGTGGCCCTGAACCCCTCAAACCAACCCACACTCCTAAAGTCATCCAGAAAAGGGGGTGGTCACGTGCTGCCAAAGCACTGGCACAAGGTCCCCTGCGGGCAGTGCTCCGTGGGGCTGGCAGGAACGTCACCACGATACACCAGGCCAATATGAGGCAGAGTCCCCAGATAAGCAGCCTCGATCAAAGGGCTCAGCAGGAAGTGAAGCAAAGCCCTCTGCAAACAGCAGCGTTGCCCACAGGAAGCTCCCAATGATAACGAGTCCAGCCAGACGGGAGCAAATCTCCTGGACTAAGCGCTGCTCAAACAGCAGGGATGTGGTGCTCAGCAACTGCTGGGAGCAGCAGGGCACGGTCCTCACCTGCAAAGCCCTGAGCTGAACCAGCTGCTTATTGGCAAGGGTCACTACCAGGCTGCTCTCAGCTTCCTGGCTCTTAGAGCAGGATGCTCAGCCACAGCCCTGAGCAGGGGCAGCACAACCAGGATCCGGTTTGGGGTGGGAACCTCGCACAGCGAAAACTGTCAGGGTCCCAAAGAAAGTATTGGTGTAGGCTGGACCAACCCCGATCGTGCAATTTGGGAAAGGCCTAAGGAAAACAGTGCTCTGCTGCCAGCACTCCTCCCATGCCCCCCATCAGGGCTCCCAGCAGGGCCAGGAGCCCCAGAGCTCACCCATCCACAGCCTGCACCACCAGAAGGCCGGAGCTGCTCCTGAGCAGTGCTGGGAACGGGCATCCGAGCCCCTTCCTACCCCTGAAGGTCAGCAACCACAGTGGAAACAGCCAACCTGGTTCGCTGCAGGAGGGGGAGAACGGAGAGTGATGGAAACGACTCAAGAGCAGCTTTCACAGAACTAATTAAAGGCGCCAGTCACTTAACAAAGCACCACCAATCGCTGCTCCCAGCCCCAAGGGAACCATCTCAGCTCACAACACTGCACGGCTCGCACTCACCATGGGTCAGGTACCCTACCTGTAGGGCACAGCTATGTTTGCTGCTTCCCTACTCCCAGCAAAGGCCAAATCAGCCCCCGTGCTGAGCGGGAGGACCCCCACCGCCCCCACACACACTGCACTCCACCTGGATATATGAAGGGAAGAGCGCAGGAGATGATAAAAGAACAGATGGTTGGGGAAGGAAGCAAGCAGCTGAGCACACAGCATCTGGTTTGAGAACCAGCAGAGGAGGTGGCCACAGTGGGGGACAGGCAAAGAGAGGCAGGCGGGATTCATAAGCAGCCAGGCTAAGGGATGGAATCAAAGGAAGAACAAAAACGAGCGGCTCTGGGAGCTGATTCAGTGCAAGGGCAGCCCCGTCCCCAAGACAGGCCGATGGGGTGGTGGGCTCCTGAGCACCACGCAGCAGGGAGCAGAGAGATGTGAGGACAGAGAGCAACGGGGCTGAACCCCAGCACCGGGCAGGGGCCGCGCAGAAGCAGACTGCAGCAAGGTCAGGCACTGCTCAGCAGCAAAAAGCTGCAGCAGAGGCTGCTCGGGGTCCCCCCCTTCCCATCCCCTGCCAGCCCCATAGCCGCGTCCCACCGCACAGCACTGCAGGGCCACAGCACCAAGCCCAGCATGCGGCGCCGAGCCTGGAGCCCATTCCACGTTCACTGCATGAATAAGCAGATCTGCCTGCAGAAGGGGGAGAGCGTCTGCCTGTCCAACAGCGCCCGAGCGTGAAGGTGCCTGCATGGAGCTCACAGCAGATGCTCCTTGCAGGGTCACAGCACCGGTGACAAACAGGGACAAGGCATGCAAAGCTCCCCTTGCTCTGCCCTCCCCCCCCCACCCCCGGCTTCCCCCCCCCAGCTCAAGGGCACACACACGGCACAGCCGGGAGGCTCAGGGCTGCAGCAACCGGCTGAGACAGGCTGGGAAAATCCACCTCCAAGGGCACCCGCGGGTCTCTGGGGGTGCAGGCAGCCCAACTGCAGCACGGATGGCAAACAGGGTGCTGGGAGAGCACGCGCTGCCCTTCCGTTCTCCTTCATCCCCGCGTCCACAAAGCAAACCACTCCCCCCCCCCCCCCCCCATCACATCAGGGCGCGCGCAGGAGAGAGCGCCAGGCTCAGCATCGCTCACCTCCGCCTGCAAAGCACTCCCTGCCCAGCAGCCGAGTCGCTCCCACCACAGCTGCTGCTGTTTTGCTGGCAGCCCGAGTTACCGGAAAGCAGAAAGGCAAAGGAGCTTCAGAGGTTGCAGGCAATGCCAGCAGCTCCCGGAGCAGCACCGGCTGCATTGCTGCGGGGAACCCACAGCTCTGAGAAGCCCGGACGGCAGCAACCGCGACTCCAATCCGCAGCTGATCTCATGTAATCTTTTAATCTCTTACCTCCCGCTGTTTCACTTTTTCACCTTAAGCAAATCAATGACAAGGAGGAGGAAAACCGCATCTGGCTCAGCGTCACCGAGGAGAGTAATGCTGAGGGGCTCACGCACCTCCAATGCAGCCGAGGTGTTCCCCTTGGGCTCAAGCAGAGCCCCAGGCTGAGGACACCCACCCCGTGCACTGGCACAAGGCAAGGCTGCTCTTTGAGGAGCTCATTGGTGGCAGGTCGCACACAGCTTGGCACCGTCCCACCCTCCCCGCTGCCCAGAGCTCCATCCCAAAGCTCAAGGAATCCAACAGAGGGTGCACAGCGTCCTCCAGCTCCACCTCTCAGCCATCTTCTGTGCTGGCCACGCTCAGAACTGCCGTTAAGCAGCTTTGGCTTGCATTAAAACCAAGAGGCATTTTAATGATTTAATTGCAATCCTGCTTGGAAGGCATCTGAAATGCCTCGAGCTGGGGGCACTCGGCGCCGTATCGCAGGAGGGCGATTCTCCATCCTTGTCCTTTCATCCTCCTGCCAACACTCCCACCATTACCGAGCCCTGTTTGCACAAACCAACCAGGCAAGGAGAACGGCGGCCCAAAGCGTTTTGTTCCTTGACCTCAGCCTCATTGCAAGCTCCCCAGGATCTCAGTGCCCGCTGATGTTATCAGCCTCAAACGCCTCCCGTCGCTCAGGGCACCTCCACCATCACCAGGCAGCCACTGCAGTCTGACGGTCGCTCTTCGTGCTGTGCAATGAACCCGTGCATTACAGCAGCACACCCAAGGTATAAGAAAACATCCCAAACCTCCCCAGGCACAGACAAACCTCGCCTCTGAGAACGCCGGGTTGATTCCCCCCTTGGGCACGGAGGTCATTTCTTGTTCTACGTGTACGATGCTTCAGGATTCATTGCTTGCTCTTCTCCCAGCTCAGCCAACCATCAGCCTCACCCCGTTAACATCCCGGCTTTGTGGAAGACAACAGCAATAAGAATGGAAAAACATCTCCTGAGCCTCCCCTGGAAGATCCCAGCTCCACATTCCTCTGCTCCTACCTCCAGGCCACGTCCAAAGCCTGGATAAACAGAGCTGAGCACGAGAGAGCCTCCAAACCTCCGCTCCCCACACAGCAGCCCAGGCAGGGAGAGGCACCCAGGCAGCACAGAGCTGCCATAACCACCTGCACAGGTGTCCCCAGGGGCACCCCAGGAGCGCCGTGCCCCCGCTCTGAGCACACGGGGACCCCCGGCAGAGCAGCACCGAGCCCTGCAGGGACACATTGAGCCCAGCACACGGCGATGTGCCCACCTACGAGCCCCGACAGCAGCCCTACGCGGTGCTGAGGTCACACGCACCGCCCACCCCACCGCGGTGCCACCATCCAGCCCAGCAGCAGGGAGATGCGTGGGGCTGCACGGCCAACGCCGTCTGGAAGAAGAGGGGGGGAAGGAACGGAGCTGTGCCGGCAGCTGCCCCCAAGGCTCAGCGTGCTCCCAGCACAGCTCGGAGCTCCCACACGCTGAATTTCCTCCCGCTGCCCTTCAGGGCGCCCCACGGCAGCGCTCAGAGCTCGCCCCATGGCTCCACGCAGCCCGATGCACTGCAGCACACTGCAAGCCCCGGCCCCGTTCCCCACCCCGCCTCCCCCGGCCGAGCCGACCCCGCGCAGCTCCTCCGCGGACGCCGGTACCTTCTTGGGCGCTTTGGTGACGGTGGCCATGAAGGAAAACTTCTCGGCGTCCTCCGCCTCCTTGGCCTGCTTCGCCTCCTCGCCGCCGGCGGGCTCCGGGACCGACATCCTGAGGCGGGGCGGGGCGGAGGGCGGGGTGGAGAAGGGAAGAAGGGCCGCCCCGGCTCGGAGCGGTGCGGTGAGGTGCGGCGGAGGCCGGACGGTCCCGCGGTGCGCGCTCCGCCACAGCGCCGGTTCGCAGCGCTCTGCGGCGGACACTGCGGGCACCGCGCGGGGCGCCGGGGGCGGCTCTGCCGTGACGTCAGCGCGCGGTGACGTCATCGCGCGCCCGCCGGACAAGTGAGGCGGCGAGACAGCGGCGACGCGAAGGGGGCACGGCGTGACGGCGCCCCCTGGCGGTGAAAGGGGAAAACGGACCGCCGAGGGAGGACTCCGGAGAAGTGGGAGGGGGCTGGGGGGGGCTGGGGGGGGGCTTGGGAGGTTGGGGGGGGTTGGGGGGGGAAGAGCATGGAGAAGAGTGACAGCAAACAAATAAATAAATAAAAGAACGGGTAAAGAAGATTAACCCCACGATTCTCTGATTCTGTGATAAATGAATAAATAAATGAATAGATAAGAGTCATAGAATGGCTTGAGTTGGAAGGGACCCCGAGAATCGTCAAGTTCCAACCCCAAATCCGACCTCATGGAGTCCAGCAAGGCTGAGCTCAAGGTTCTGCACCTGGGTCAGGGCAATCCCAAGCACTGATATGGGTTGGGTGGGGAATGGCTTGAAGGCAGCCAAATAGAAGAAACAAGCATTGATCGCGGTGGGCAGGGGGTGGGATGGGGTGTAAGGGGCAGGGAGGGGCAGCACCCCCAGCTCAACCCCCTATGGTGCTCCCAAGGGCCACATCCTGCCTTGATCTGGGAGGACTGAGGGCGCTGCAGTGGGCGCTGTGGCTCACCCTGCCCTGGTGTCCATCTGTCCATCCATCCACGCAATGCTGAGGGGCTCCGGTTCACCTCTGGGACCCCCATTTCCCACCCTGACCCCCTCAGACCCAGCAGTGGGGGTACACACGTGTGCCTCCCCGCACTGCTCGTCCCCACTCCAGCCCCGCAGTGACAAACCCACAGAGCCGGCAGCGTTACAGATGATATTTTTCCCTTTAACCAAAACTGCTCTGTCTGACCACAGATCGGGACCGGGCCGGTCCTCACTCGACACAACCCGCCATCCATTCAGGGTGGCCGGGATCGGTCCGTGCTGCCCCGATGGCCCCGAGTGGGGAACCGCGGCCCCGCGGTGCTTTCCGGGACGGCGCTGCCCCGTCAGCAGTCTGCGGCCGTGCGGCCCCATGGGGAGGGCTGCGGTCCAACGGTGCCCCATTCGCAGCCACCCCAGAGCCGATGCTCCTTCTTCCCCCCTCCCCCTCCCCCCCCCCCCCCCCTCAAACTTTGGGTTTTCGGCCCCATCCGAGCACCTCAACTGCTTTTATGGTGTAAAAATCCATCCTGGGGGCTCTCATTTACCTCCAGGAGAGATTATTTCCCCTCTCTGCCATAGAAACATGGAGGGATAGGAACGGCTCCATCCCCCATCAGGGTTTTCAAAGGTGGGTTCTGAGGTTTTGCCCCCCACAACCCACCTTTAGGTCTCCCAAAACTGTCGGTTTTGCCCCCTAAACCTCCTCCACGTGCCTTTACTTTGGGCTGCCCAGAGCACATGGGGGTGCTGGGGATGAGTGTGGGTGAGGTGTACGTTTGGGGAGGTGCCCCCCCACTTCTTCCCCCCTCCCCATGGCCTCTTCTCCAACACCACTGCCCCACAGGCATCTTTCAGCTCCAAAGCTGCAGCAGGGCAGGGGCTCGCTGCCCCCAGCCCCCAAGCTCTGCCCACCCCCTTCAGAACAACCCGAACAGCCTCTGACCCCAACCACCATCCCCCCCCCCCCCCCCCCCCACCGCGACCATAATCACTATGGCCCAGATCCGGACAGATATATATAGGTCCCACTTCCTTGGGAAGGGGATGTGGACCTGGGAAACCCCCGGCTGCTGCCGAGGAGAGGAAGGGCTGGGCTGAGTCAGCTGCCCTCGAGGAATCCTGTTTGTCAGCAAACACGGCCCCAAAGGGCCCACAGAGGGCTCCCCAGCCCCATTCTTCCCCCCCCCCCCCCCCCCCCCAGTGAGCAACAGGGGGCTCAGCCTGCAACCCCCCCAGTTGCAAACCCCTGAGCTGCAAACCCCATGCATCCCCATCACAGTGCAGGTGGCTTTGAAGAACTCACATATCCCAATGCTCAACCCCTCTCCTCCCCCCTCCCCCCATAGAGAGATTTGCACAGAGAGAAAGGGATGGGGGTCTGGGATCTGGGGGGGGAGAGAAGGAAATGCCTCTTGGTGCGCTGCCTCTCCAACTGAAGTGCACGCAGGAAGTGAGCCTCAAGTGTGTTTGCTTTTAGCAGCTGCTTTGCCTCCTCCTGCATGCACTGTGGGGTCAGGAGGGGTGCCCAGCCCTGCACCCCCATTCGCAGTGTGGGGATGAGGGTGGCAGGAAGGCCGGGCGCATCCCGGTGGCCGTGAACTCCTGCATGCATCAACAGGAAAACAGGATCAGCGTGACCCCTGACCCCAGCTCCAGCCATACCCAGACCTCACCCTGCAGCCCCCAGCACGTGGGGTGGGCCGAAGGGCTCCCTGCAGCTCTAAGCATCGCTCCTTGGATCAGCCCCAGCTCGGGGCCAGAGGTGGACAGAGCACCCTGGGGCCAGCACACCATCCTGCCCCCGCCTTTCCCATAGGAGAAGGGAGTGGGACAGCCCCCAGCGTGACCAAAACAGGCCCCCAGCACTGGAAGAAGCCCCCCCACCACCACCAGCCTGAGATGTACAACAGAGCTGGAGAACCAATCTCCCACCATCCCCATATCTGCTATGGGACCAAGTGCCTCTCTTCCTCCCCCCCCCCCCCCCAGAAACCCCATAGCAGCACAGCTGTCCCAGCCCCAAACTATGTGCCCCCCCACGTCCCACCTCCTCCCACCCCCCAGATCCAGCTCCCACAACCACAGTGCTGCACGTCCATCTTTATTAATAATATTAAATATACAAGCTGTTTTCTATTATTTTTCCTTAAATAGACTTCTTTAAATGACTTTGTATAAAATATTTCACCATTTCACTGTACAAAAAACATGAGACAACAGAGGCAGAAAGAGCTCCAAAAGCTGGCCCCCCCCCCCCCCCCCAACCTCAATCCCCCCCTTCAGGTGCTGAGCCAGCACCAGCTCCAGCCCCAACCCAGCTCTGCCCCCCCACTTCCATCCCTCCCTCACCCCCAGGTAACGCCTCTTATTGGCAGTCCATAAATACTCATAGAAAACAACAACAACAAAAAAAAATCAATCCTAATGCTTAAAAAAAAAAAAAAAAAAAAACACCCCAAAAACCCCAAACCCAAGTGCGGTCTGTCCCATTTTCTTTTCATATAATATAAAAAATAACATTCCCGACCCCAGGAGCGGCGCTGGGGAGGGATGCTGTGTGGGTTGGGATGCAGTCCGGGTACCCGTTGTGCCCCAAACCCCTCACTGCACCCACAGCACCGCTGCCACGCTGTGCTCCAGCATCAAAATCCAGTCTGGGGCGAGGCCAGCTCGCAGCAATAACCCTACAGGGAGGGGGGAACCCCCCCCCCCCAAAGTGCATTTGTTGGATAAAAGCGTTTATCCGTCGCGTTCATAGAGAGCCTTCCTGCGCAGAGCGGCGCTGGGCAGCTCCCAAGTCCAGCTTGGGACTGCGGGATGGGGACGGCACCGCGGGTCTTAAATATTCACAGTGTGAGGGTTTCCCCTTTGCAGGCCGGGCGTTGGGTCCTCGGCACTGGTGGGATGAAGGAAGGGTTCCCCCCCTCTCCCATGGGGTGCCGGGGGTCCCCCCGTGCCAGGCTTGGGAGAGGAGCAACGGGAAACGTGGATGGATGGGGGGAGATGTTCCACTCGAAGCTTCGGACGCATCCAACGCCGCCCCCAACGGAGCCCCTCGGTGCCAACCACCCCATCAGCAGGGTCCTGCTGGGCTGCACTGCCCCGTCCTTCCATCCTCGCCCGTGGGTTGTGCGGGTTCCAGCTGCGGGATAGGGGTTGGGGGTCATTGCATCGGGGGAGGCCACGCAACGGCCGTCCATCGCCCAGCGAGGAGCGTCCCCGTCCGTCCCCCCGAGCAGCGTCACATCCCGCCGGGGGCCCTGGGGAGAAAGGGAGAAAGGTCGGGGGGCGGAAATGATAGAAAGGTCGTGTTTAACAGAGTACTTCAATACGCGTCCGAAAATCGCGGTTATGAATTAACGGGCTGCAAAACCGCACGCTGGCCGCCTTGCTGAGGCGCAGCCCCGCCGTGTCCCCACCCAGCCCAGCTGGCAGCCCCTCCCCGCCCGAAGATAGGGGTCAGCGCCCGCGGGGATGGGGCCGCCCGCTGGCCCTGCCCCCTCCCCTCACCTCACAGCTCCTGCGTCTCCAGCTCCGAGCGCCCCTCCGCTCCCTGCAGCGCCCTGCGAGGCAAAAACCCAGCGGGGGTTTTAGGGCAGGCTGTGGGGCCGGGGTCCCCGGGTTGGGGTAGGCGTGGGGGGGGACAGGGGGGTCCTCCAGCTTCCCCAGTCAAAGGCTGGGACGGCACCCACCTGGTCTCCGGCTCCTCGGGGTCGCAGCCCCTCTCTTCTAGCGGCCGCTGTAGGACCTGCGGGGAAGGAGGGGTGAGGATGGGGAGGGGGCTCCCACGTGGAGAAGGAGTGGGGGAGTCCCCCAAATAACACCTCCAGTGCCGTTCAGCATCACCCCCGTTCCCTGCGATGGGGCGGCCCTCAGAGTCCCCACCTTAAACTTGGGATACCGGGAAACCGAGAGATGAGAGGGGAAACTGAGGCAGGGGTGGGCGCCCGGGGCCGGCTCACCTTGGATTTATACTTGTAGAAGAGCAGCCCGCCCATGGCCAGCAAGACGGCCACGACGCTGGCCACCGTGACGTACACCAGGAGCTCCCGGTGGCCCTCGCTGGCTGCCGGCGGCTCCTTCCTGCGCTGCTCTGCGCTCAGAACAAAGCTCGAATCAAAGCTGGGTCCGGCCCCGCCGTCCTCGGGCTCCCGCAGCCGGCTCAGCCCCCAGCCTCGCGCCCTCGCCCCGTCCCCGGGGCCTCCCTCCGCCCGTCCCCGCAACAGCGGAGCCATCCTGGAGAAGCGGAGCTGCGTGACCCGCTCGGGGCTCTCGGTGGGACGGCGCCCGACCCCGCGGCGCCGCGCGGAGCCGCTGCTGGGGACCGCCGCCGGCATCGCCGTGCTGATCCCTCGGGGCGAAGGGAGCTGATGTGGGAGGACGGAGGTCCCGGCGCCCTCCTCCAGCATCCCGTGGGATGGGATGGATATGTCCTCAGCTTTCGGGCTGGCGCTCGCGGCCGGATCCAGGAGGGCTCCAAGCGTCTGCTGCATGGTGGGGGACGGCGCCGACGCGTCGCCGAGCCCAGTTCCTGGCAGTTCCTCGGCCCCCGAGCTGCCCTCCGTGCTACTGGGGGGCTCGGACGGGGCACTGCTGCCTAACTCGGCCAGGATGCCACCGAGCTGGCGGTAAGGGACCCTGGTGCTAGCGGGTGCCACGTCCCCGCCGGCACGGGTGGCAGCGGAGAGGGAGGGCTGGGTGGCAGAAGGGAGGGCAGGGGACAGGCAATTGCAGTCAGGATCTGTCCCCACACCTGAAAGAAGCAGAGAGAAGAGACGGCCGTGGGGTCACCAGCAGGCAGCAGGTCCGAGGCGGGGCTCCCCCCGTGTCCCCGTGAGAGCGAAAGCCCCGAAAAGGAGAGCAGAGGGAAGCAGGGAGCAGGCAGGGAGCAGGCAGGGCCGGACGTGGCAGCAAGGCAGAGGCGACAGGACAAGCGGAAGCCCGTCACAGGGTCCCCTGAGCTGGCAGTGAGGGGTTATCCACGATGCAGCATCGCTGGCAGGAGCCGGCCACGTGTGACATCCCCACGGTGCGGCGGTGACAAGGCACAGCCCGGCGCAGACAACACTGAGACATCTCCTCCACGGGCATGCAGACACAACAGCGTGGCACTCGGACAAGCACGGATGGCAACACGGGTCCTGACACCCCAGAGGGCAGCACTCAGCCTCACCCAGCCCGGGGGCATTTGCTCCACAGGACCGGCTCTAAGGGGAAACTGAGGCACGGGCTGCAGTGCTGCTTGGCCGAGCCTGACACCTCCAGCCATGCGGATGGAGCCGCCTTCTTCTCCCCCCGGTTCCCCCGTGGCCTCATTCCCAGCCCCATTCTCCACCCCATCAGGGGTGCGTCCCCCTCTCTGACCCCCCTCCCACCCCCAGCAGGCGCTCAGCCCCAAACACGGACACACAGCTCCCAACACAGACACACAGCTCCCAACACGGCCACGTGCTGCACCCACACACGTGTGCAGGGCCGTGCACGCGCGGCTCCAAGCTGCTCCATGCAGATGAGCCCGGGCTGGCAGGGCAGAAAGCAGAGCCATACCTGGGGTGGAGCTGTGCTGCCGTGGCCCCGCACAAGCGCTGCTGTACACCTGGCTGCAATCCTTCTCGAAGGTCTCCTTGTTCTGCAGCAGCTGTTTGATGTCCTGGAAGAACTGCCTCACCAGCACCAGCATCTCGTAGGGGGACGTGGTGAACTCCTCGAAGCACATTTCAGAGAGCTGTGGGACAGTTTAGGCTCAGCTCAGCAGCCCGGATCCCCCACCCAGAGATCCCAGAGGGGTACCACGCTGCACCCAGCACCGGCTCTGACCCCACATCACGGAGCCCCACGTGCCCACCCTGCTCTGCGGGTGGGTAACGCCGTACCGCGTGCTCCTCGTCATCCTCCTCCCTGATGCAGGGGTCCACGTTCTCATCGATGTTTTCATACATCCTGCGCACCGTTTTCATCTTGTTGGCGTTTGCTGAGTTCTCCTTGAACGTCGTCCTGTTCAGGATGGTGCCCAGCAAAGGGAAGGCGGCTTTCACGTAGCACACAGAGTCATTCTGGGAGGAGACGGAGCCCCACAATGAGACACTGGATACTGCATGGGCAGAGGGAGCGCCGCTGTCCCGCCCTGCCCGGGGAAATGGAGGCACGGGGACAGCAAATGCATCCCACAGGGACACCCCACAGCGTCCCAGGAGCCATCCCACCCCCACCCCACCCCCCTGCCCAGCCAGGGGCCACTCACCAGCCGCGTCTTGCTGATGAATCTGAAGGACACCGTGCCAGGTTGCTGCATCTGTGTGTCCGCCTGCAGGGACAGAGCGCGGGGTCACCACGTGGGCGCTGCCCAGCCCCGTGCCCACACGCGTGCAGACCCCCCCCCCCCCTCCATCCAGCCCACAGCACAGGGGCTGCTGCTTCATCCCACGCCATCCCTCTCCTCTTCCTTAAGGTTGTACCCCCGGTTCTGCGCGGCACTGCCGCCCCGGGGATCAAGCAGTGCCTGCTGCCACCTCTTTTTCCCATTACAAAAGGAAGAAAATCCCCTAAACAGCCCCGCCAAAGCCAAGCCCTCCTCCAGGGCGTGCAGCAGCAGCCTCCGGGCCTGCATCCCAGGCTGGGAGGGCGCGGGCTGCCAGAAGAGCCGTGCAGCACTGGAAACAATTGCTCCATTATCCCGCGGGGCTGCAGCGAGGGCCGGCTGCTCTGCAAACGCCGGAGGAGGAGAGGGCTGCGATCTCCAGCTGGGAAACCGTGGCTTTCATTCAAACCTGCACCAGCCCCTCTCAACCCCCCCCCCCCCCCCCCCCCCCCCCCCCCCCCCCCCCACCCCAGGCCACGCGCCTGCTTGGGTTTGCAAAGCAAACCTTCCCCCGTGCACGGGGCTGCCAGGGACAGCCTATCTTTGCAAAGAGGGCATCTGCCAGCCCCAGCACCACCACTCGGTGCTGCGAGAGGAAGAGGCGACGCGAGGCCGGACGCAGCGGTTACACACAGCGGTTACCAGCTGAGCTCAGCTCAGGATCCCTCAAGCCGTGAGCCCGGCGGTGCTGCAAAGGCCAAATTTAATCTGCTCCGAACGCATCCAACACGGCCACACAAATCCCCGCATGGCCCGATTCCCTGCCCAGAGCATCCGCAGCCGTAATGCCCGCCCGGAGGTGAGCCAAGGGCCAGCATGGGCAGCTCCTCCAGCAGCCCTATGGGGCTGGGATGGGGCCGGGATTCGGCTCCCCAGGGTGAGCACCCCGTGCCCCATGGGACGCATGCGCCCATCGCCCCAGCCCGGCTGGCTCCGTGGCCCCCCTCACTGCCTGCCACCCACCCACAGCCCCGTTGCCAGCCCAGCTTCCAGGCAAGCAGCTGGACTCAGGAATGCAGCCGGATTCCTCGGCTTAACCCCTGCGCAGCCGTCGCGGCCCCAAAACCGCCGCCACCCACCGGTCCCCTCTGCTGCATCCCCAGAGCTCCCCACTCCCTGCACCCAGCTCACAGCCGCAGCTGCTCCTCCGGCAGCAGCCACGCTCCAGGCACGATGCCACCCGTGTGCCCGTGGGTGCCCGGCTCCTGGGTGCCACCGTTTGAGTCACCGAGCAGGAGAGGAACTCTTGGGGCCAGCAGGCGCCCGTCGGCACCCACAGAGGGCACTCACCAGGTCCTGCAGGTGGTCCAGGTGCCTCTCGGTGATGATCTGCTGGCAGTAGCTGTTCTGCTCCGTCTCATGGATGCTGTAGATGAGGAGGAGGGACGAGAGCAGGGTGCAGCGGAACAGGGACACCTGAGCAGGGCAGAGTGACGCTTGGTGAGGGGTCGGACCCCCGAGACCTCCTTCCCCATTAATCCCAGCTTTGCTGTGTTCACCCTGCTGCGGTCCTCCCACCCCACGCCCATCCTGCTTCTTCCAACAGGGAATTTCCCATTCCCCAACACACGTGGGAGCTGCGTGGCTCTGGGCCATCCCCACGGGTGACAGGCGCTGTGCCACCCACCCCCCAAAACCCTCTCCCTCCCCTCAGACCCCCCCCAGCCCCTCACCCTCAGGGCTCTTTCCACGCGGCTGCTTTGGCATCACCCCAAAGTCCCCTCCCAGCCTCCCCACAAGCAGCGGGGTGGCCCGAGCCCCAGAGTGGGCAGAGGGGCTCCCTCCGTGGAGGGGACCCAGTAGATCCCACGCGTCCCACATCCCGGCACCGAGAGGGTGTGCGGGGTTGGATGGGTGGGGGCATTTTCCCTGGGAGCCGGCCCAGAAATGCTCCCGGCTTGTGAAACTGCAGATGTCGCCGGAGGGAGGGGGGGGGGGGGGGGGGGTGCGGCGGAAGGAGAGAGAGCACCGCCATGGGATGGGGATGGGGACCGGGGATGGGGACGGAGCCTCGCTCCGCCGGGTCGGGGACTCGGACAGGGCTGAAGATGGAGCCCCCAGAGCGCCGGGATGGGGGCGGAGACCGGGCCGGGACCGCACCCCGCGGGGAACGGCTCCGATAGACACCGGGATGGCAAAGCGAAAGCGATCGGGAGATGGCGGCGGGACGGGGCCGGATGGGGGTCCGCACCGCCACGTCCCCCCGTGCGCACATCCGCGGGGGGTTGGGGGGACACCGGAGGGGGGCACACAGGTGGCAGCGGCGCCGGGGGGAGGGGGGTGGGCAGGGGGACACCCCGAGAGACCGCAGGGGGCGGCGGGCGTACCTGGGATCCGAGGCGGGGCATGGGGGCTGCCGTGGGGCCGGGGCTGCAGCGGGTCGGGCGGTTGCGGGAGAAGGCGGCGGAGCGGGGCCGGACTGAGCCCGCCGTCGCCGCCGCGCTGCCCTTTATAGGGCCGCTGACAGCATGTGGTTTATGAGAACAGGGCTGGCGGGCGGCCAGCTCCCGGCGGCGCTGCCCCGCTCGGCTCCGCTCGGCTCCGCTCGGCCCCGACCGGTGGGCACGGGGAGACCCCCACACCCGGCCTCCCCCCCAACCCCACGACCACCCCCCCGCCCCCTCACGGGCGTGCAGCACGCGCACGCCGGCACGCACCGCCCCCTCCCCTTCAGTCGGGAGATGCGCGCGCCGGACGGGCACGCGCTCGTGCACACTCATGTGCGTGTGCGCGCGCCCACCCCCCCCCCCCTCCAACACACGCACAGACACAGTGGGACTTGCACGTGTGTGCACGCACAGCCCTAGGAACACGCACACGGACGCGCGCAGCTGCTTGCACACCTCCCTGGAACGCGCATATTGACACGCGTGCGCGTGCACGCCCCTGGGCCCCGCGCACACACACAGCCGTGGAGCTTGCACACCTGTGTGCACACTCGCAGCCCTTGGAACGCGCGCGTATGCACACACACACAGCTGCATGCACACACACACAGCTGCATGCACACACACACAGCTGCATGCACACACACACAGCTGCGTGCACAGCCCTACGTGCACAGCCTTGGGACGCGCACGCACGGACACACGCAGCTGCTTGCACACCGCTCGGAATGCGTGCATTTGCACACACGTGTGCCTGCACACACAGCTCTGTGACACACGCGGGCAGCCCCGCAGCTTGCCCGTGCACACGCACAGCCCTTGGAACACTCACATATCCGCACGGACGCACAGACACACCCGCACACCCCTCCCTCCCACACAGCCCTCACACACTCGCACACCGAGGCACGCACACAGCTCAACACCTGCGTGTGCAGAAGCTCACAACGCCCACAACCCCCCACACCTGCGCACACCTGCGGGCTGCAATACACACACAGGGGCACCTTCAAGCACATCCCCCCCCCCCCATCCTGCACGGGCACCGACACGCACACCCTCTCGCACGCACCGCACGCCGTCACACAAGCGCAGCCCTGCTTGCAGCTTGCACGCTCAGCGACCACCGCGCGCCTCGGCGCCGTGCTGCAATCAAGTTTTCCTGCAGGAAATCCTGCATGGTTTTGCAAACTGAGCCCCGGGAGCAGCGGCGGGGAGCCATAAAATTGCTCCATCGACAGCCCAAGTTTTGCAGCAGGGCCATCCCGGAGGGGATGCTTTTTGCAGAGGGGGATGCAGGCTGTGGGTGAGCGGCACGCGGGGACGGGTCCGTGGCTGCGTGGATGAGTTCACTCCCATGGGAGGGTGTGCTCAGATCCACGCGTGCACGAGCTGTTGTGGTTTTACACGCTCAGAAGCTTGCACAGGGGATGTCCCGGAGGAGCTCTGCGTGAGGATGGAGCTGTGGGTCTCCCCTCCCTTGGGGACACAAAAGCCATCGCTTGTGTGACGGCTCTGGGCGAGCACCATAAACCCGCTTTCTGCTTTTGGGGTTTTCCTGCCCGTTGCCTGTTGTTGTTTTGCAAAGGGCTGGAAGCAATTAGCTGCCTTGAGGCCAAGCGTTGGCTCGCGGACTGTTGGTCACACCAGGATGGGGGAAACGGAAAGCGGGAGATGCCGCAAAGGCCGCTGTGTGCCGTGACAACGGTGACAACAACGGTGACATCGGGCCACGTGTTGGTGGCGGCTGCCTTCATCCACACTTCGAGGGAGCAGTGATGGCTCTGCTTGGAGCTGAGCTGACCCGAAGAGGACGGAGGGATGGGGATCCAGAACAGAGAGCAGAATGGGGGTCGGGGCAGAGCTGGGGGTGGCCGGAGGGGGAAGGGACAGAGGTGACAGCACCACGATAGGGCCACGTCTGCGCCGCCAGCGGGGCCACATCTGTGCTGCTGAGCGAGGTGATGATAACCATCAGCCCTGCGGCTGTGGGGAAGGCAGAGGGCGGATGTCGGGGGGTGAGCACGGAGCTGCACCCCCCCGTAGCTACGGGATGCCCCCCCCCACCCCACGGGACGGCCCCATTTCCGGGGATGAGCGGCTGTTTGCGGGGCACACGGTGACACCAATCTGGGGGGGGGGGGGGGGGGTGACTCACGGGGACCCCGTGGCCGTGCGTGGGGCTCTGTCAGATCTCCCATCGGAGTGACCGGAAAGATGTCACGGCGCGGTCATGGGACAGAGCTGTTGCAAACAGGGGCGGTGGGACGGCCGGGTTAATAATAATCCGCTGCTGAGCCGGAGGGGAGGGACGCGGCCGCCCCTTTCGTTTTGGCAAAAGAAGTGCCTCCTCCCTTCCCCCACCCCTCCCCACCCCGAACCTGCCGAAATCCCTGAGTCACGGGGCAGAAATAGAACGGCTGCGGGGCTGGGGGCGATGAGCGGTGCTCCCCGAGCGGTGCCACACGTATGGGGGGAGGGGGGGGGGGGGGGGAGAGGTTGGGGGCTGCGGAGTCCCTTCCCACAACGTCCCAGTTGCAAAACGGTGGTCCGGGCCTGGTGGGAGGACGTAAGGCGACCCAAGGATCCCGGCCCGAGCGCTGGGGACGTCCCATTGCCCCCCTCCGTGAGCTCCGGGTGTGCTGGAGGGGCGAGGGGGGGAGGGGGGACGGGGGGAAACTGAGGGCACAGAGCTGCCACGGATTGACCTCCTGGCGTCCTCTGCGGGCACGGGACCACAGCCCAGCACTCGGAAGACCTTCTAGGGACAGCCGACCCCAAACTGCAAGGGGGGGGGGAGGGGGGGGTTGCTGGGGGGATGAAGCCCTCAGCTCATCCCAACCGCCCCCCCCCGCACACACACACACACACACACACACACTTCCCCGGCCGGACTCAGCCCCCGTCTCCAACTGAAATCACCGCCGCCCACTCGCCGCGTTACGGAGAAAGTTATTTCCAGCCGACAGAGCGCTGCGAGATCCTTCCCGACCCCCGCACCCCTCCGCGCTGCCCCGGCCCCGCACGCTGTCCCTCAGCCCCCACCCCGCTTCCCCGCAATGCTGGCACCGCAGCGGCACCGCGCCTTGGAAGGGCAGGGAGGGAAAGAGTGCCCCGCTGGAAATCCCCGTGGGAATGCCCCGTGTCACCCTCTGCCTCCACCGGCACTGCGTGGGATCCCGCATCCCCTTCCCGCAGCGCGGCTCCGTGTCCTCCTCTCCCCAACACCCCCCCCCTTCTGGCTCTGCGGGGCCGCGGTGGCCGCAGGATGGGCAGCGCGGGGTCACGCTGTGTCTGTTATCATAACTCGGGGTCCGCGGCGGCTCTCAGAGGTCAACCACCCTCCCCCCCGCCCCCCCCGCAGCTCACTGGGGGGTCCCTGGGCAGCGGCCAGCGGGATCAGTCCCGGCCCCACAGCGCTATGGGGGAAGGGGGGCACGGGAGGGCGCGTTATGGCCCCACATGTGTCCCCAGAGTGTCCCCAGGGCTGAGTCACACCGCGCTCCGGCCGCGCTCCTCCCTCCACCAGAACTCTCCAGGCCGAGGAATGCGGCCAAGCCGGAGCCCAAAGCCTCTTTGGGGAGGCTGCCCCCCCCCCCCCCTCCTTCCCCCCCACCGGCATCCATCAGGGAGCAGCGCGGGGGTTGGGGGGGGGGGGGACAGGAGTTGTCACTATTGTCACTATCAGCACCACGGCTGCGGTTTCGGGGTGATGCAGACCCACACGGCCGTAGTGGGGGTACAGCCAGGATCGGGGTGCTGGGGAGGGGGGCAGCGCCCTTCCCCCCCCTACACTGTGCCCATCAGCGCTGCCCGCTGCACAGCCCGGCCGGAGCCAGGCGGGTGCTGCCCCTCGGAGGGGGAGGAGGTCCGGGGGCTGCTCCTGGAGCAGCTGAGTGCGGGGGGGGGGGGGGGCATGAGGCTCTGTGCCAGCAGCGGGGGGACGGGTGGGCAAAGGGCTTGGGAGCGCTGCGGGGATGGGCGGCATCGGCGCCATGGGGGAGAGAACCGGCGGCACCCCAACCCTGGTTGGGTGGGGGGGGTTGGGGGGGGTCCTGGAGGGAGGGGGGAGCATCAGCGCAGCGCTGGGGCTGCTCGGCTGCTCTGTGCTCTGCAACCACCGCCCCGGCGCTGCGCCCCGACGGCCAAATCCCGCGTGGCCCCGACCCCACACCGCCAGGCCGGCAACCCGCTGCTCAACCCACGGACAGCGCCGGGGGCTGCTGGGGGGGGGGGGGGGGGGGGGGGGGGGGGTGCTCTGCTCCAGCAGCCCCCACCGCGCCGGGGGATGGAGATGCTGCGCGCGGAGGGTCTGGAACAGAGGAGCCGCTTGTCCTCGCCGCTCCCCGGTTGTTTATCTGCGCTGTTGACATCAGCGGCAGGCCCCGAGCACGCGCGCCCCGTCCCCGCTGCGGCTCTGACCCCCAGGTGCCGCCCCCCCCATACACACACAGCTCTGCCCCACACACAGAGCGGGGCCCATGGGGCTGCCGGGCCCCTTCCCCTGCCCAGCGTCCGTCCTTGAGCTCACGGGGTGGGCAGCCCCTTCCTCTGACCCTGTGTGACAATGGGGGGGGGGGGGGGGGGGGGGAGAGGCTGTGCTGGGGGGGCAGAGCACCGTCACAGACCCACACACAGCTCCCCCCCCCCCCTCCACCCCACGGCACGCATCGCTGCCCGGGATGCTCGGGGCTGGGGGCACCTGAACAACACAGCGACCCGACGTCGGGATGGAAAGCAAAGAGATCCGGACCTGCACCAAAGCCCACGGGAGGGGGTCTGGGGTGGGGGGGCGGGGGGGTGTTGCCCTCAGCCTTCAGCCTTCAGCCCTTCTCTCGCTCCCGAACGCAGCTCAATGAACGCTCCGGAATCGCTCGGATCCATTAAACGCATCTTCGGGCTCCAGGGACGCGGATGGGACCGGAGCTCCATGCACGGTCACGATCGCCCCCCCCTCATCCCCGCCGCTCCCCGGGCAGCAGAACGGAGCTCCGTTCCCGCGGATGAATCCTTCACCGCCGCAGGGAAAACGCGAAGGGGGGTGGGTGGGAGGAGGGGGGGATGGAGGGACGGGACGGCCCCGCGTTGGGCCCAGTTGGCTTCAGACCCCCGCGGGGGGCGGTGGTCGCTCCGTGCTGTCGCCCCACGGGGACACCCCGACCCATCTCTGCTCTCTCAGCCCTGGGGATGAGGCTGAGACCCCCGAGCGGGGCTCACCGCTGCGCCTGGGCCGTAGGGGAGGGCCCCTCCTTTGCTGCCCTCTGAGATGGGGCTGCTCAACCCCCCCCCCCTTCCCCCACCCCCACCCCCCCCCGCCCAGTGTCATCCTGTGGCCGCTGCTGTCGCATGCCGAGGCCGCCGCGGGCCGCCCCGCTCCGCTCCCTCTGACCGCAGCGCTCTCCATCGGCGCTGCCCCCCCCAGCGCTGCCCATCGGAGTGCCGGGGGGGACCCTGGGGGTCACTGAGCTGACAGAGCACACAGCCCCGGCCCGGCTTTGCTCCCCACTGGGAGATGCTGCTGTGCCCACATCCCCAACCCCCATATTTTCCCCCAACGCTCCCCATATCCCCAAACCCTCTCAAGACCCCCAAATTTCCCCCTACTCCCAACCTCCCCACACCCCCCAAACCCCCTCCGTAACCCAAACCCTCCCCACATCCCCCAACCCCCTTCAAATCCCAAACCCTCCCCTTTACCCCCCAAACTCTCCCCATCTCCTCCCCATTCCCCCCATCCCCCAAACCCCCCCCAGCCCCCCAACCCAGCCCCACACCCGGAGCCTCAGCACTGCCTGGCCCACATCTGGCTCTGATTTTCCTGGAGAAGCCGCACAGCCCGGGGGACTTTGGAGGCTCCGGGAAAGCCACGGGCAGATGCCCGGTGCAGGATGTGGTCTCATGGTTGATTGGGGGAGGAAAGTGGGGCTGGGGGGGGTGTGGGGGGGGGGCTGGTAAGGGGTGGGCAGCGCTGCTTTGGGGCAGAGGATGGAGGACCCCCCCCCCACACACACACACACACACTGTATGGAAGGGCCTGGCCAAGAGCGCAGCCCTGGAGAAGGAGCTGGAAGCCGTCCCCATGACCTCACCGCCACGTGCTGCCGAGGAGGAAAAAGGGGGGAAAAAAAAAAAAAAGAAGGAGAGGAAAAGGGTCATTTCTTTACCAATAACCTCCTGTGTGGGGTTTGGTGCCAGGAGAGAAAGTGTGACGTTGGGCACGGAGAGTGTGAGAGAGGGGAAAGGGAGGCACGGAGCTCTGGGGGTGCCTGGGGACATGGGGTGGACATGGGGATGGACGTGGGGATGGACGTGGGGACGTGGGGACGTGGCCATGGGGGATGCGATGCTGAGAGCTGTGCTTCCCCCCCTTTGGGGTCTCCCCGCTGCATCCAGCGGAGCACTCGGAGATGGAAAGCAGCAGTGTGGGATCAGAACCCACGGCAGCATCCTGGGGGGGGGGGGGGTTCATGGGGGGGAGGGGAGGTGGGCACCTCCAGCTGTAGGGCACCACCCAAATGGGGCTCCCAGCTTTGGGGTGCCCCCACTTTTGGGGTGTCCCCGCCTCCAGGTGATGCCACGTTTCCTTAAGCTGACATTTATGGGATGCCCTCCTCCCCACACCATGCAGGCACATCGGGGTCGGCCCACCCCCATCCGGCCCCGGTGCCACGACCCCCACCCCACAGCCTCCCTCTTCCCCCCCCCCCCCACCCCACAGCTGAGGCCATCCAGCCCCACTTGCACAACTTCCCCCCAACCCTCACTCGGACGTCACCACCACACGCCTGGCCCCACACGTCCCCACAGCCCCAACATGGGGGCACCACGAGGCCCCGCTGGGTGCTGACGCACCGGGATGTTCCCCCCTCCACCCCTCCCATGGGGTCCCCCCCATTTCTGGGGGAAGAAAATCCAGCCTTTTATGGCCACGTCCCCTGTGCCCCAAACAGCTCAGAGCCACATGCTGCTGCCTCGTTAGTCACAGCGCTAACGAGGAGCACGGAAAGGCCCTGGGGGGGGCCGTGCCTTCCTTGGAAGCACCCTCACCCCATTTCCCTGCACTGGGGGAACTGGGCGCTGCGATTGTGTCAATGGGTTCAGGTTCCCTGTGGGTTCCAGTTCTCAATAGGTTCTGGTTCCCAATGGATTGGGGTTACCGGTGGGTTCAGGTCACCAACGAGCTCAGGTTCTGAACGGTTGTGGGTTCCCAATGGGTTCAGGTTCCCAATAGGTTCAGGTATCCAATGAGTTTGGGTCCCCATTGGGTTTGGGTCCCCGTTGGGTTCCGGTCCCGTTGGGTTCAGGTTCCCATTCTGTTCTGTCCCCAAGCAGCCCCATTCACTGTCCCAGCCATGGGTCTGGGGGTGCTGCTTCCCATGGGATGGGCTGGAGGGGTTTGGGATGCAGGGCTGCGCCATGGAGATCCCGGCAGCCTGACTCCAAACTCAGCCCCAATCCCACTGATTGGCCGCCCCACCCCATAACGGCCCCCTCCCCCCCTCCCTGCCCCTTTGTGTGCCCTCAGTGCCCCTAATTATGGCCTTGTGCCACCGCTGCTGGAAATCCCCACCTGGGGGACGGTGCTGTGGGTCACATCCCACAATGAGGACGCAGCCCCATAGGGGGACCCCACTGCTCCCTCCTCACCCCAAAGCAGCTGCTCTTTGCATGGGGGGGGGATCCCACTGTGCGGCTTTTCTCCCTCACACATCTGGCTTGGGGCCGGGGGTGTCACACACAGCCCTCCCCCCATACAGCCCCACTGCTCCCCAC